>BGPR01001131.1:117300-144091 GCA_013235015.1 Araneus ventricosus
TTATACATAAATTTTATCTTTCTGCACTCCTTCTCCATATGAACTTTAACTATGCCAAATCTCACACTCCTCCGTGCACGCAATGTGCTTAAAAAAGGGGTATAAAGTTTTTTATTCACGTATTAATATATAAATTATAGATATTTCATTCACTTACTTTAAGTTCTCACCAATAAGTACACCTTGGAGACCGAAGATCTTTTTTTTACGAAACGAACCGTTCATTCTAAGTAGAAAAAGTTTAAAAAGCTCTGAGTCCTAATGTATTCTAGTATTCTTCAGCCCACTGTAATGTACAACCGTTGAGCTATGAACAAATTAAATTCCAGCCATGAATATTTTTGCGCTATTGAGTTCGTTGTCTAATAATGCTTAAATAAATTTAACATAAAAGTTTAAGTATAATTGTTATATGGTAGTTTTATTTGCTATAAAACTACCATATTTAAAATCTTAAGTACTTTTAATATGTATGAGTTTTCAATGCTTCAAGTTTTGGAGCTCAATTTGTCGTTTTCTTTTTAAAACAATCTTCTATCTGTGATGTTACTTCGAAATACTAAATATGAATAATAATTAACCCTTATATTATTGGGGGAGGGTATGGAACCTTATGATATTCTCTGAACAAGAAGCGGGAGAGTTGTTTCACATATTTTCAACTGAATGGAAGAAAAATCTGACCATCCTCTTTCTACCGTCTATTCTTCTCCATTTGTAAATAAGAAATCTAATATAAGGCGGTGAAACTATTTACAAAGACAATAGAGCTTTCCATAGATTAACTGTTCGACGGGAATGAAATTCTTCGACTTTGGAATCGCAGCATTTCTACCAGCCTGTATGCCAAAAAAAAAGTTTTTAATTCTTCTGGAACCACATCTTACCGCCTATAACAGAAAAGACTAATGGAATTAGTTCACATGATAAATGGCACTGCGCGTGCCATTTAACACTTAATTGCACGTTGGCTTATGCTGTGGTGGGAAAAGACACCCTTTTTGTTCTTGAAAGATGTACAACGCGTTCCAAAATTTAATTGGAGTGGGTCTACATGACTCGTATCAATTGACTCCTCTAATCAAAGTTTTATTTAATTAATCATTATTACTTTGCTTTCTAGCATATTTGATGTCTGAATTATTTTTAAGCTCGATTTTTTTTTCGGCATTTTTATGTGTGTGCTTTACAATATTAACTATCCCAGCAAATTCTCGATAGTAACTGCCATATGTGGAGACATCAGAATTTATTCAGCACTATTTTTAGCGGACAGAGACTACGGCAGGCTGATTGTGTTAACGCAGTGTGAGCCTGCTGCTGGCCTCAATGGATTTTCATTGGTAAATGACCACTATTATCCACATTACGGACTGACTTGCAGCGGAACTGAAGCACAGGGGCGTTGAGTCATACTCGGGCTTAGAGTGTCTTAGTGGACGGGTGCATCGCAATGCCCTCTGGAGAGAGAGAGGCGCGCTGTTTGAAGAGAGATGATTGGGAGAGACAAGTGGGGTTGCCCGGAGCGTTCAGTCGCGGCAGGAACGTCGCGGGAGGAAGATGAACGTCCCTTCCGAGGAGGAGTGCTACAAGACCTACGAGGAAGGTAAGGCAACTAGTTGCTGCTTATGTACGCCAAACCTTTAGTTCCTTCCGTGCCCTTAGGTTAGTCTTTTTTATTTTTGAGCAGGGCTCTACCGAGGGGGTGGGTCCTGCCAAGGGCGCAGGCGAGGGGTGGCGGAAAAATGATCGTGAAAAAAGAGCACAAAATCTAACTCTTAAGAGTTACGATCTGCTGTGCAAATAAAAAAGAATTCAAGAATAAGCCTTTTGGTGCTGATGAAAAGTTACGGACAAATTAAAAATTTTACATATACAGTATATGTAAGATTTTTAGTTTGCACGAAAATATGTGCAGTTCGTAATTTATTTGCTGCAGTGATGCATTTAATTTGTTGCGTTCATTATTTTTCATCATTATAGTCCACAGAAGTACTATCTTTTAAGAATACTCCATTTTAATTAAATTTTTTTATAAAATCATAAAATTTGCTAAATCTGTGGAGGAAAAAAAAATGCATAAAGGTAATTTCCCAGCACTGAGCTAATTTCGCTTTAACTTGTTATGAAAACTGAAATTTATTCATCGTGACAATAAACTACTTATGTGGAAGATGATTTCAAAGTAATCCTCGAGCTTGTTTCATGGAGCTGAGTTTTAGTAAATTGAGTGAATGAAATGAGAATGTGTTGAGTGAGTAAAATTGGGTTCAAACGAAAATAGATATAATCTCACAACTGTAACTGAGTCAAATTTATTGCGATTTTAATTATTAATACGCGTATAAGAATGATATGTTCTTTCCACAAGTTCTGTATTGGTTTAAAGGTGTTAAATATTTCATTCCTTTAAGTTCTTGGTACTATTCTTCCACCGTTACCTAATAGGCTTTCGGACTTGCATAGCTTTCACACGAACTTAAGGAAACAAAATTCTATGACTTTGTTTTCCGCTTTAACCCTTTTTGTTTTGTGTTTCTCGCCATTATCAAGATTATTTCCGCGTACTCTAACTGGTCCACTGCGTACCTCCAGGGGTACACTCCCTACTGTTTGAAAAACTCTGCTCTAAGCTCAAAAAGGAGATGTGAGCGTATCTGAATGTTTCTGCGAGATCTCCTTAGAAAATTCCCTTAAATTTCGAACTCTAGCCCGCAGCATCTAAGCATGATAATGTTTTAAGCTTGGGCTGACAGTTATTTGCGATTTAATTTGGATCAGATTCACTTTGACGAAAACAATCTGAACTCATTACAAATACATAGCACGAAAAAGAAATTATTCCAATATAATTAAACTTATTCAAAATGAAAAAAATTCAACGCTGAATAAAAATGATGCACACAAGAAAAAATATTACTACCTCTGTCCCATAATAATAGTGGCAGTTGATGAATTTAATTTGTCCCATAATAATAAAGAAGATAAATATAGAACGCAACATTTATTATCAAAAAACTAGATTAAATTAAACAATAAATTAAAAATATTACTCCTAATTTTTATTTTGAGTGTTGTGACAGTTTCACTGTTGCTCTTAAATTGTTTTGTAGCTAACGTAATTGCACCTTTCTGCAATTTTTCGTTTTTCTTTTGATGCATCAAGAATGGACAATCGCAACTCGATCTTTGCTTGAAAACTCTCTTTTTTCCATCTTACTTTTACAATGGGTTGATATTCAACTGAAATAAATCAATTGATTTCGATCAGCGGATGAAATTAGAAAAATAGTTATAATTCGTAATAATTAGGCTAACCTAAAAATTGAAAGACGTGTCAAAACAAATGATAGATGTCGTGAAACATTGATTTTGATTGAAGGCTTCGAAATTTTGCACCACAACAGAACTTACAGCTGCATTCGCCAATAATTCCCGTTTAAATATTCACTCGCTATCATTATTATGGGATGGAGGTAGTATCAATTGTATTAATAACTTTTCACTCTGCGTTGCGTCTTTTCGCAGCTTTCGAACAGAACGTTGCTATTTCTGCCCTATTCACGTGATTATCTATCTGATAGAATTAGATACCTGGTGAGAAATTCATTTGAATTGTTTCGAAATTCACTTGTTAAAAAAAGTTATTTACCATAAAATATATAACTTTTTTTAGAACACGTGCGAATTTCGAATTATAGTTCTCTGTACCAAATGTAAAGTATCAAATTTATAGTGGAAAATATTCGAATTATAGTTCCATGTACCAATTGCATACTATTTACATTGAAGTGCAATTATATATTTCCCTTTAAGCTTGATTCGTCTGTCTTGTTTTCGCTTGGCTTGATTGCATCATTCGTTGCTTTCTGTGCGTAATGATTGTCGCATCACGTAATTTGCAGCAAAAAAGAAAAAAGAAAAAAATACACACCTAAGAAAATTATTATGTTAATAAAAAAAGTAAAAATTCTGCTTTGGAATTAATGTCCCAAAGAAAGCAATATTTTTTTTTATCATAACGTTAACAGTGATAAAAACATGCGAGTGAAAGTTTAATGAAATTATAAAATTGGTTTGAATTTTAATACAACAATATAAATCCCTATTACAAATTGTGTTTAAAAATAATTTTGAATTTTTTTAAAAATTAGAGAGAAAATTCTGCGTAAGTGAAATTGATATAACCGAAAAGCTAATTATTTGAATTTTAAAGTAGTGTAAAAATGGTTTTTGTGCGATAATGCGCTTCCAAGTTATGAGGAAAAGCGTTAAAATTTCGATTAATTTTTAATGAATTAAAAATTTAAATAACATTTTGAAAAATCCTTTCTTAGAGAGAACCTACTACCAAAGAAATATTGCGTGTCAACTTTTGTAGTTCTAGGTGCAACGGTTCTGTATATAACGCTCACGATTTTTGCATCACGCAATTTGCAGAAAGTATGCCAGCCTAAAAGCATTATTATGTAAAATTTTTTGGCGGCAAGATGTTTTTAACAATTACTATTTTATTGAATTCAGATTCAATATTGCAAATTACACCTAAATATTTGCAGTTTTCTATGCATAAATATGCATCTCCAATCGATTACGCGACAGACCAATTATTATGCAATAGTTAATTTTGGAAAAATGGAGAATTACGCAGACCAATTATTATACAATAGTTAATTTTGGAAAAATGCAGAATTAGAATTTTCCTGCGACAATTTGTGAAAGCAACTTTTCTCAAATTGTACATTCTGAAATTGGTTCTTATTGCGAGACTGCATCCAATTTGAATTTTTACCTTGCTTGAATTTTAATTCCCCGCTGGATTTCACTTTTACTTTTTTATCATGCTTATCTGTCAAAGAACCATAGACGCGTTTTCCTCCGATAATTACATATTTTGATCAGAAATTTTAATTTCTCTGTGTTTCTAATTAGAACAACAACAAAAAACGATTAAAATTTAAAAGGTTTTAAATGTAAGCATAATATATAGATTCATTTTTTCTTAAAAATTATTGTACACGAATCTAAAATCAGCTTAAATACTACGGATATAGTTTAGAATTTATATGTGTTAATATTTAACTAATTAATGCGATATTATTTGTACAAATAATAGACAAAAGTTTATTGCTACAATTTTTTTAAAATTGCGGAGAAATTGTAGAAAATTCCAAATCATTAGATTAAATATCCTTGGGAATTAACAGCAAAAGTAACAGAACAGACAGCCATCAATTATTTTTGTTTTTGAGATTTATTTTAAGGGTTAAAAGTGGAAGTTGCTTCAGATTTATTTCTCTTTCTACCTGCCAAGAAACTGCACGAGTTATTTAAAGTTAGCGCGGAAAATTATTTACTTGTTTTAATTAGTGACGCGGAGGCTAGACTTCTTTTAAAAGAGACTAAAATAATAAGCAGTTCTGACTGGTCGTTGTTAAACTCAAATAAAAAGTTTTCTGCAACAGTTTTAATATTCAGACTGACTTCACTGAGAACAATTTAAATTTCAAATGAGAATTGAATTATAAAAAATACCTTAAACGAAATGCTTTTTTAGAATTTCAAAATGACGCTGTTTTTTACTTTCCTCTCTTTATCATAAGAATATGCTCAAACGCTTTATAAATATTAAGCATATATTTTAAATCATCGATGCAATTTTACCGGTTGCAATAATTGATGAATATTTTCTCTCTCTTTCAATAGAAATAAGGAGATAATATTTTTTCGTATTGAATTTCGGAAAAAAAATTGTAAAGCTACGAAACAAGTATTACTTTTGACGATCTTGAGCTTTATCAGTTGTAATGTTACTTAAATTTTACACAGACTGGATACTTGTTTTAGTTTGCTTGTACTGTTTAGTTTACTTATAGCATATTTTGTACTAGCTATCTTCAATGGAAAGGTCCTTTCATTATAATGGCAATTTAATCAAGGGCTTGAACAAATAGTGATTAATAAAGGGATTTTTTTAAAAAAAAGCACGCTTTGATTAATCGACTAAAACGCAGAATATTATTTTTCTTTACAAAAAATAACAATGATCGTAAAAACATTTGAATTTTAATTACATTTTGTTGAAATATTGTTGAAACTTAATTTTTTCTAATCGATTTGACACACTTCTAATCGCTTTTAATTCTTAATGAATATTCCCGATTTTTTCTTATGATATACATTTTGGTCCAATTTCCTTATCGTGCTGATTTCATCGCCTCACGCATTTACGATTTTTGCTTTCATCGCCAGATTTTAATTTTAAAAATAGCGCATTTTTAAAACTTTTTTATTTTTATTATTTCCTACTTTTAGTCTTTGATATATTTGATAATTCATTATTAGAATTATTACGGGAATCTTGTGATCACTTTTGTCTTAAATTCACCTACCAGATTTCACGGTCTTATACAGATTCAAAATTGAATTAAAATGAATCGATTAATTGATAAATAAGTTATATAAACATTAATTTTTATATTATTATCTTACAATATTTTATATTTTATAAAATATTGTATTTTCTACTATGACACACAGTTGTGCAGAATTTCAGAAAATCTAGCACATCAGGGAGTGAAAAAATCGGTTACAAAAATTCATTTTTACAAATATGAAACAAGCCATGTTAAATAAAATCATGCAACATTTTGTACTTTCTCTTTAGCTTATACATTACTAATATAATAGTCCAGATCTCTCGGTAACGCTCTGACGTCACCAACAATAAAACACGAGCTATAACACTGCGAGACGTTAAACAGCATTATTTCGTTGTTAGAGAACCTAATTTTCAGTCATTTTAAATTTAAAAGAGTAATTGTCGTTCTAATTTCAAATTTAATAGCTCTAAAATAGGGAAATAAAATTTTCTGTCGATTGACATAAAATTTATCTAGCTATGATCAATAATTCCCGAGAAATTTTAAATTATATTAATCTTATATTTCAAATTAATTTCCGTTTTTCAATAGAAAGTAGTAAATTACGTCAGTGGTATAACATGCGCGTGATATAATTTGGACGCCACGATACATCTCATTATTTATTGCAATCGTGATGATATAATTTGATAATATTTTTTGGCAACGTTTAACAAGCAGAGAAATGCTTTGTTTTGAAACTAGATTTTCTATCTATCTAGATTATATATATACTAGATTTTCTTTAGACCAAGAGGTTTTTTGAATAAAGAAATATGTAAATAATATGTGAATAAAAAATATATATTTCCTACCATAAAACATAGATTTATTTTATTTGTTTTCAATCAATGTTAAACATTTATACCTATTTAAATCATTATATTATTATTATTATTTATATCATCATCTATTTTTTTACCATTATATCTATATAAACACGTCAGATTTGACTGGAAATCTCTCGAATGAAGAGGCAATTTGTACCGTCATACCATGACGGGTTATTTTTCAAGTTTGTTATATTGGTGATGGTATTAAATGACTTTTATTTAAAAAAAAAAACTAATGGGCACAACGAGCAAAGTTACAGTTACTCCTTAAAGTTTCTTTACTCGATTGCTTCATCATTTCATTGCTTCTGTAATGACTCTTCACTTCATTATGAATGTGACTGTGTTAGACCAGACGAGTCTCGGAAAAGAATACTGGGGTCATCTATACTTTCATAGCGTCTTCTTCTCTAAAATTCATTAATATTTATAAGTAAGCATTAGTAAGAAAATAATATCACTACTGTTTTTCGACGGAAAAAGATTTCGTTGTTCCATTTTCATTCCATAAATATTTTTGCCATCCCGCAATTGGAAAATAAAATCTGAAAATGGAACTTTACTTATGGCCAAATAAAAAAGATTGACTTTAAGATAGTTTCATAGATTTCATGGCGTCTTCTCCTTCCAAATCCATTAATATTTGTGAGTAGGCATTAATTAGAAACTCATCTTGATTTAAAACATTTTATTAAAATATGCCTAATAATTATCTGAAATTCAGTCTTTTTCATTTGCCCTTAAGTAATGTTTCATTTTCAGATTTATTTTCCAACTATGGAATCGTTCAAATATTTATGGAACGAAAATGGAATCACGAAAACTTTTTTCTTCGAAAAACGGCCGCGATATGATAAACTTTGAAACCATGATGCTATTCTCGATTTGGGTATAGCCGATGCTGATTTTTGGACTTTTACTTTCCCCTATAGGAGGTATTGTAATCGTGAAAAAAATTCAACCTCGAGTTTTTCACGAACGTCTCAGATTTCCTGAAGTCCGAAAAAAACATTGTTGGAATTATATTTATATGTTTGTGAGCACGATAGTTCAAAACCCGAATGAGATAGCTGAATGGAATTTAGTGAGTGACCTTTGCATATGTGTCATATTTGGACGAAATCCGTCAACGAGAAGTGGGTTTGTCTGTCCGACCGCGTTCTGGAGAGCGCGCCAACTCAAAAACGCGATAAATTACGGATGAATTTGACGTATGGATTTTATCACCAGAATTGCAGAGTTGTATAAAATTTTGCATCAAATCCGTCAATGGGTTGACTGTCTGTCGGTCTGTTTATTGGTGTTATGCGAATGCGTTAACTTAAAATGAAATTTTGTGTGTGATCTTTTCACCGAAAACGCAGACCAATGTCAAATTTTGTATCAAATTCATCGACGGGTGTATTTGTGTGCGTGTACATAAACACGATAACTCAAAAAAGCAGTGAATGTGCTAAAAGAAATTTGGTGTATGGTTTCGATTTCGAAATTTTAGATCGTTTTCAAATTTTGGGCACAATTGTTCAAATAGAAGAGGTCCAACGTGTACAGCTTCATAATACGACGAAGTGGTTGAAATGTGGAAAATGGTACACATCTTAAAACGGCGGCAAGTAGCAGAGAAGAAAGACCTTGACCTCTGCACCTCATTGCTTTCATTAGTTTTGGCAACTTGGTGCCGTCTTAAGAGTGTGTACCAACTTCTAGATTTCAACCGACGAAGCTAAATACAAAATTATTAGAAAAGAAGCCAAGTACAGTCGCGGAAAAAAACTTATACTAAAACATTCTACGGTTAAAAATTTCATAAGGGGTTATCTAAATATTTAAAATTGCACTAACTTCAAAGTTTTCAATTGCAACGCCCATTTATAGATATATATCAGAAGATATTCGACATTTTGTGTTCTAAATAGAAAAGAGATCGTCTCCATATTTAGATTTAGGAGTTATCTGCTTGCGTTTAAATGTCGGTAGTAGCATTTAATATTATTTCGCACTTTAAATGATATTTTCAAAGTAACGATCTACATTTTACAATCGGTAAAACTTGATGCGTAAAAAAATAAATAGTGTAGTATTACACCACTTTAATTTATAAAATATTTATTTATATTTATAAACAGTTAAATGTTTATATATTTAAGTTTTATAAAATGAAGCGGTATAATGATTATATTTAATAATGAAAATGTTTTCAAAATATATGACACCCCCTTAAGTGCATAGTTTTACAGCGAAAATAGAAAATTTAATGTAACTTTAAAACTTTTCGTACGAATATGCTGAAATTTTCCATAGGCTTATCAAATGACCATCTGCTTCTATTACTGTTAAAATTTAAAAGTGTTGCTATTCAAAAACTTTTTAACATTAATTTTGATGTGCTCATATTTCATGTGCTCAAAATTATTTTAAAATAAAAAGCAAAGGTGTAAAATGTGCTGAATAATTCATACTACTACATAAAAAAATTCTAGGTCAATAGTTATATTATTTTTCAAGATATGAATCAAAATTCAAAATTTTATTTAAACATTAGAAACTCAAAATTTCATTTGTTTATAATTGCGAAACAAAAAATGCTGGGATAATGAAATTTGGTATTCCAGCATAAATTTTTATGTAATTTCGAAAATTTTTAAGAAAAATGTGCTTTTCCATTGGAAATTTTTTGAAGTTAGTGCTATTATAAATATGTATATGACCCCTTATGAAAATTTTAAACATGAAACCTTTTACTAGACCTTATTTCCTGAAAATTGCGGCAAAATAATGCGGGATGGCTCCTTTTTTTCCCGCGACTGTACATATTGTGGATGCATAGGAGAAAGTCTAAGAGTTCTTTAAGGTTTTCAGTCAAGTCTATAGAATTTAGTACTTTGATTTAATTTAAGATCGAAAATCGCTACAGAACATATGTACTATCAGTGCTATAAATGCTTCAAAACATTTTAACTATCAGAAAAGGTTTTCGAAGGCATGAAAAGAATAAGATTAAAAGATTTTCTCCAAAATCGTTCTCATGCAACTTACAATTTCTTTTCAGTTTCGTCTTTATATTATTTTTATTGAAAAAAATGGTAAATATGGGTCAGGTTGACACATTAGAGAGGCAAACAATTCATTTCCTTCATAAAGAGGAATCTTTTAGATTAGATTGTTTCAAGCTCCAAATTAATCAAGATTCATTTGTGGTGTGTGTTGCCTGCGAAAGCAATCATTATCTTTTCTAGAATGTGTATGGAAATAGCCATCTTTTACGATTTCTAATTTTTATTTCTAAATCTAATCTTTTTTCTAATCTAAATTTTTTTGCCATCTATACGATGAAAGTTTCTACATTTGGAAGCTTGAAAAATAGGAGTTAAGATAGTAACTAAAAAATTTATCGATCAAGAATAATGTACAAATAGATTTCGCTAAATCTGGTTTTCAAGCGTACCTTCTTTCAAAACTTAACAAAAAAGTGTCATGCACAAATCAACGAGATTATGAAAATGAACTGCCTTTTATTACAACAAAAGAAGTAATGGTACTGTAACAAAATTTGTTTTCAGTCTTCCGTCTTCTATTTCAAATGCTGAGCTGATTACGGCTTTATCATTATTTCTAGATGTTTTGTTTCTCTAAGCGCAGATTGCGCGCTTAATATAAATGATTGAGTTGATTTAATATTTCAAGCTTGAAAAGCAGTTCTGCAAATTTTCTTGTGCGACTAAACGACTTTCTTTTGTATAGAGCCAAATAAATTATTTTTGATAGTGGAACGGCTATTTATTTAGTCTGATGCTACAGTACAAATTATATTTATGAAAATTTTCTATTTTAAAAAAAGTTAATGATGCCTATATATTTTTGAAATTTATTCTATTTTTCGGTCTGTTCTATAGAGCGCCAACAGACAGACAGGCAGACACACACTCGCTATTATTGTAAGTCCTTTCCATTCCAGTCCTTCATAAGGAGGAATCTTTTAGATTCGATTGTAAGCTGCAAATCAATCAAGATTCATCTGTGGTGTGTGTTGCTGGCGAAAGCAATAATAATCTTTTCTAGAATGTGTATGGAAATAACATCCACCGTTCCTGCGTAGGTAAAAAAGTATTAAAAAATATTTGTCGCTGCCATCTTATACGATGAAATTTTCTACATTTGGAAATCTGCTTTCATTAGCATTATTTCTAGTTGATTTCATTTGGCGTTTTAATTCAAATTGATAATACGTAGTGTTAGATTGCAAATATTGCATCAACATCATTTTTCGGCTTTGTCAGTATTTTTAATTAATTTAATTCTTCGCCACTAAAGTTTCTTTCTTTTCTTGTGGCAACTTTGGATAATTTTGAAATTCAAACGTTAATTTTAGCCGTTTCATTTAATTTCTAAATTTTACTTAATTATTTACTTTGTTTTCAATTTAATTATTATTTGTCTTAATTTTTGTTGTTGTTTCCATTAAGGTTTCAACTTTATTAATTTTTAAATTCAAATTTTGCTACGGGACTATTTCCTCGCCATCTTGTTGCGGATGAATTTAGATGTTATTGGGTTTTGACGTTCTTGACTGAAGCTGTTTTTTCCGTTATGAAAGCAGATTCCTTTGTCTTTTCGTTTGAATATTCTGAAGTGATAGCACGCATCCTGGAGGCTCCGAGACCGTTGGGATTTATTCCTTCGGTTCTCGTCCTCTCAGGCATGCAAGCAGTAGATAAAATCTGTTGGTTAAAAGAACTAAAATGTTGAATTTAAATAAGAAATCAACAGGCGACTTATATTTGAACTGAACTTCATTTTATTGTCTTGAACTATTCGTGTTCATGCTGGACTGAAGCCTTTTATTTCTTGCGTTTGGAATGGCGATATTGTGCTCTTCATTGTGCGAACAGCAGTGATGACTTGCAAAAAAGTTGAAAGTAGTGTGATCGAGATGGTAATGATTGTTTTGTGCGAGTGTCACCATCTGCAACGATTTTGTTGTTTGTGAACGAGAGACGCCACTTGTGAAACAAATAATGTGTGCAAGAAAGATTTTCAAGTCAACTAAAAAAATGGGGAAAACTATTTTCCCATGCAAATATTGATCGCAAGTGATGTAGCAAAACCAAGGATTGCCTTGCTTCAAATGATTTAAATCCGTTATATAGTGCACAAGAGTTCAAGTCAATGAAGGGTTCGTTTTTCAGTGCATAAAAAATTATTCATTGTGAGACTACTAATCTCTCACTACACATAATCGTATTTCAAAATGGCCGTTATGAGAGTGTTTTCGTTTTTTTTGCATTTACTAATTTGGTAAAGAAAAGATATGTTATTTTTTTATATACTTTATGTTTTATAGTTGTGAATTTTCATATATTTGATGTTGTGTGCATCAGCAGTAAAATTTGCAAATTTTATATTCATATCTTAAAATTGTTGGCAGTTTAGTATTCATAGAATTGTTAATAAAAAAAATATTTGAATTTTAATAAATTTGTTCTTCTTCAATTAATATAGCGCAATGTGCTACCACTGTATGCAATTTCACTTTTAATTAAGTAGCTAGGGTTTTCAGGTCAGTAAAGGTAGGTGAATTATTTCAATATAGCTTGAAATGCTTATTATTGTGTTTATGATTGAGTACCCAGAATTAATTAATTGTTCGATATATATTATGATTTAAATTTTATTTCTGGGCTTCTACCTTGCTTCAATTTTTTTATAAATATCCTAGCTACCCCATTCAATATATTTAATGCCCTTAATATTAGATCCCCCAATTATATTCAATTATTAACATTTTGGTCCCCATATTATATTATAATTATTAACACGTAGGTTTGCCAATCTCTAACAAAAAATAAATTTTAATATTGGTTGTTACGTAATTTAATTAAGATGAGGCAGTAACGGTGTGAGGCACAACGGATTGAAAAGTCCTCGAGGACGCTCGATTCTGAAAATTTGCCGTCATTAATCGCGTCATTTATTGATTTAATATTGTATTTTAAAGCACAATTTATCAAAAAATGTTAATAAAAGTTTTGCTTCTGGAACTATGCCTTTACATAATCTGTTTAATGACATTCTAACATACTTTCCAATTCGGGAACAGAATAGAATCGATAAAAGGAGACATCGGGAGGATGATTTGATATTTAGTTCGATGGGTTCGATGATCGTCACTTATGGCGTATCTGCAACTTTTGTCGCCCGGGATCAACTGACAACATGTCGCCCTTCTTTTACAAGTTAAATAATTTTTATACTTCCCTAGAATATATATTTTTTCAAAATAAAAAATATATATTCTAGGGATTTTTTAAATTTAATAACGCTATTCGTCATTTGACGCCCTCGATCTCTGCAGATGGGTTGCGTCACCACTCTTTCTTTCACACATTGGCAATTTACCGAAAAAAGGCGATTGAACTAGTGACGCCGCTCTTCGTAGTAATAAAACTTTTTTCCTACATGTCTAATGTTGCAGCCCCTTTCCAAGTGCCCCCCCCCCCCCCCCTTAGTTACGCCACTGCTCGTCTCACGATTAGAGATTTTACAATTTGGCTGACTTTTAAAATTATCAAGCAGTTTTGCGTAATGTGGCAATCCGTTTCATAGGTAAAGCAAACGTCCGTCGAAATTCATAGCTCCACACAATCCATCCCTTATATTTTTGTAAATCATCTTAATTCTTTTTAGATAAGCTTGCGTTAACGCTTCATTTTTTTGTTTTTGTATTTTATATAATGCTTTTATCTTTATATTTAATACGTTTTTTATACATGTAAAAATATTTTTACTTATTATAGCTAGATTTTACCTGCTCACTATCATGGCTTCTTTTTTGGTTAAAAACGTCCGACTGTGAAGCATTACATGTTTATTGAGTAATTATAAATGCATGAATATTATCTTGCTGTGATTAGATGCGATTTTCATAAGATCACAAAAAATTATAGTGAAAATAAACTTGATTCATGAGGTATCAAATTAGAATAGTGCTTTGCAAAATACTTGAAAACATTAGAATTGATCAAAACGCTTCAGTGAAAATCCGTATGGCTTACACTCGTGCAGGGTGTCCCAAAAAGTCGTTCACAAATTTTAAGAGTAGGTCAGGCACACTGAAGCAATTCATTTTTACAATAGAGCATGGGGTCATAAACGCAAATAGGGCTGCTAAAGGATGCTTTTTTTCTGTGAATTAAAAAGGATAAATAATATAAAACATACTAAAAAAGGCTTAGAAGAATACAAACTTACAACAGCCCAACAACTCAACTTTGAACATTTATTTTAAGGTTTGTCGTAGGTACTGCGTCCTACTTGCCATTGTATATGTCACGCTGTATACGATTTGTAATATTCTTATTCATGAGATGAAGAAACTACTACACTTTAACTGACGCTGTATAAATTTGCTAACAGCAAGAATATTTTGGGCTCACCTCGTAGAGTGAAAAGAATAGAGTATACATTTCGGACCCCACTGACTGCCTCCAAAATCTGACACAGATCAGCAATTTTGGTGTTCAGATAGCAAACTGAAATTAAACCCTTTAGCATTTTGCGTTTCTCAATGATTCACATATACACGAATAGAAATACCAATATATAGTTAGAATGTTGATGAATTTGTTCCAAAATTTCATACAGATATATATTCTGGTGATAAATCCATATACCTAATTTCATCCATCTAGCTTTACTGTGTTTTTGCGTTAGTCTGTTCATGGATGGAAACATACATACGAATGGACTGACAGAGAAAACTTTAATATAGATTCGCAACATCAAACGTGCTACCTGCTACAAAATTATTCAGAAAAAAGCAAAAACCTAAAAGAAAGTCAAATAGTTAAAGATAAAACTAAAGATAGTTTGGCACCCAAATTTTAAGCATCTAAATTAGGTGCAAAATTTTTTTGTGCTGAATTAAAACCTTTAAATGCGTTTACTGGGAAACTGTATTTTTCGTTATTTTTCTGCGCAATAAACATCATTTCTGAAAACAGTTAAGGCATTGAAATGAAAGCTTTCCAAAATGTCTTTATATATGTTATGAACTAAAATCTGACATCTTTTTATTAACATGTATTTATTTTAACTATCTTTTAGTGAAAGAATGAGACAATTTTTTAATAAAATTTTTGAGTTTTTTTACAAAATTTGGAAGATTTTCAAAACTTTTGGAAGTACTGCAAATCTTTCAACTCATAATACAGGTAAGTATGATAGTTATGTAGTGTTTAAAGATTAATGAAATATATTCGTAAGAATTTGTTATAGAAAATTTAGCATATATGTAAATTTTCACTAAAATTTGTGTAAAAATTGCCTATATTTTTAAAGTAAAAAAAATCTCATTAAAGTTGATTTTGATTTTTTAGTATCACTCCCCAGTTTAATTTGAAGCGTGTATCTTTCTTGAAATTTCAAATATTTCAAGAAAGTTATCGGAAGTTATTGAAAATTTATACTGATACGATATTTAATTTTTTAAATATTTTACACCGTTAGTTATAATAAATCCAACCAATTCTTAGTTTTTATTAATGTGACGTTTTAGAATATCAATTAATTTTAAATCTAGGTATGCCTGTTTGTCTCCATTGTAAATCCCTTTTATATAAGCTTAAGAAGTTAAATAGTAAAGGTTTCGGCTGATCGTGGAGAATTATTATCGGTCGCGGTTGAGGAAACCACAAAAAATGAAACCTCAAAAGTTTCTCCAGACAGATAACTTCGTATTACGATTGATTTCCGGAATAAATCTGCAAAAAGTGGTGTCAGAGGATTAAACGTGGGAGACTGGATTGTTTGGATTAAATCAAAAGATACAGATATAGTTTCCTTTTCCCCTTTTGTTTGAATATCTCACCACCCTTCAACATACTGAAAAGCTTTACTCGAATGATGGGTTAAATGTTTTTAAAACGAGTAAGCTTGGTCTTCCCTTTTTAAAGCAGTTATAAAGTTATTTTGAGGATTTCGTTCTAACTCCTTTTTTTTACTTTGTCAGCAGACCAGAAATTGAGAGAGCTGAATAATTTTATGACTGATAATGGCAGTAAATAGATGGCTCGAATTTGAGGGGAAACAGATGACTCGAGATATTACTCCAAGCTCATCAAAAATTTAAAAAATATTTATTAATAATAATTATTCATAATTTAATATTATCATATTTGAAATTTATTAATCGAGGGCAGTTAAAAAAAATCCCTTAAATTAGCTTGAGCAAATTCCAGACTATCACGTGCCTGATATGTGTCGGATACGTACTAGGATTGTGAAGTTGCTTACTGTATTGCGCACACTCCTCTGATAAATGCACCAGAATATAGAATTTCCGATCAAGTAGTGACCATCCAAACCCTCGTTCTGAAATTGATCTGTGGACAATATCAAAGTTTTCCGTTGTCCGGTTCTAATGTGTTTCAGACTGAAAAAGTAAATTTGTACGTGAATGCAATCACTTGATTAGTAAAAAAGTCTTTTGACAGGTGAAAAAGTCTTTTATGTATTTTTAATATTAATGTTTTGGATAAAAATGTCTGATTAATTCAATTAGCAACACGGATATCAAAATTGTCTGGTGCAAAATACAATTTCAGGAAGATTACAGAAGAGAATTTGGAAAAAAAGAAATTGTTGGTTTGTTAAAATCAAATTTTGACGAAAAAATGCTAACTTCAGCCGAGAATGCCAACAAGAATTTCTTCCGAAAATCAGAACATTGGAATGATAGTCAGATAAATGTAACATCAAAGAATGCTGTTAGGATATATTTGTACGATCAACAAAGAACCATTATAAAATGGACGTTATATTATATATAAGTTACGGTCAATGTGGATAATAGGTTATTATGTATAATAATTGGCGGTTATGCATAATAACCAAATAAGCCAGTTAAAGCGGAGAATTTATGAGAATGTATCGCATTAACCGGTTATTATGAATAATTACCATTGGAATTTGGTCAATGTGATTAATTACATTGACATGAGATCTCAGTGATCAAAATTCATTGATAAATGTGATTTTAATTAAGCAAAATTATTCTAACACTCAATGAGAGAGCAAAACTATACTTCGCTCCGGCTCTCGCTTCTAGCGTACCCGTAGGATGTTTTTCTTAAGTTAAAAAAATTTGTCCGGTGCCATTTCAGATGCCGCAGGCATCGTGAGCACAATTTTTCCTGCTTCATTTGGGTAATTAAAAAAATGAAGATTCCTCATTTTCAATAAGCTAGCGCAGCTACTAGGTTCTGACTCCCGCTGCTAACGAAGCCGTAGGATGTTATGTTTTTTTTTTAAGTTGAAAAAATCTACCCTTTCGCGCGGTTGAAATTCTACATTTGAAACAGGAGATAGTGCAAAGACTACTCACAAATACTTTGTTTTCAAAAAGACTTAACTTTAAGCAATTAACCTTTAACTGCGACACACGGGCCTCAAATTTCCAAAATAGATTTCAACCGAAAATAATTACATTGACCAAACTTCATTGGTAATTATTCATAGTAACCGGTTAATGTCATAAATTCTCATAAATTATCCACTTTAAGCAACTTGTTTGGTTATTATGCATAATTACCTCGATGATTATGCATAATGACCGATTATCTACATTGATCGGTATATGTATGTATAAAATCATTGTAGTTCTTGAAGAGAAGTAGCAGTCTTCCCAAAAAGTCCTTTATTGCAGTTCTCACACGATTTTAAACGATAAAAGACGATTTTAACGATTAAATTAACATTCTAGATGAAATTTTAGATGATTCCAGTGTGTGGCCATTTTGGAACGCTGGGCTCTCTATTGCGTGAATAACCGGTGATCGCCGAATCATGCAGTAAAAGAACGTGTCAAATTAGTGACGGGACTTTTTATAACTTCGAAATGGCGAATACGTTTATTTAGGATCGCAGTCAATAAGAAATTGCTGATTCAATGTTTTGATGAGACTTGCGAAGCTCTTCGGGAACAGGCGGCCAAACTTAAATAGTGAAAGTTGTACTGATTTTACTTTGAAGGACCTAGATAAAAAAAGAATTTATTACATATAAACGAAGTGACATAATGAGATTACTCATTCGCTTGTAACTGTATTTTAAACTATTTATTACATCAACTGAGGTCATAAATTTCAATAAAGAGTTTTTTTATAGGAAATTCAGGAGATATATTCGAGCAAATGTGAGTGAAACGGCAACTTCCCGAAAATTTTTCCATTACATTTGTGAATCTTGCGCGAAAAGACAATTCTAAGATGCACATATTTTTTTACACTCAAATAAATTCCACTTAGCAAAAAAAAATCTTCTAGAAAACCTCCAACTTTTATTATTATTATTTTACTTCAAACTATGCAAAAAATAATCAATAGAATGCGTCATATCCATTAAATTGGAATTATTCAGATCTCGAATAAATTTTTATTATGATTATTTGACTCGTCAGCACTTCTGAAAATTCACGAAGCAGATGGTCTAAAAATGAGACGTGAAGATGCTCCAGGAAGGGTCTGCGCATGCGCGCCTTGTCCTCTCTTCTTCTTTTTTCTTTTATCTTTCCATTTGAAGGGCTTCCGTTTATTAAATCGCTCGAGAGCCCCTCTCCTACGCAGATGGATATATCTCCTCTGCTCTCCGAATAATGTATATTCTTTCTTTTTTTAGTTTTTTATAAAGTGTATTTTCCTCAAAACTCATTGACGATTTTCTCCCAAATGCTATATTGTATAAAATAGATACAAACATATTTTGAAAATTTTAGAGGCAAGCTGGCTATGATGTGAAGCGCCGCGACTTAATATTTAAATTAAAATGTGCAACTCGTCGCTTATTTCGTTTATTGGCGTTTTAATCATAATTTATAAGTGGGTTGCGACACCAGTTTTCTAATTATTACAAGGAAAGAATTTATATTAATAAAGTTTATTAAATTTTTCCACTTCAATCTTACTGCGAAAAGTATTTTCTGCTATCTGAAAATAGTGATAAAACATCACATCTTTATTTATTCTTTAATATAAAGCCTTGTCACCTGGTAAAAATAAGCGATTTACTAGATGATGAAGCAATTAACTATTGCTAAGAATAACTGCCGAATATTTACGGGGAAAATATATTTTAAGTCAATTTCTTATTTAAAATATAGGGTTCCCTAAACTTCGTGTGCAATTTAAAGCCGTTGCAACTTTATAAATATACACGAGAGAAAGCGTTAATGAAAAGAATTAGAAAGCTTATTGAATATTTAATTTAAATATAAGTTTTTTTCCGAATCATTGTTGACCCAGAAGCAAAGTTGACTTCTCTGAAAGAGAAATTAAATCGCATCTTTTGGTTGTTTCATTTTTTAATTTTTCATACGTTTGGTTGTTAATTTTTGTGAGGAGCTTCTTTCTTGTTCGAGTTCAAAGTCTTCTTCGGGTAACAACAGTAGATTTTAAAATCAGCAACCAACTAACAAAATACGTTTTCTCTTTTGATGAAGCCGTGTGCCAACAATTATTCTTCAAAATAAATTATTTTTTAATTAAATTTCTCGAAGTAAATTTCGTGAGACAAAAATTATTACTAAATCCATTATGTTTTCCAATAAAGAGCTTGTTTATTTGTTCCGTGTTTGTCTTTAAAATTTGCACGCTTCCTATGTAGTATTAATTTAATGTAACAAGCAACACCATCTTTCTCAATTTTTTGAAATTTCAAAGAGGAAGAAAATACTCAATTTTCTCAACTAATAACGTGTATTTCTGGATTTTTTTGACATCTGATATAAACATGAGACGTATGTTCCTACCAGATGTGAAAAAAAAATTCAGAAATATTCGTTATTGATCGCGAAAAATTGAGAATTTTCTTCCTCTTTGAAATTTCACAAAATTGAGATAGGTGGTGTTCCTTATTAAGTGACGATATACTTCTTATTTAGAATAAAGATTGCTAATTCATTTATTTTCATTGAACAAATGTATACAACGATATCTGACAAGCCAGTTTTAGTCCTACTTGAACTTTAATCCATTCGTGCAGCGTTCGTTTTCTTATTTTCTATAGACAAGATGAAGTTAATTGGTTTAGTTAAATCAATGTCATGCTTTGAAGCTTCTCAATGGCTATCTTGGTGTAGTCCTTGTAGTTCTAAACCGTGGTCAGATGATAAGGAGGACATACGAGTCAAACTCTCCTCTCCAGACTTTCACACCATATAAATGGGAAGACACTTGACTCTTGATAACAGATTTAAAGTGCAGCGGGCTCACGTAAACGGTATTTTTTGAAGAATCGAGTCTCGAAACTTGACCCCAAACCCGAGACGCTGCCATTACCCAACATCACCTAAAGCAGTGTTTCCCAACATGGGGCCGAGGCAATGAAAATGAACCGCATTTTATTACAATACAAAAAGTAACGGTACAAATTATATTTAAGAATATTTTCTTTAAAAATAATGGTAATGTTACGAATATATTTATGAAATTCATTTTACTTTTCGGTCTGTTCTGTGAAGCGCCTGCAGACAGAGACACACACATACTCATTATTATCAGATATTGCATCCCTTTTTTCACATTAAAATTACTTTCCTAGAAAAAATGTAATGTTTTTTTTTTCTTCTTTTTGAGAATTTTGAGATCGGACAAAAAAATATTATTTTATTTTAATGACTCAGCATTTCTTTATTATTAATCACATTGACTTTAGCATGTATATATCTTTATTTTGTAAATGATAGTTCATTCTTTCTCTTTCTTGCAGTACACGTCGGCTGGTAAATTCTTTTTTTTTGTACTTAAATCATCGGATTCCTTGTTCTTTTTATTTGCAAATATTTTCGTTTATTAGCACTTTTTAACGAATAGTTGGAAAAAAAAATTGCATTAAAGTCGAATTTAAACTGAAAAAAATTTTAATAGATTTTCGCAGCTTAAGTTTGCATATCACCACAGAGAAAGACTGCAAAGTATTTATGGCAGATTTGCACTAAAAAGTGGATCATATTTGCTACAAAATATATAAGCTACAAAAGTGAAAACCACAAATTTGACATTTTTTAAGTGCCCTGAAGACACCAATCTTTTTAAAAAAAACAGACTTTAAGTGCTAATTAATGTCGCCAACCAAGTGCTGAAAGTTTGGAGATCGCCATTGTCAATGCACTGTGCACCGGAAGCTCGAGATACCCAAACGAAGCAAAACAGAAAATCCATACATATGTAAACAAATTTCAATACATTTTCGCCAAATCCTTAAACACGTATATCTAGCAGGATTTTTATTCTTTTATTTTCAATCTTAAACAAATAAAGGGTAGTAAACATGTTTTTATTGGAATTAATCAAGGAATGTAAACTTTTTTCTCATCAGTGATAGAATTTAGTGATCACGAAAACGATGCGTCCTGTTAGCACGAGGCCTCCTGTTTCTGTGCCTTACATTTCTCTGAGGAGCGCGACAGAGAGGACAATTTCTGTTGTTCAACCATATGTCGACACATGACTGATGAAATTCATGAGAGCACTGAAGACGCTTGATATGCACCGGGAGAACAGACGCGACCATGCAAATAGGGCATGCAAATTCTGTTGGGGTGTCCCTGCCGGGAGTCTGGCTTTCTCCGCTGGTGCTGAGCTCTCGTGCAATTGAAGATTGCGTGTCTTGATCTGTTCCTGCTGGCACTGAAGCAGCTGCCGTCTCACCAGAGGCGTCTGGAGAATGGTTGTGGTTCCCAGCACTTCCCAAGACTGTGGTTGCTTGAAAGGGGCCACTAGGAGGCTGATGTTCTCCGTTGGCACTTGCATCTTGTACATTGGCAGATGTTACGCCACTCCTGTCGTTCTTCAGGCGTTTCCTCGGTGTGTCTGGATCTGTTCCTGCTAGCACTGAAGATGCCGCCGTTTCATCAGAAGCGAGTGGAGAATGCTTGCGTTTTCGGGCACTTTCCGTGACTATTCTTCCCTGAAAACGGAAAAAAATGATAACTTATCAAGAAAACACGTCGGAGACATGGTGCGGAATGGAAACATTCGATACACATTATATTATCGTTCAAAATTTTATTTACGGTAAAAAACTAGGTTTTTTTATTAACCTTCAAGGGCAAATATTTTTTAATTAACCCTCCGTTGTCGGCAATTATTTTCATCCTTAAATGGTCGCAATGTATCTCGCGGTTTTAAATATATTCTATGATAGGTTAATCTGATTTTTATAACTTTTCTTTATATCTATAATAATTAGTCTTAATGAGAATTAAATGAGTTCTCCGTAAAAAAAATTCAAATTGTAATGCGTTAAAAATAGCTAATAGGTGCATACTACATCGAATAACGGAGGGTTAAACTGAAGCGATGATTTCTTATTTTTGATTGTCAATTATTGACTTGTAAGGGGGCTCCTGCCCTTCTCGCTTCGTTCTATGCGATGAGGACACTGCGCATCCTAGCAAAAAGCATTTATCGTTGACCTTAGTAGAATTGCTTCTTAAATCAGCACAGAATAAATTTGTTGGCCTTCTAGAAGATCTTTTTCTTTATTTTGTAAGCATTTAGAAGACAAATTGTTTATTCAAATGAAACTAACAAAGAAAATGATAAAAGTGCAAATAAAAAATGGTAATAAGAGTTTCAAGATGTATAAAAAGAATTATAAAAACAAATAGGTAAGATTTAAGAACAAGCTGCGGGTTCGGTGCCAAGCTCGCCATAATCGCGCTAACCGTTGAAAAGGCCGCCAAAAGGGGAAAAAAATGCTTCAGAATTACCACATTTCGCGAATAATCACCCAAAAGAAATTCGATTTTGGCGACGGAACCTTATTTTAAAATCTGGCCAGCACGCTCAGCATATTGAAACAAATTATTTTTCCTTCTTACTAAACGCCTTTCAAATCTTTCTTCAATTGATTCATTTGCATGTTGAATTTGTCTTCTTTCTTTGTGTAGACAATATTTAACAGTAAGACTCATTATAAAGTCATTGCAAAGAAGGATCAAACTCAATCGCATTAGTTTATTTACATTTTGAAAGTGAAATCACATGAGACATCAATTGCTACAGGTGTTCCCGAATCCTATAGCTAAATAACGCGTATATTGGGAGCCGAGCTGTTTAAATATTTATTTAGATGAGAAAGAAAATGCTAAGTTATGGGAGGTGCTAAAATGACACTTCCACAACATTTAATTAGAATATAAAAGAAATTGTCGAAGACATTTTCTGAACGCTTCTCCAAAGTGATGAATAAAGTATCGAATTAAAATAAATAAATAAAAAAATGAGTCGGCATGCACATGCATATTCAAAACTCCATTAAATATAATTTAATTTTCAAATACGTTGATAGTGTGCCACTTAATCCGAAGTAATAATATTAAGCGTGAGAAGGTTTTACAGCGTCTTGAAAAGTTAAATTAGAATCAATGTAGAAAATTAAGGAAATTAAAATTTGTCTCTTTCTAATGAGCTAACCGCCTACATCGTTATTGATAGCCAGATAACACAGTTAAGAGATATGGTTGAAATCTAGAATTTGGTACACACTCCTAAAAATGCGCCAAGTCGCCAAATCTAATGATGAGATGCAGAAGTCAAGATTTCGCTTTGGTGACTTGGCGCTGTTTACTAACTTCTAGATTTGATCCCTGAAGATCTGTAGCATTTTTATTTTTTTTTTAATATTATATATACTTTGAGAATTCTCTATTTGGTTTAAATCTAGTTTAATGCGCCTCTTGCTTTTTCCGCCAACTTGACAACCCATTTGGCCACCTACTCTTAACTACTTTAATGCATTGTTTGGTCGCCAAATGGGTTGCCAAGTTGGCAAAAAACGCAAGTTATATTAAAATAGATTGATATACTCTTTTTTTCATCGCTTCGTTTTACTGTTAAGTTTTCAACTGAAATGTCACTTCCCGTTGAACATCTAACCAATATATAAATGAAATTGTCAAAAAAATGCTGTGTGCTTCTCTAAAATAAAAAGTAAAATATTGAATTGAAATAACTAAAAAAATAGTCGGTATACATAAGCATAATCAAAATTTAATTATACAAATAAATTTTCAAATATGCTGATAGCGCCAAAATAATCGCTATCAGTAAAAGATAACCAAAGTGTTGATATATATTAGCGAGGGAAGGTTTTGCAGCTTCTTCAAGATTTAGACCCGAAATAATGTACAAAACTAAAGAAATTAAGTTTCCTCTTTCTGATGATTTGAAAGACTGCACCGTTGCTGATAGCCACATAGCATTGCTCGGAAATACAGCTGTTTTGGGACAATCTAGGTTCATTGTACCATAAGATACCGGACAACAAATCATTTCTTCCTATGCAGTATTTCGCTTAATCACATTGATGGGAATAACTGTAAAACTTGTATTTTTGTATTATACTTTGAGAATTCTCTGTTTTCAAAACTGACAGCTTTTGAGTTATGACTATGGATATGTCAAATTTGAGTTCCAGTTATTTCATCGACCTTTTGGAATAAAATAAACTTACAGACAAAAAATGATATACTGAAACAACTAAGCTCAAATTAATAATGATATTGTGCAAACCGAAGCAATGAAAATTTAAAAGACTACATTAAAGCAATAGATTTTTAAGTCCAAGTGAAATTTACAAAAGCAATTGATAAAATTCTATTCTTACTTCTAAACATGTATTGTCAATACTCTTTAGGAAATAAATTTTTTGAAAATGTTTTGTAAAACTTACCCCAAAAATTTGACGAAGAAATTGGAGAGGCCTATATAGAAATAAGGGTATGTCTTTCAGGTTCATTTTTGAAATAAATACTCGGAAAGAAATGTCCGCAAACAAAATCCTCTGCACTTGGAAAAGAGAGTTGAGACAAAATACGCTACTGATTATAATCACTAAAAAAATGTAATAGTTACAATCAGCCACTTATTTCTGCTGCATTTATTTAGATTAGGCAATGAAGTTGTTATTTAGTCCGTTTTCATCTGTACTTTCACGTGTAATATTACGCTTGTAAATACCATTTTATAGACATTATTTCATTTTTTCTTTTACTTTTGTTTGGGAGACTATTTTATAAAATCCTCTCTACATATACTATTATCTTTGTTTTAGTTAAATTGAATGCAGTATCAAGTGCAGACGATTTTGTAAAATTGTAGCATCTCTTTAAATATTATTCTTTTCGTCTATTTTAAATTTATTTTTCCCGGAATAGCAACAAAAAATAGAGTTAGAAATAATTATAGAATGTAGTATTAAAAGAAGTTAAATGGAATAAAAAGTTTTATTGTGAAGATAAATTTTTCTTTTATCAGTTGTGCTATATATCTCTACTATCTCAGCGAAAGAAGGAGCAAAGCATAGAGTGTCTTTTGATAGCCAAGAAAAAATATGAAATGTAAATTTTTATGGAATGAGTTATTACTAAATTGATTTCTGTAGTGTAGAGTGAAATTACGCTCTTTCCCTGGGATGTTTCGCCCCCTCAACTTCTGGGGAGCGTCGAACTGAAATGGGGTGAAATTAATTATGGGAAAGAAGAATGTTCATGCCAAACTGTAAGCACCTCGCTCAAGCTGTCACAAAAATTGCACCCTGTGCGTGTATGTGGGTGCGTACGGGGAGATTAAAGTATATTTCAGGCCGCCTTCAAGGCAACCTTCCGCGGAATATTCGAGAGATCATAGAAGACAGAAATCGTTATTGGAGATCTTCAGCTTGTAGCGATTACATTCAACCCACCTCAGTTGAAAAGAGAATGAAATTTTCCAAACCGTAATCAGCTTCTAGCTTGCTTCGATTCTGAAGCAGGAAATCACGGTCACTCCACACAGCGCAAATGGCGTGATGGCACTCCATACCATTCCAATTTTCAACCCATTCATTTAGGCAGCCATTAGATTTTAGGGAGTAATTTCTATTTATGTAACCGTGTTCAATACTCTTTGGAAGTTCCCATCTTTTTTTATTTTTTCCTACTTTTTTTCACCTTTGCTCAATAGATGGCACAGGACTCAAGGTCGAATTTGTTTGTCGGGTGGCGTGTATTTTGGGGGTATCCTGTGATAGAACGGGATTTTTTCTGGAATGTATTTGAACGGGCTAGTTATGGTTGACTCGCCTAATAGTCCAGGCAACGAAGGAAAAATAGGAGAAAAAAATGGTGTAGTTTTGAAATTTGGCACAGTTGTAGGGATTAGTACCCTAAACAACATACTAAAAGTCCCCGACCGTGGGGGTTACGCGGGGGGGTACAGGGGGGTTTAAAGGGGGGCTTTTTAAGTTTTTCTTAAATATTTCGAAAACTATGGGTTATAGAGAAAAAATCTCAATTACAAAAATAAACTACATTAAATTCCCTACAAGAAAAGACCTACATCTTTATTTTAGCTTCAATAGTTAAGAAGATATAGGGAGTTGAAAAAGTGAGAATTTTTGAAATTCCTTATTGTAATGGCAAAATCAATAAAAAATGCCGAAGTAACAACCTTCAGAAGCACCTCATGCCTATATAATAATTTTATAAAGGTAGTATTG
>BGPR01001131.1:144116-161197 GCA_013235015.1 Araneus ventricosus
CTATTAAAACAAAATATAAAAAAAAGGATTGCAAAGGAAGAAGAACACGACTTACCCTCTTAGGCGAGTCAACCATAACTAGCCTGTTCAAATACATTCCAGAAAAAAATCCCGTTCTATCACAGGATACCCCAAAATACCGCCACCGACAAACAATCTGACCTTGAGTCCCAGCCATCTATTGAGCAAAGGTGAAAAAAGTAGGAAAAAAAAAAAAGATGGGAACTTCCAAAGAGTATTGAACACGGTTACATAAATAGAAATTAATCTT
This sequence comes from Araneus ventricosus, assembly GCA_013235015.1. Lineage (NCBI taxonomy): Eukaryota > Metazoa > Arthropoda > Arachnida > Araneae > Araneidae > Araneus > Araneus ventricosus. Next base: position 144,388 of record BGPR01001131.1, read on the forward strand.
AAATCTAATGGCTGCCTAAATGAATGGGTTGAAAATTGAATGGTTGGAGTGCCATCACGCCATTTCGCTGTGTGGAGGACGGATTCCTGCTTCAGAATCGAAGCAAGTGAAGCTGATTACGGTTTGAAAATTTCATTCTCTTTTCAACTGAGGTGGGTTAATGTAATCGCTACAAGCTGAAGATCCAATAACGATTTCTGTCTTCTATGATCTCTCGAATATTCGGAAGGTTGCCTAAGGCGGCCTGAAATATACTTAATCTCCCTCGCACCCACAACACGCACAGGGTGCAATTTTGTACAGTTGAGAGGTGCTTACAGTTTACATGAACATTCTTCTTTCCCATAATTATTTCACCCCATTTCAGTTCGACCGCTCCCAAGTGAGGGGGAAACATCCAGGAAAGAGCGTAATTTCACTCTACACCTACAGAAATCAATTCTTTACTCATTCCATAAAAATTTATACTTATATTTTTTCTTGGCTATCAAAAGACACTTCATGCTTTGCTCCTTCTTTTCGCTGAGATAGTAGAGATATATATACAACTGATAAAAGAAAAATTTATCTTCACAAAACTTTTTTCCAACTTTTAATACTATCTATTCTATACTCAACTCTATTTTGTTGCTATTCCGGAAAAATAAATTAAAATAGACGAAAAGAATAATATTTAAAGAGATAATTTTACAAAATCGTCTGCACTTGATACCGTATCTAATTTAACTAAAACAAAGATAATAGTATATGAGAGAGATTTTATAAAATAGTCTCCCAAACAAAAGTAAAAGAAAAATGAATAATGTCTATAAATGGTATTTCTAAGCGTAATATTACACGTGAAAGTACAGATGAAAAACGGACTAAATAACAACTTCATTGCCTAATCTAAATAAATGCAGCAGAAATAAGTGGCTGATTGTAACTATTACATTTTTTAGTGATTATAATCAGTAGCGTATTTGTCTCAACTCTTTTCCAAGTGCAGAGGACTTTTGTTTGGGGACATTTTCCGAGTATTTATTTCAAAATGAACCTGAAAAGACATAATCTTATTTCTATAGGCCTCTCCAATTTCTTTCGTCAAATTTTGTGGTAGTTTACAAAAACATTTTCAAAAAATTTATTTCTAAAGAGTATTGACAATACATGTTTAGAAGAAGAGAATTTTATCAATTGCTTTTGTAAATTTCACTTGGACTTAAAAATCTATTGTTTAATGTAGTCTTTTAAATTTTCATTGTCTTGGTTTGTACTAATATCATTATTAATTTGAGTAGTTTTTCAGTATATCATTTTTGTCTGTAAGTTTATTTTATTCAAAGGTCGATGAAATAACTGGAACTCAAATTTGACATATCCATAGTCATAATCAAAAGCTGTCAGTTTTGAAAACAGAGAATTCTCAAAGTATAATACAAAAATACAAGTTTTACAGAGATTCTCATCAATGTGATTAAGCGAAATACTGATAGAAGAGAAATGATTTGTTGAGCAATACGTAACTTAATCTGAAGTAGGTTTTAATGATGGCGAATCTCCGCCTGATGTCTTCTGTTGTTTAGTCCAATAGTTAATTGGTTCCTTAATTGGAATTTTGTACATATACTTATCTGAACTCATTTTCATGTATTTAGTATTTATGCTGGTTAATTCTTCCGATCACTCTCAATTCTCTTGAGATTTTTCGGGTCAGGAGGATTCAAGTTTTGCACAAAAATCAGTTCCTTACAGAAAAAAAATCACAGTTTTTGAATCCCTGTCTGCAGGTGACCCTTGACGAAGTCTGCAGGCCGGATTGTTTTGTTTTAATTTTTCCATTTTGTTTGCACTTTTTTTTCTTGGGGACTCGAGGAATTAAAGTATTATTTGGTTGTTAACAGTTTTTTGTAACTTTATTTAGATAGGTCATGTGCGGGTCGGACGGAGCAAACTACGGGCACTCCGACCCCCTAAGGCAGAGGTTCCCAACCTGTCGTACCCGTACCCCTAGGCAGAGGTTCCCAACCTGTCGTACCCGTACCCCTAGGCAGAGGTGGCCGGAGGTAATTTTACCAACCCAACTGGGCAAAGCAACAATATGGCGCCCCCATAACACACATAACCAAAGTATTTTTTAAATTCTATTGTGCCTTCTATGCCAAACAAAATTTTACATAGAAATGTGCACGTTTAACCTGAAAATATGACTTAATAAAATTATGGTGAGAATTTTTGAACTTAAGATATATTTAAGATTATATAGGTCTTACTGAAAAATTAAAATAATAAATTCAACAAATTTATTTTAAAAATAGTTTACTTTATTTTAAAACAAGTTCTGTTCAAAAATTAAACTTTCTTGCTTTTTATCCGTAAAAAATGTTCTGTAAAAGGTCCCGTTCAATTGTCATGGTTGCTAAGCCAACTAGTCGCTCATGGTGGATTGCAGACACGTTTTGTTAAGTTTCAGTTTCTCAAAACTTCTCTCGCCAGCAGCCACAGTTATTAGGAGAGTCACAAAAATACTCAAGTCACTGAAAGATTAGGAAAATTTGCAGTAACCCTAATCATATTGAAGTAAGTTAGAATCTCTAACAGCTGGTCACTTCTTCTGGTAGTAGAATTAACAGAACTAATCTTTCCTGGTGAAGTTGGAAATCGTCTACATTATTATGATTACGTCACTCAAGGCCAAATGAAGGTCTTTGAACATACCTGATGTTAGATAAAAACCAAATTTTTTATATATAGCTTTTAGTTCTTCAAAGCGTTCCTGCAAAGAGTTGATTGTAACGTCCAGAATACAAAATAAAAAAAAAATGGAATAGAAGCAAAATAAAAGCTTTGCTTGAATTTTCCTCGGTGGAGCTACGTCTAGAGCTTCATAATCATGTTGCTTCTTTTTTCAGTGGTCAAATTTCTGGTTCTTGAAATTCTGCTTCAATCTGAATACCGTTAGAGTGGTTACATGCATCAACCAGAGCCTGTTGAAACTCCTTATCTGACCTCATTTCTACTATAGCTTGTCTTGCTTTGTCAAGCATTTCTACAGCACTAAACTCATTTATATTGTCACTCTGTAACATCTTATTTATGACATAGACCCTGAAGAGAACTGAGTGCCAAATGAAACTTTAAACTTTTTTCCTTCTTCTCCAAACTCAAGACGAGGTTTTTGGCTAATGCATCCTTTTTTTTTACCTAGCTATCACTCCATGAGAGTGACCGTGTTTAACTTAAGGGCTTGCCCGTTACATTGGGTACATATTTCTTCAAGACAGTTCAACGATGAGTTAGGTTGCAAAGAAGTTGTAAATTTGCTATAAAATACTAAAACAATCCACAGCGTCCAGACAGGGTTGTGGAGCTTCACTAAGAACAAAGTTTAGGGGAATGGGTAATACATAAAACTTAAAATGCCCGAGGGTTGATGTTCAGAATTATTTATTTATTTAAAGAAAATCACACTACAGAGAAAACTCCATTTACAGAGTGCTAACAAACACACAAAGAACAGAAGTCACAACGAGTAAATTATAAAAAAAATGCCTTAAAAAGCAAAAAGTAGAACACAGAGAATACATAAAATCATAAAACTTATGCAAACTATATATAATTAAAAACGAAAACACATAATCACAAAAACTTTAAAACACACCAAGACACCAAAAGACATATATATTTTTTAAAAATTTAAAGTTCATTTCCAAAAGGCAAGGGTCAAAAAGTAAAAACACGCAAGCACCGAGTCTAATAAAAACACACCAGGAGTTTAAAGTTTAAAAAAATAAATTGCAACACTTAAGATAAAAATAAATCAAACACGGCGCCAAAAACAGAGTACAAAAATTGAAACTTATAAAAAAACATTCAAAAACTGGTCGAATACATAAGAACACGGAAAATCATATAGCATGTTCGAATACCTGTATTTTTTCCTTTCATATTGGCCCGATCATCGTAGCTTTGGCCAAATATATTTTCAGATGATTTTTCATCTCTTCCAGCTGTACTAAAAGTTTCTCTGGTAAAGCATCACCGACTGAACTTTCGATTGGAATGGATCTCCAAAAGTGCTCTTTCATGCAAGGTTCTTCACCAGTAATGCACCATGCCTTTAATAAATGTCATCGGCCCAACTTGACTTCAGCGCAATGTGCAATCTAAAATTATGGAGTAATATGTCCACTTTCAAAGTTCTTTTATAATTTATTCCTCGATTTTGTATCCAAGTAGCCCAAAGATTTCATTTTTGATATTTTTTTCTCGGCAACTTTCTTTGATTCTTTACACGTTTCTCTTCTCAAATGATCAGCACTAACGACCCAAAATTTTCCAATAAATGCAAGTAGCTTAAAAAAGTTTCTACTCTTTCTGCCATATAGTTCATTTTTCTTTTGGGAATCGAGAAACTCAGCCGCATATATTAAACGTTTGAACACTTCTCTCCATAGTCCAACCTTCCTTTTTTTTCTTCCTGATTTTCAAAATTTACAGTCCTTCCTAATCTTATTCTTTTATTGAACTCCACGCAAAGCTCGTAAGCTTTTATGCGATTTGGAGATTTCTCATGCTGTGACATCTATTTTTACATGTGCTTCCAATCATAAAATCCCTATGCTGATGCTAAGGACATTTGTTCAAAATCGAAAAGGCGGCAGCAGGAACACAAAATTGCATTCACGTGAACTTCTTGATTCGAACAGTAACTTACTATGTTGCTGCTCTAAGAATTTTCAAAAGTTGAATATCTGCCTTCAACTTATGTTGACAGACCTTTTCTACGTTTAGCATTTTCTATGTTGAAGAATTTTTTCATCCTATTTTTTTTTTTGATGATATATTTCTCTTTCCATAAAAACAAACCTAATGTTCCTTTTTACAGTTATTTTAGTGAAATAACAGTGAAGAGTAATTTAATTTGGGTTTGTGATTATGGGTCTAGGCGACTCTCTAGCATGCAAAAAAAAAAAAAAAAAAAAAATACTAGTTTTGTTCTGGAGGTTGAAAAGTTTTCAAACAATTTTCAGAGCTATCAATCATGGTTATTCTTAGCGCAACAGTTGTCCACGAGACGACATGAAGCTTCAGGAAATATAATTAACATTCCTATAAAATGCTTTACAATACTGCAACGATATTTTTAGGATATAGTGTGGCATTGAAAATATTGAACATTGTGGAGAAACTGTACAATATCTTGTGGTAATAGGGATACTCTCCCACAGACCAGGTTTGGTGAGTGGTATGTTTGTGTATGGGTACAGTGGCGAATTTCGGCAGTATGAAGTCATATGAGTAAAGCTGCTTTTAGAACCCTCTCCCTACCCAATGTCGTAAATTAAGCGCCGGCCTAGCACTGCGATGTTTTGCGACTAAATTTTGAGGCGCCCTCTCCTCAAAGTCTTCAAGCACGAAGCGTGCGTCTCTAGCACCTGTGGGAAAAACCACCAGTTGTGGGGGGAGTTTAGTACGTTTCACATGGCTTGATGGCATCATTCAGAATAAGGGAAGGGGGCAACCAATTCTAAAGGTAAATTATTTGCTAGTTTTTCGGAGCTCTCATGTCTATTAAACCATTTTCCCCCTTCTTCACGCTCCCGCTTTGGCGCCACTGGCAATTGCCCGGCTTGCCCGGCCCTCGGGCCGCCTCTGCCCCTGGGTACTCCTAACTGGTCCGCCTCTCCTCGGCGAACCAGTTAAGGGTACGTCAAAGTAATGTTGGCAATGGCGGAAAGATCAAAATAAAAGCAAAGTTCCAGACTATTGTTTCCCCAAGGCTGCGGAGAAAACGAAAGTTGTGCAAGTCCGAAAGCATACTGTATGGAAGTCAAAGCAGAGTTCCAAAAACTCTGTGCCAAATCGGCACAATATTTAATAACATTTGCGAACGCAGAACTTGTGGAAAGATCATGCTCGTCTTATCAAAATAAAATGGATTATCTGCTCAAATATCGCAGCTCCAGGCATGATATTATAACTGTCTTCATTTGAACCTAATTTTGTAAGCACAGCTTATTGAAATAAGCTCTAGGATCGCATTGAAATTGTCTTCCATTTGAATAGTTGGTTACTAGCGTTTATCATATGTTAATCCGATATTATTTTTGTGCTGTTTTCTTTTTTAAGATATGGAACTATTACTATTTTAAAAAATGGAATAAAATGTAAAATCAAAAATAAATTCTACAAATGTGTCATTAAGTTTATTCAATTCATTTGACTTTTTCTCCCCTGAAAATTATTAATAAGGACTTCCTTGCACGAAAGAATAATTGGAGGGGGTACTCGAAAATAAAAAGTCTAATTAAGGGGTAAGCGAGGGGAAAAAAAGTTTGGAAAGCTGTGCTCTATAATAATATACTGCATTTCATGTTAAAGAATCTTGAGACGTACAGTTCGAATAAAGGACTAAAATTTGAATCAGCAATGATTGTGTTCTCCAAAATTTCTAAATCATATTGAGTAAGTTTCCTTATATTTTTTACTTCGTAGTTTATACAGCACATAACTCGCCTATAGTGTGTTTTATACAGACACACTGTATTTCCTGTTAAAAGAATCTCGAGATATGCAGTTGGAATAAAGGAAGAGAGTTAGAATCTGTATAAATGTGATTTCGGAATCATAGAAGCTCCGTACGGCTCTTCGAGTTGAGATGATTTCGTTTTGCCTTCTATCTGATTGGATTTCCAGTTTAAATTTCTCTGCCGAGCAGACGAATTTCCATTTCGAATAGAATGGAAATAGGCTGAAAGAGAATCTAGGCGAAAAGCCCAGGGTCTCTCTCGCTTTAACTTTATCTGACAAAATAAAATGGATTATCTGCAAATGCAAGACCAAAGCTGATTTTTGATCAAAGGAGAAATATTAGTTTTCAGCAAGCGATAATATTTCAGTTTAATATACAAATATAAATTTGAAAGCATATTAATTTTGATCAAAATGTAGTTGTAAAATATTATAAAACATATCGACCTTCTTGAAATAGAGTCAATTCACGTGACGTTGTGGTCACATGACAAACATAACTGCGCTTGTCATCTGTCATCTAACTGCCCATTTCCTTACGATGTATTGTGACGTCATGAGTTTTTTTCCTCCCGCAAGAAGCATTGGGTAATGTACTTCTCCTTTCTGTATTTCCATGTAGCAAAATTCGGCCTCCAATTGAATTTGCAGGTCTTTAGCTGTGCAAAATTATTAGTGGGAAAATACTTATTAAGTTTTAATGTATATGACATCAGGATGCTTTATAATATTGATGTAAGTTCTAATAATACCTATAATATTAGTATAATGAATAAAATAAAATTACAAACTTATAAACGTGGATTTTACAGCAAAACATTCGAAGAAAAAAATCTGTATTAATTAATGAATATGTGTGTTTTCAGGTGTTGTAGCTACCAATGAATAGAAATAAATATTACATTCTGCTAATAGTATATTTTTCTACGGTAGATAAAAAATTTCACATAAGCTGCACTATAAGGCAACTAATCAATAATGTTTTAAATTTTGAACGATCAGATGTCCGTATTATTCGAAACAATCCTGATTTTAGACTTATGTCCCTAACTGAAAAAACAAATTGGGGCAAAACATTTATTTTTGCGCCAATTTTGAATAAAGTGTTCTCAGTTGTCAAGTATTTTACTTTTAATATTAAAATTTTCATTAAAAATGATTAATTTGATTTCATTTTTAAAAAGAATCTTGTGACGAGTTTTGTTTTTCAATTTTTAGGAGGCATAGATATATAATAATCCTATTTCTCAATCCCCATTAATTGAATATTATTAAATTCTATGAGTTGAATCAGTATTATTAGTGTCAACGCATATTCCTTAGTGGCAATACAAAGTGACAAGATTATACGGGACAGCTCGATTTTTGACTGTCTGTCCCGGCTTTCTTCCCGCCCTCCACACCAAATGAATTTCAGGAAATCTGATCGTTTTGTTATACATAGTTGAACTTTTTCTAGATTTTTGAACTTTTAAGATTCTGATTCAAACTTTTTCTAGACTTTTGAACTTTTAAGATTCTGATGCGAACTTTTTCTAGATTTTTGAACTTTTAAGATTCTGATTCGAACTTTTTCTAGATTTCTGATGATGATTTTAATCTGACGTGTTTGAATGTATATCTCATCTCCCGTTGAACACGAATCCGATCTAAAATATCGTTTGAGTGTTATTTGTTAGAAAACTCATTAAAAAACTTATAACTGTTCTTAATGTACAGGGAACAGAAATCCCAGACAAATCAGAGCAAAAGTGATAGTAACTAATTTGTCTGAGTTCATCAAGCACAACTCTTTTCATCTGATGACAAGAACAAGAAGAAGGAAACCGGGGAAAATAGACGCTAAATGAACGGCCACATGAATACATAAGCGGTGATCTGCCGAAGACAACAACCGCCCACATACATCTGCTGGTGCGTTTTATCGGAGCTTTGATTAAAACTTCAGGAGACTGAAAGCAAATACAGACTCTAGTTCTCTCAGCCGTCAAGCTGCGAAATGGATTGAACCAGACATAAATATCTGAGAAGGAGACAGAAATTGCAGATAATGATTTACGTCAGGTAAATCATTATCTGCAATTTCTGTCTGAAATTCTGAAAGAAGCAGAGTAGAGAGATGGATAGTTTGAAAAGAAAGGTCAAATCTTTTCAGATAATAATGCCGCAGGGTGATTCTCAGTCTTTTCAAATCAATTTTAATATCGTCAAATGATTTTTGATAAATTTTATACCTCTTCTAAGGAATATTAGATCATAATACATTATACAGGGTGATCACAAAGTCCTGCCCTGCTTATAAAAATTATTATAAAATAACAGTTGAATGTAGTAATGTATTTTTAGTATCTTTGGATATTTAACATTCAACAGTTTTTTTGTGCAATAGAACGTTTTGTTCCACTGTACGGAAAACTCTTAAAATTTTAATACGTGTAAGTGTTAGCAGATTTAATTGGTTTTGCGCAGAATTAAATATCAGTGGAGGAAAAAACGAAATCGCTCGATTTCTCCCTACTCCTCTCAGTCTTTTGGGCCTATATCAAGGACAGAGTGTTCGCCACACTAGTTGCTGACGTTGAAGAACTGAAGGCTAGGGTAGTGTATTTACAGATGACACGTTAAAGAACATTTGGCGAGAACTAGAACATTCTCCGAGCTACCAAGGGTCCCACGCTGAAATCTATTGAAGTACGTGGTCTTATAACAGTACTTACATAGTATCCAAACAAACATATGCCTAATTATAATAGTTTTAGCACAGTAAATTTTTATATTCAAGGCAAGACTTTGTGCTCACCTTGTAGATAGATCTTAACACCTTTTATACTTATGTATTTACCAATTTTCATCTGGGGCATAATATTTTTGTATAAATGGAAAGTATGTTTATGTTTTAGCTTCAAAAACTAATTCTAGACGTTTAAAATTTTACGTCTTCACGAGTCGCTTTTCTGCCTGTTTATCAACTGGCACCAAAATTGTAGATCTGGATCAAACTTTGGACTTAATTCGATTAAAAAGAACGATAGACTACGATATAACATGCATAATTGGTTCTCTTCAACAGACCAAAAACATCATATTGTGAAAGCATACAAAAGAGTTGAGAAGAGTAAATTCCCGTTGGCTCACTTACAATATTACTTGTTTTTTCTCTACGTAAGTTCTTTGGGAAAATATGCGCCAATAATACATGTTGGTTGAGTGAACTGGGTTCATTCTTTTTGCGTAAGAGGTGGAAGGAAGCTTATCTAGTTTTATATACGATGCGGCAAGTTTTGCTCATCAAACACATTTAACAGGTACAAAACATTTTCGAAATGTGCACAATTGACAAATACAGTTGGGTCCACAACCCACGTCCACCGACTCACCCGTGGGGTTTGGAGTCCACAGGAATGGACGGGAAATACAGTTGGGTAACATTTCCCCCCTTTTTTCATTATAGCTGAAAATGGATGTCCAGCTGCCTGGGATAGCCTTTTCTGTTGGCCTCCTACCGCCGCCGGAAGTACTGTCTCTCTTCCTTGCTCCTACATCTTTCCTTTTCTGAGGCAAGATAATGCAACAGGTGCGTAACTTTTATCAATCGAAGTTTTTAATGTTAGAAATTAAAATGATCTTATACTGTGGAAATTTTTGCTTTATTGAAAGGTAGCACGATTACTTAAAATGAATTTATAAACTTGTTTGTTTTATACTTTTTATAAACACCCAGAAAATGTTACGAAATCAGCATTTTCAGCAAGACTACGATATAAGAGGAATCATCTTCAACGTTCATCTCGTATTCGAACAAAACGGAGGTGTTGCGAAGCGTTGAGAATAATGTGTATCTTTCATTTGCAAATTTTAAAATTGGCCGCATAAAGCTTGGCCGGGAACACGGCCTCAAAATCGCATATATTCTGACATTTCTGGGCGTGACAGAGTTTACCGTAAGTACAATGCACTAGCAATAGTGTTTGCCCAGAACAAGCAGTCCTTGTAAAGTCAGTGCCTGCCGATAGACGATACTAAGCCAAAGGACTCGTCAGCATGCGAGCTCCTGGCTTCCGTAAATCTCTTACAACGCAGGAAACGTGTTTCAGGTCAATGCTAAACTAGGTTCATCTGTTTCCGAACGCACCCTGTACAGATGCATCATACGAAATTATTCAGCCTTTTACCTCGAACATGTCCTCATACAAGAACAGTCCCAAAACAAAAAAGATCCCAATGAGTTAAAGTATCGTGACACTGTACTATGGATAACTGGAGACGTGTAGTATGATCAGACGAAAAATCTTCTTGTTGTATTTCAATATCGCACGTTTTGGCGTAACCGGGAGGTCCGTAGAGGCCTGTAATCCAATCTGTGTCCAGAAATTAAGACACTTCAGGTATTTTTCGGAAGCATATTTTTACGACCTGGATCACTGGTGCAGGTCAGCACCCAGATAATGAGATGTAGCTATGCCACTATCTTAGATGATGACAACATCGTCCTTAATATGAATTTTCTGCTTGGAGAGGATCTAACCACCCAACCCGCCTCCCAAGGTGACAACTGTGCCGTTCATCGCACCTGATGAGTTCGGGATTGAAGAACACGATTTTGATGACATGGAATTTTGATGAATTGATTTGAAACATTTGATGAATTGACATGAACAAGATTCAAAGAACATGATTTTGATTTCCCACAGCAACCACTGTGGCAGAAAATTTGCCTGATCTTAACCCGTTCAGAACCATCATCGCATATATGTGATCACTCTTTCCGTGTCCTACAGCCCATCGTCTCATATATGTGATCGCAACTTGAACGTTTTATTTGAATTTTTAAACGGCACTAGATGGCGGTAAAAACCGTTACTTTTTCCAAAAATGTTGCATCAGAGTGTTGACTTTCAGTATGTACTTTTGGTTCCGGGTTTTTCATTTTGTATCAGGGCCATTTGATTATGTAAGCAAATGCGCGTGTTAGGATTGCGCAATTAAAGAGCTATGATTTATTTTGCGGGGGATTTTTTAAATATTTTGACGGCATGATGGAAGGATGGAATATTTATTGGTTAGGGTTTGGAGTAGAAATTATCGTTTGCAGTTTGGAGTTGGCTAGATAGTATTTGGTATTTTTGGGGTAAATTTTATTTTAGTTCAATTGTTTCTTTTAAATATCATGAAAATTTTATTACATTATATTCGGATACACTATCAATGAAATTAGGCTTAACGGAGAAATCGCCTGGTCCCGTGTGTGCGTATCCTTCCGGAGCGCGCGTGCCTGGGCAAGCGATACTTTTTACTTTCGCTGGTTCTGAACGGGTTAAATGTCATCCAAACATTTGAATCATCTTTGGAATGTGTTGTCAAGAGGATGTTGCCCGTCCGCAGTTAATAATGGAACGGACACCCAGATTGATGGTCCAGATGATAGAATGTCCAGCCATATCGAAGCCATTATCGAGGCCAGCGGTGATGTGACTAGATATTGTTTCTATAAAATCTGATTTCCTAATTTTTTTGTCTGGGGTGGTTAGTCATTCTGAAGCACGTTTTGCTCTGTATGTAAGAATAAATGAAGCGGAAGTCCTTCCAGGAATTTTATTTAAGAAGACTTTTTATTTTGACATCATGCGATCGCACATATTATCAGCATTTTCCAATATATTGAAATTAAAATTCAACATTAAAAGAAAACTTCATATAAGGAATTCTTGCTTTACCATTGATGGGAATTCAAAAGGAGAGAGAACATTGAAGCTCACGATACAAATATTTGGAAACTTGAAGGTAAATTTTTGTGTATCCAATATCAGAAGAATTTTTTAATTTATAATTTCAATCCGGAGTGTTGGGTGAATCCATATTTTGACAGAGGGAATTAAAAACATAGGACATGAAAGGATTAGAAGATAAAAGATTGAATTACTGCATTTAACTCAAAAACCATTTATCTAATAAAATCTTAAAAGTGGTATTATTTTCAGCTACAATGAAAATTGCAGCTACTTTGCTGGTTTTTATTGCATTATTCACAGAAATTACAGCTAGACAACATCACTTGGATCGTTTTTCAATGATTTTCTCCAGCTTTGCAATAAATCTCTTAACAGACTTATCCATGCTTCAAACGTGCATCAAATTATCGTATTTTTCTTCATAGACATTATAATTTGATGCAAAAACGGCATAGAATCCATCGACCTTTCATATATTGGATTATATATCAATTGTATTGATTATTACAAGAATATGAATGTAAGAGCCTTTTGATTATGTAATTGATGTTTATGTGTTTTCATTTGGTGTCACGCAGTGTTACCTTTTTGTTAATGAAGTTCTATTAATTGTTTAAATTTGTTATATTATTTTTGTGTGTTTCATGCTTAAGCTTGTATTCTCTATTTTTATTCATTATATTTCTATAACTTTTATTATATTTCCATATATGTTTTATTTTTATGTTATAACTTTTATGTTTTCCTGTATTCGTCTTTTAGTTACATATTTGCATGTTTTTAAATATGTTTAATTTTCTGCTATGTATTTTCTTACTGTTTTATTGTATTTCACTGTTCAGAACAGTGCGGCACTGCGAGTTTTCTTACCTTTTTAGGTGGTTTCACTCTCACTCTCAATTTTAAATTACCGTACGCCTTCGTAGGTTATAGGTCGGCGTGAATCATTGGAAACTAAGAGTACACTTTTCAAGGGACCAGAGGAATAGTGATGTAAATCATGGAAACCAGTTACATAGGCAGAAATGCTCTGGAAAATGCGCATTATTAGTATTATAGAGTATTTGATTCTTATTCTTAGTACTTACGTCATACACGTAAATATCCAATGTAAATTAATTGCTGAATCTCTTTGCCCTTGTAATTATGCTGATCCATTGGATATGAGAAGGGTAGTTAAAGTATTGTGTAATATATTCTTTTAATTTGGTTACCCTTCATAGTATCTGGATACATTTACTTAAAAGACTTAACAAATGCAGTGGTGGCGATTGAGTGGAAAAAGTAGTTGGGGGAGGGGGCAAAAACTTTTATAGACTTTTAAAAGTACTCGGAAATGTACGAGATAGACGACAAAATATACAAATTTAGTTACTAAATTATTTAGTTTCCCCGGACAATATTAGTTTCTTATAATTCCTAGATTTAGACAGCTAAAATGAAATAAAAATTTAATTTTCCCCTCAAAAACTGCCCCCCCCCGACTCGCTGTCTATGAATAAATGTCCTTTCTCTGCATGAAACATTTAAACTTTAATATATAGTATTGTATTTACAGTATTAACAAACATTCATTCTAGATGAAAAACGCAGTTACTGCTTCCTACCGAAATACAAAACCGACAATGGAGTTCTGTTTGCATCGCTTATTTCTATTCTATTTGTCTTTCAAGTTCATAAAGATTAAACGAAATTATTTTCACCCCCTTTTACAGATGACATATATCTACGTAAAACTTCCTTCCTGCATTTGTCTTAGCCAATGATAATAATGTTCGCTTTCTTCGTCTTCGTCGTCACTGTTTCAGAACTCGACTGCTATTCGTTCTACATCAAACTCCTCCACGCCTCTTTCCTCTGCAGTTACCACAGCATCACCCACCTGCAGAAAGTCTTCAAAAGTGCAGTTTCGCTGCAATGCTTCCCATACAACAGGAAGCAGGACTTCTTTCTCTGTTGGCAGCTGAGAGTTGGTACGATTCTTAAAGGATCTTGCTTTCAAGAAGCAGTTTGAGATTCTGTTCTGCTTCATAGCCTTTCGAGATTTTGCAATAATCCAGGATTGAAACTTTAAAAGCAGGCCCAAAATTCTCTGAACCAGGATCTTTCTATAAAGCTACTTACATGAGTGTATATCCCCTAAATTCATAGGCTGCAACTTGCTTGAGCAGTTACTAGGAAGAAATTCCAGTTGCACGTCAGGCCGTTTTAGTTATAGTTACATTAACGTTACGTTTTGAAGCAACACGAGGGCTATTTTGGGACGGATCTCATCATTTTGAACCTCGATCAGATGACGACACGTCAGGCCATGGTTGCTTGATTAAGTCATCACGTTGTGGTTACTTCCAGGACCGGATTTACACATTTTTACGTCCTAGGCCAAAACACATTCTGCGCCCCCTCTCCTCTCAAAAACGTTAATATGTAATTTTTAATTTAATATACAATAGTTTATTTTTGAAACATATAAGCGCTTAATCCAATCTTTGTAATCTTTTAACCGCATTCAGTTTTTAATTCAAAATTATACTACTTATGATATACAGTGCACTTTCGATTATCAGGGTTAATCACCGGGAGGGATCTCTCGGACAATAGAAAAACACGGATAATCCGAAAACTCCTTTTTATTAAAGAAAAAATCAACATCAGTACAAAAATATAAAAATTACTTACATTTGCATGCTGTATGACATCAAACTAGGAATTTTCCTTTTAACATTTACTGCTTTAAAAAAATCTGTTAATGCGTCTTTGCTTCTGCTGCTTGTTCATCTCTTGTCGTATATCGACACATATTTTACGAACCGCAGTAATGTCACCGTAATCATCTTTGTCCCATATAATCTAACAAAGTTTCTACAGATTGTAGAGCAGCAGAATGAGAAATTGTATTTCCCTCATTTAGTACATCTTCTGCATCAGTACTAGCTGGTTCTCCAATGTCAAGCTTTTGAAGGATTTCTATTTTTTGTTTAACATTTAAAACGTTTCGTTTTCGTTTCAAACCACTTATTTTTATCAGTAAAAAATTCCACGCTACTAACTGACGATAAACAAGACGCAAAAACTGAAGGAACATGTGCAAAAGTGAAAGATGACGAAGAAGTTAAAGAATGACGTGTCAGGAAAAAGTGTGTTCGTACGAGAATGAGCTGGCAAGAAGTGGATGATTAATTTCTCGGAAAATTAGGGGTTGAACCGGTAGAGATTACACGTGGAGGAAGAAAGAAAAAAAATCTATTCTTTAGCCTCCGCCGTCACGGCTCACTAGTTTCACGGAATGAATCTCTCGATCGAACATCAACATCGATTTTACATGCATGATAAGCGTGAAAATGTTTCTCTTTAAATTTTTTTGTGAGTCCGGGATGAGCACGGATAATAGAGAGTACACTGTAACATAATAGCCTACAAAATACTCTATTTCTTGAAATCGTCTGAGATATTTAATGGAACTTCTTTCGTTCGCTCTTTTGTCCGTGAATAGGTTTGAAGGGTCGTTGAAGTAGGCAGATCTTTTGAAATCTCTTTCGATGCAAATAAGCTCGAAGGCGAGAGACGATCCGCAGAAGACAAAAAAATATATATCTCGGTATACTTAATGTAACGAATATAAATCTTAAAAATATCATTTTATATGGTCTTTTGAAAATAATACAGAAAAATGTGTAAATATTGGGTTGTTATTTCTTCTGTACGTGCGCCCCCGGCCATGGTCTAGGTTGTCCCCATGGGAAATCTGGAGCTGGTTACTTGAAGCGTTTCTGGTTGGTTGTGATTCCATTCTGCTTCGACTTTTCCCCTCTCGAATTAACTGGAGTCGTGTAAACGGTGGGAAGCATAAAATTTCATAAACGTAATGATGCATTTTTTATTTGTAAATGTAATGAAGGATTTTAAGGCATTTTGAATATAGGAAGTCTGAAGGGACCAACAAAAAATGTTGTAAACGGCAGGAAAACTTTGAAGACGGGATTGTAAATGCGAGGTGATACTGCAGTATAGAACAAAATCCACGAATGGAAATTGTTACTTTTTGGGTGTCCTCTTTAAAGAGATGTATTCTGCTTTATCGAGACATACTTATCAGACAGTAAATACTAAATTGGGAAAAAGCAACATTCTTGACTAATTGATGGACAATAACTTGAAGAGAAACATTTCAATTCGATGGTCACCATTTCATCATGGATTTCATTTCATGACGGATTTATAAAATAGCAGACACATCAACACACACAGATGTACACAACACAGACAGCATGACAATAAGCTTGATACTCACATTAAATATTCAACAAAATTCGTAAATTAATTGTATCCTGGAGTTTGCTTCTGTCAATTTCAGTTTTTATTCGTACATAATTTTCCATGGCATATCCTGAGATTTTTTGTACTTTCTATTGATTTACGAGTAAAATCGCATTTTTTAAAATCTTGTTTTAATTTATATTGATTTTTTTCCAGCTGCTGCCTTTCGTATTTGTGATTATGAAGGTAATTGGTCAAATGGAGGATGGACCAACTACAGCGAATGCGAAAAGCTGGAATTTAAAGTGAGT
>BGPR01001131.1:161207-173479 GCA_013235015.1 Araneus ventricosus
CATGTTCATTACAGATCTAAACTGAAGGAATTAAAACAATTTCCAGTTTTCCCCTAATTAATTCCGAATTCGGCCTTTTTTTACGACCCAACCACTGGGCTAGAAGTTTTATGATTAGAGAGAAAACGTTGCTTTCGATTTTGTTAAACCTTGGAGAACTGTTTTTTTAATAAGTAGGCCAAATTTTTATCCGCCACTACCTGTTTACGTGTTTAATTTATTCTGAATTCTTTTTTTGGGAAATTCTTTTATTTATTCTTTTGGTTTTCACAACTGCATTTTAAGCCTGTTACATTTTTCCCATCTTTTGTAAAAGGTAATGAAATAATTTCGTGGAATAAGATTAAACTTTCACTAATGCTAAATTTATGAAGATAAGCGAGAAATTCTTAATGCTCCATGTTTTCAGTTAAGTATTCAATTTTAATCGAATGATATATTTTCTTGCATTCATCTCTGTCGATACTATTCACATGTAATTGGAATGAGTATATTGATGGTTTCATCGCAGGAAAGAGATTCAGTCTCGCCATTCGCCATTAGCATCATCCTCCTGACAGTCTCCTCAATCTCTCTGGTCTCCCTCTGCGCAGCGCTCGTCGTCTTCTCTACATTCCGGTGAGTCACATTCTTCACTCTTATTCTGGAGATTGAACATTCTTACCATTTGTGATGTCGTGGACCTGCCGTGGATGTCGGCTTTCCTATGAAAGTCCAATGGAGGACACAAATATTTACTTTAGTAGAAAACATCTGAAGACACACAATTATACTGAGATAATTAACCTGACTATGACATAAATCCTTACTATAATTCGAATCTTCATTATAACATAAATTGTTATTATAACTCTAATTTCCATTACAGGGCTCCAGGGATAAATCCCGATTATAATCTCCACTTAGAAATTAATCCTGTCTATAACTCTAAACTTCATTATAACACGAATATCCTGCTTATAAATAATCTCCACTAAAGCACAAATCCTACTCTAACTCTAATATAGCACAAATAACCACAAAAATTGCATGTACTCTACACAGTTTGCTGCTTTATACTTTGATCAAGGATCCAAAATTCCTGGATGTTGGTTTATGAAATAAAAATTGTAGCTGTTATATCAGAATGTCGTATGTCAAAAACCACACACAGCAAAACATACGAAGTTCTAATGCAGCAGGTGGAACCAATAGCGACATATGGCATTTTAGGAAAGCAAACAATAATCACATCTCACACGGAACAATCTGAGAGTAGATGTAGCTAACCTATATAAGTGCTTTGAATATATAAAATGTTTTGGTAAATTTGACCTACGTTATTTTGATATAACATTGAAGATATCATATAATAAGTAATTATATAAATTTCAAATTCTCTCTAAAATGAGTAGAAATTTTAATGCATAAACCGTAATATACCAATAAAAAATGAGTAGTCTTTGGAACAAGGTATTGTTTGACATCCATATTGGTTCTCCTTATGTTTTCTCATCCTTAGGAGCTTAGAGTGTCCCCGGGTCCGCGTCCATCGACACCTGTTGCTCTCCCTCCTCCTGCACGCTTTTATGTTAATTGGCGTTGCCGCTGCCGGATTGCACCCTGCTCAACTTCTGCGCCATGCGGTAAGTATCCTAAGTCGGATATACTGCGAAGATCTCAAGCATAAGACTTTTCATAGCTTTGATACCTGCGATATACGCACATTGACCTTCGCCAGTGTTTCTTAAACGTATATTGTACGATTATATCGATATGTTTCTCAAAAACATTCTATAGAACTATCGATAGAATTGTTACTATATGCCCTATATGTAGTTACCCCACTATAATACCATCAATAGATGGCATTGATGATTATTAGTTGTGAAACACGTAGATATCGTCGGAGATCAATGAAGATTCAATTTTTTAGAAGACTCAATGTTACTTACTTAACAATGCCCATTAATGGCTAGTGGGTTATAGCGGAGTCTCCCATCCTTGTTATTCACCGCTGAGAATCATGAATTGGAGGAAGAAGGTTATGGGTTCTATCCTTTTATTGTATTCTTAATCAGAATTATTCAGAAACTGTAGACCCCCTGAGTGCACTCTTTCAGTGAATTGCTCGCTTCGGTTGTTATTTGTTTTCCTAGTTTTAATCCTCGCAAAACTCAAAATTTGGGCTACTTAACCCTGAAATTTTTACTTCCTTGGAGCAAAGCAAGATTTCTATGTCAGATGATACCTAGTGCTCCAATGTCGCTTTGATCAACGAAGGGTGGCACACTTCCCCTTTATTATAGTCCTTGACTCATCCAGATCCAGCGGTTTAGAGCCACTACCAACCCTTAAAAGTGCGAATCTTTAATATTAAGCAAGAAAAAAAACTATCGATATTGTCAACATTTTCTCTACATCTCATACGATATCTTACGATATGAAAAGGGCCTATCGGGAGCATTTTTGAGGAGAATGAATATATCGATACTGTAGGAACGTTATGCATTACATGCAAGCGTTTTCCAATATTCGCCCTACATGCGGTTACTGTTTACTTAAAAACCAAAATAAAATATACCTATTTGAATATTGCACTTATATTCTTGAGATTAGGTGTCGCTCATTCCATGTGCTTCATCATTACAGATATATCCTATTAGCACAAGATGTTCTACAATACTCATACGATATCTTTACGATGTTATGCGGAATACAGAATATCGTAGATATACCATAAAATATTTAGTGCTAATAGGGTATGTATCTATGTATAGAGATTAATATATGTGGGTAAGAGTGCTTTTATATAGTGTTTTAAATTGCTAGTGTGAAATGCCAGTGGCGTATCGAGGATAATTGGAGCCAGGGGCGCAATTCGATTTTTTCGCCTCCAAAGGCAATTGAGGGCTTATAAAAATATGGATGGCGCCCGGCAAATCGGATTATTTTTTCTCCGCATCATCATATTTGGCTTTAAAAAGTACTCGCTAACGTTTTGTCTTCGTGGCGCTCCCTAAGGGACCGCCAGGCCGTCTATACCCCCGCGCACTTGCTCCCCAATCGCTACGCCACTGTGCAAAACAGTTGAATCCAAGCCTGTTTCGGAGAATCAAATTATTGAAAAACGCGATTAAAATTGCTTTGATGATCCTTGTATCAGGACTGGCTGTGCAAGACGTTGCTCGTGCTCAAGACCTACAGCGCCATGGCCAGCGTCCACTGGATGTTCGTCGAAGGCCTCCTCCTGCACGCTTCTGTCACGACCTCCGTCTTTGACAGGCACGCCCCCTTCACTCTCTACTATTCTCTGGGATGGGGTGAGTACTATCCATCAATGCAACTGTAAACGACCTGGGTAGGTGGTGACTTACTATAAATCTGCAAATTTTGGCTTTATGGATACGAGAACAGATGTGGGTACGTTTATCCGTGGATATATTCGCCACTTTATTCCCTCCTTTATCCGAGGATGGATTAAAAAAGTTTACAAGGGTGATAAAAATTATTTATTAACAATAGACAGAAAATACAAAAGGGAATGAAGAGGCATACTTTGTCGTTCACTTTTCCACATAATCATCATATCTATTTAGGGATTCATCTGAACGCAGACCAACTTGTTTAACCTGGCTTGGCAGAAATCACGCCCTGTCCATTGAGCCAGTTCTCGACAACTGTTTTCGCATCACTCTCTGAAGAGAACCTTGTTCCAGAAAAGTGTTTGGAACCCAGATTGGGTGCCGAATCTGGGCTGTAGGGGTGTCTCCGTAGTTCTTTCGCAGCAATTCTTGGGTTTTACGAGCAGTATGGGTATTGGCATGCAGGAGGATGACACCATCACTCAACATGCCAGGGCGTTTGCGTCAGATAACTTAACGATGGCCCAATGATTATTTCCTTTTTCCGAAATTGAAGGAAGACTTATCTGGAGCAAGGTTCTCTTCAGAGAGTGATGTGAAAACAGTTGTCGAGAACTGACTCAATGGACAGGACGTGATTTCTGCCAAGCCGTGTTAAACAAGTTGGTCGGCGTTCAGATGAACCCCTAAATAGATTTGGTAATTATGTGGAAAAGTGATCGGCAAGCGTGCCTCTTCATTCCCTTTTGTATTTTCTGTCCAATGTTAATAAATATTTTTTATTACCCTTGTAAACTTTTTTTTGGATCCATCCTCGTATCAAGATAATCATTTCATTGCACAATGTGTGAACTATAGATTTCCCTGTTTCGAACAACAATAACTGCATATTTTCACGGATTAACGAATGCTTTTATTTTGTTTCGTAGAATTTATGAGCCAAGGTTTTAAAGGTTTTAAGAAAGTGAATATCTGTATGCCTTGTATAGTCTGTTCAGAAGTTTGTCCTAAAAAGTTAATTTATTTTCCTGGGAAAACTTTCTGTTCACCTTTGTACTAGGAAACGTCTTACAATAGAAATATAAAAAAAAGTAATGACGACTTCAATGATATGACATACTTCAAAAATATGGCATGATAATATCACAAAATAAAATGATACATAGCTTTGCCATCAAAAGAATGAGAAATTAAATAGTAATAAATAAAAAATTCTTATACGTATTTTTGTTCAGAGCAATTAAATATCCATGCATGCCATATTGTTAAAATTGTTGTACTGCCAATGTTATATGCGTGAATATAAGAGTATGAGATAAAAATAATTTCGTAATTCGTCTGAGCAGAATCCGTCTCATCTTGAAATTTCATAATCTTTATTATAAGGCAGTTAAATGAATGAAATGAATGCCACTTTTTTCAATTATTCATCATGATTATGCTTCGCAACATTTTGGAATGTCTGAATTTTTTTGACCACGGGATGCGTGTAATCTTAATGAACTGAAATTCTCACTTGATGTTGCAGGCATCCCTGCGCTGTGCGTTCTGATATGGGTGGTGCTCATGTCTTTCCAGTGGAACAAAGCTTGCTGGGAAGGATACGGACATTCACCTTTCATATGGTTTATCACAGCGCCAATGATCATCGCACTCCTGGTTCGTAGACAATTTTTTGCCAATTTTGCCCGTTTACGTATCTAATCTACACCGACCCTAATAATAAACTCGCTACTTATTTATCTTTCACTTTTAAATTCTCATTGAACTCGTCAGGTGGTATTCATTTATCCTCGAAGCTTCAGACAATTAACAGAATCATATGATGTCAGTTGGTTCTGTTGGCATTGGAAGCTGAACGAAGAATAGACAACACAAATATCTATATATAAAACGCTAAGGTACTTGGCACAGAAACGAGGCATGATTGTTTGTTTACAAATAAGTTTTTCTCAAAAATCTGGAGGTCAAAACAAAAATCTGAAAAACGTGAAGCGCCGGTAGAAAAGCTGTAAGTAAATTAAAATTGTAATCACATTTATAATATATTTTATATGATGAATGTTTAATAGCATTTCGTTTCTTATGATAATCATTGAGGTTTTATATCTTTCTCCTATTGTTTTCAGCGTCTCATGTTTTTTGTTCTGACCTCCAGATTTTTGAGAAAAAATTATTATTTTCTTTTTTAATGCATTGGTAAAAGCGTTTTTTAAAGTTATTTTTATATTTATTATTTTCTAGTCTTTAGTCTTCAATTTATGTCATAATTCAGTATTATAAATAGTTTGGGGTCTTAGAATCAATTTTTCATTAACTAATTCCAACAATTATTTTATTGAAAATAGTTCTAAAATTATTGAAATATTGCATTGTCATCAAAACACAATGAATAAACAAAATTTCAGATATATAATACATTAAGCAATGAGTGAAAAATATATCACAAAATTCTGACCTTACAAACAAAAATAAAATATTTCGAACTAAAATCCATTTTTCTTCAACCAATTCCAGCAATAATTTCTTCAAAAGATCCATAATAGGATATACTTATTTTTATTTTTATTGAAACATTTAAATTACTGTTTAAAGTATTTTATTTATTAAAAATTATATAGATGGCGCCACTGAAACCTACCGAATGCAAACGTAATTTTGAGAGTTGTTCTTTAAAAATTGATAATTGAGAGCTCTAAAATTATTAAAATATTGCATTGTCATCAAAACCCAATAAATATACAAAATTTCAGAACTCTAGTGCATTAAGAAGTGAGTGAAAAATCGATCACAAAATTCCAACCTTAGATACATACATTTCGAACTTAGTAAAAGCGTTTAAAAAAGCCGGTAGCCTCCTCCATAACTTCATAGTCATAAGCCTGTTGTTATAATCGTTCTGGTCTAAAATAACTTTTTTCTAAAAAATGAGTTTAAAATGAATAATTCACAATATGTTTCTTACAATATAATGGAACTTTGGCTGAAATCATTCAAAACAGATCCGTTAGAAATGAAGCAGATGGGCTGAGGTGAGCCAGAGAACGTTTAGATCAACGTCAAAATAATTTAAGTAAGCGAAGGTAGAATCGTGTCAATCCACTAACCGACGTGAACATCGTGGAACTTACTATTGTGAACATTGTACATTGGCTACTTTTCTGTTATGCGCACACCACTTGGCGCCTTTTTTGTCTTGGCGAATTTTCTCGGAGCGCTGAATCGCCGGTTTGGCTCTAGAAGTGTCAGGAAAATCATGGTATGCGTATAACCGAGTGCAGGTGCTCTGAGCGGAATCAGTTAATGGTAAAAAAAAAACCAAGCATTCCCAAATACACAGTAATATTGAAATGATTAAGTATCCTTACTCCTATGTCCAATGCTACCCGTCTAACGTACACCGGCCATAATAATAAAATCATTATTTATCTTTATTTCATCTTTAAATTCTTATTGAACTAGCCAGATGGAAGTCATCAAGACCTTAAAGTTCTAGAATCGTGTAATGCCATCTGGTGCTGTTTTTATTGAAAGCTGAACGAAGAATAGACGATGGAAATATTAATTGTAACTAATGGAATATCCCCACATCACCGTAATAGAGAAATAGTTAATTTGAATATAACTTAAGTGCTGATAATATATCCAAATCTTGATTTTGAATGCGCAGCGACGAGTCTCATTCGATTCAATAAATTAGCATCATTTTCATAAGACCAGAGCGGGAAAATTACCTCTTATGCCTCAGCGAAAGCCAACCTCTTTTGGCGACACCCGCGCCCTCAACTTTGTCCGCTTGCGCCTTTCACCTTTTTTGACCGATAGTACATACTCTTGTCACATACCTCGGTAAGGAACTCGCCAACATGTATTCTCTTGTTAATAGTGCGGACTTCTTCCGCATCTATCCACTTCAACCGGTAAGAAGTCAACACGATTTCAAGTGCAAGGAAAAGTCGTCCTTGAAAACTGGTGTGTCCATCTTCATTCAGCTGGCGTGGTTATTTTCACAGATGTTTCTCACCAGATGACGCCTCCCACCGGGAGGACACCGCGAGTTCACGAATGAGAAGCCGCCGTATAAATAAGTGGGTTCTCGCTTCCCTGGTGGGTATAGTAATGGTGGTGTGGCTGTTAGAGCTCATCTTCGATGACGGGTCGTACCCCGGTAAAACGGCGGTCAACGCATGAGCCTCTCGTGATGGAGACTATTATGCGGGGGTCACAGTGCCCGGTCAAGTCGTGGCGGCTGTCATTCAACGTAGACCCGGATGCTAAGGCAGGGCGGGGTGATGGCTTGTTTGTGATTATCAGATGACGCATACTAAATATATCCATCACCTATGGTCCTGCGCATCACTGCTTCATGCCAGTGATTCGATTACCCCAAATACTACAAAACAACCTAATACAATTAAACTAAATTAGATCAAACCTTTACAGGTGATTTCCCATTGATTATAGGCTGGTGCAGATGCTGTACCTACAGACAATCTCGATTACTTTAATCTAATTTACCCTATATTCTCTCTGTAGATAGTTTCACTCCCATTTCCTATTGCGCCTCTTTATATGTGATGGCTTTTATTTATGGAGAAGAAGCAACCCCCATGGCGGGTCTAGAAAAGACCATAGATCTTATCTTCTAATGGTTTAAAAAGGAAGGCTAGGCAGTTTTCTGTTCTTTACCCCGAATCTACGTTTTAAAATATTTGTAGATTTTTTTTCCAATGTGGTTTTTTTCGACGAAGGAAAATGATTATAATCTTAATAATTAATTTTCTGGAATCGCTGTTTTATTCACGATATCTTCATCCTTTTCCCAGGTGAACGCTGTCTTCCTAGTCAACATCATCAGGATACTCATCATTAAGATGAGAACCAACTCTGCAATAGAAAGCAAACAAATCAGGTGAGTTATCAGGTTACTATTCAAAAGATTTACTACCTGGAATGATCTTTTGCAACGAAATTTAGAAAAGAAACATTTCTTCATCTTAAGGAAACGCGTCGTAAGAAATATATTTAAGAAAGTACGCGATAAATTTAATTTTTAGTCACACAAAACACCTACAAACGTTGCATTATTTCTTTCGAGGAGAACGTTCATAAAGAATACAGGGTTATTCAAAACAGTTCCACCGATTACAAATTTTCTATAATTCCCTTGCAAACAACAATAGGAAAACAATTTTGAACACATTATAAAAGGAAGTTCTGTTTGGGTTCTTTGTGACTTCCCTCGATCACACGGGAAATATGCGTGCTCTTATGTGAAGCTCTATGCCTACCTTCAGTTAGTTCACTGACGCGCGCAAAGGAAGCGTTGCACAGGATATTCTACGATATCTCCAGGATGTTGCTACGATATTCTGACTGCCGCACAGCATCGTAAAGACATCGTATGAATATTGTAGGGTATCTGGTGCTAATAGGGTTAACACAGATTCTACGACGCATCCCAGTGACGTGAAGACAAAAGAAGTAATTCCAGCAGCGGATTTGGACAGCCACCTGTGCAACGTGCGTGTGGGTATCGAACGCTCACCAGTGGCTGCGAAAGTGCTTCATAGTGTCTGTTGGGAAAATGGACTACCGCGCGGATGTGACCAAGAGAAGTAACACAGGCAAAACAATCATTACGTACGCATGCGAAACTGCTTCTTTCTGTGTTGAGCCTGAATTGTTTCTTCCTACCTCTGTTCACAGGGAAGTTCTGATCATCTGTAATCGGTGCAATTGTTTCGAATAACTCTGCATCATGGAATTTTGCAATGATGAGAAATTTACAAATGCGATGAAAATAATTACTTAGAAAGAAAATCAAACTCCCCTGTTCCAAGAATCCTACATGTGTTAGGGTTAGAGATAAAATTACATTAGAGGTGCTGACTTTATATTTTCTAACCGCATTGAAAAAAAAACATATGTTTATTTTTCTTTACGTGACATTTACAAATAAAGAAAGAGGTTGCAATAATATTTTTAAAAATTAGCTGACTTGCTTTTCGGAGAAGAAAAAAAAGCTGTTAGATAATTGAAGGGAGAAAAGTACTGTTTACAAATGCAAGAAGTTCATTACTTTCCAATGTTTCGGCGTGATGAAAGATGTGAGGCTTTTACTTCTCCGCGTCACTCCCCCGCATTCTGTAACGTTTTCTTGAGAAAGCCGCGCAATTGTCACGAGAAAGAAATCCTCAAAATCCAGCAAAAGTCGTATTCCTTCAGAATTTAACTTTTGATTCGAGACTTTAGTTTCTGTTTCTGCGACTGATTCCGAATTGTATTGTATCGTCGCTTACCAAGCAACACCACCTATCTCAATTTTTTGAAATTTCAAAGAGGAAGAAAATACTCGATTTTTCGCGATCAATAACGAATATTTCTGATTTTTCTAAGTGTCTGATGTAAACATAAGACTGCACGTTCCTACCAGATGTGAAAAAAAATCAGAAATATTTGTTAGTTGCGAAAATTGAGTATTTTTTTTTCTCTTGAAATTTCAAAAAATTGAGATGGTTGTTGGTGTTGCTTGTTAAACGACGATGTATTAGATTAGACCGTTAACGCCCAGTGTGCTATTTATAGGGCAATTACATTTCACTTCT
Source organism: Araneus ventricosus (assembly GCA_013235015.1). Taxonomy (NCBI): domain Eukaryota; kingdom Metazoa; phylum Arthropoda; class Arachnida; order Araneae; family Araneidae; genus Araneus; species Araneus ventricosus. The sequence continues at coordinate 171,160 of BGPR01001131.1, forward strand.
TTGGCTGAACCGAATGCATTCCATTGTTTCTTTTTTGATTTCTCTATGAAGTCAATAGGTAGTACCAAACTCTTAAATAGTTTTCAGCGGGCATATAACCACAAGTTAGCCAGATTTTGAAGTCAAAGTGCCATCGGTTTGAAATTTTTTGATTTTTTCTTTCATTTATTTTTGAGGTAATGCAAGGAATTAGGAAGTGATTTTTAGTTTTTTTGTATTTTACTATATTTTAAAAATATTTAATATTTCTGTAAAAAAGTTTTTCAAAAATGATATTCTATCGATTTTTTATATTTAAAAAAAATTAAAAAAGTAACCCGCTCCCCAATTTCTTTCTCCGAATTCACTTTTACTTCACAATGAACTTAATCTTGGTGTTTTAAACATAACTTAATAGAAAATTGTTGAAATCTATATTTTAAATCCATTTGTGCGTTAACGGGTTAGAAAAAAGGCTTAAGATATATTTTACAAGCTGATGTACCCGATATTACTCGGAATCAAAATTCTTTCCAGCCTAATATTTTTAATGTAAAAATCATTCACATATAAAATATTATAATACTCAAAATCCTTTTGCTGTCTGATAATTTTTAAAAATTAAAATGGAAATATTAGTTAAACCAAACGATTTTTAAAAACCGCCGAAAACTAATTTTCTCGTAAGTTATTAATGATTTTTAAAGAATGGTACGGAATTTCATTAAATATTGCGGCATTTCAGTTTTATTTATATAGATTAGCTCGAAACCTTTCCATCATCTACACCGCTGTTTTTTCACTGAAATGAGAAAATCTGTTGGTCAAAAGATTTTTAAAATCTCGTAGTTTCTCAATAATTTATAGATTTTCGCAAACGATTTTTCGAAACCGCAGAAAGCTAATTTTTTTCATAAGTTATTAATAATTTTCAAAGAATAATACAAAATTTAATTAACCATTGTGAGTGGCAACTTAAATACTTGTTTTACGGCATGGGATATGGAATACGAAGGCAACCATTTTGAATAGTGAATTGAAATCTCCATCAATCGTTAAAAGCAAAAAGTCTAGTTTTTAATAAATTTTTAAGTAACAGGAAACCTCAAAACATTTTTCAAGTTAATGAGATATTTTTCAATATCAATAAGGTAAAAAAGGAATCGTATTTAAACATCTCTTTTTCTCATGTTTTGACTATTTTATATTCAGTTTAATGTTCAAATCTTGGACATCGCCATGTTATTGTCTTGCGCAGCCGAAGCATAGATTTTTCAATTAATAAAAAATCAAATTTCTGATTAATTCTGACGAAATATTCACTAAATCCTTCCTGATGTTTCATAGTATTTGTGAGCGAAATTTCAAGAAATTCTAGTCAGCAGTTGCTTTTAACTCACGTTGGCCCACTCACCCAACGGGTTTAGAATGATTTAAAGTTATCCAATACATTCTAAACCTTTTGAGTGAGAGGGCTGGAATTTTGTTTTTCAAGTAATTTCTTGTTTTTAATCCTTTTTACACCACTTAAAAAGCTTGAACAATATTTTAATATCCTTTTGACAACCATTTTAAAGTGAAATTTGTGTGGTTTTTTGTCTTTTGTCAGTTGAAATATCCGGTATTGTCCGGATGCCGGACATGGGGTAACTTTTTTAATTTTCCATTTACAAGCTTAAAATTTCATTTATCCTTTAACCTTTGAAGTAGTACACAGTACGCCAAAAGAAAAAACAAATTTTAACTCCATTATTTCTTAATTCCGACTGAAGGTAAAAAACCCTCTATACAAATTTGAAAGAATTCAAGTTAAATAAAGCCACGCAAGAACTATTCGAAGTTCAGGCAATCTTAAAATGGATGTGAAAAGGCTGCAAATCACACTGCTGTAACTGAAAAGATTCGACTTTTCTTTTCAAACTATCGTTTCTTTCCTCTGCTTATTTCGTCTTGTAAATCGTCATCTGCAATTTTTGTCTTCTTTTCAGATATCTAAAAGGTAAAAACTAAAATGAAATGCGAACAAAGTTTATGGGTAAAGTCATCATTTAAAAATTGCGTGGTTCGTGGTTTGGTTTAGTTTTTGTTTTTGTCTCTTTATTGTTTCTGTTTTAAAGGAATTTGTTAAGTTTTTTCCTTTTTTCCTACATTCAATAGTTGGACAAATTCAGGCCACATAAGGGAATAATTTTTGACTATGGTCGTTCCTTTATATAGAAAATTTGTCCAGTTTAGAACTACAATGGCGTGTGGTCTCTGAGGAAGTATTGCCATTCTGGTTCTTTTCCATTTTGCTTTCATTTTGATTATATTTCTTACTTTCTAATTTTTCTTTTATGTG
>BGPR01001131.1:173870-197811 GCA_013235015.1 Araneus ventricosus
AAAAGAGTTTCAATTAATTTAAATTTTTTATTGTTTATTTTTTATATTTTTTCTTTTTAACTTAATTTTTGAATTTCTAATTTTGTTTCTTGTATTTTATTAGAAGTAGCTGCATATACGCCTTTCTATATAATGCAAAAGAGTTTCAATTATTTTTAATTTAATTTCAATTAATATTTAATTTGTTCAATCATAACTGTTGGTTTAGTTTAGTTACATTGACGTCCCATTTTGAAGCAACAAGAGGGCTATTTTGGGATGGGTCTGATGATTTTGGGATGCTGTCAGATCGGCACCTGAACTGACACACCCTCTCCAAACTTCCGCCGGAGGACGCTTGGCGCACGTCATCACCAAGCCCACACACACGGGGGACCTTTAAGTGGAATCATGTTTCGAACCTAGAACCCACCGGCTCCGAAACGGAGATCGTACCACTGGATCGCGGCTGATTTGTCGATGGGATGTCAGTGTGTACTGTAATACATACAGTGGCCCAATAAGTCTTGATGCGATAGAGCAAATTCAGAATTAATTTCTGTCATTTCAAAAATTAATACTTCTGATGAAAATATTAGATAGAATTATAGAATCAGTTGTACAAAGGATATATATGATCAATATTATCCGTGTTTTTTTAAATATCAGCTTAAGAAACTCAGGAACAACCAAGAATGAAAGCTAAAAATCCACGCACGAAATATGCAGCTTGATTGCGATATTAGAAAACACAGTTCTGTGCTAGAATCCGTTCTCAGACAAGTTATTTAGAATGCTTAGAGATGGATTACGCCAACATCGGAGGAATTGAAAAATTTTCAGTTACAATAAAGTTGAAATTTGTAAGGGAATGTGAGAATTAACCCTTAAAAACCCTATTTAAAAAAATGATTTTCAAATGTTTTTTTTAACTTTTATTTCTTGAATAAAACATACGAAAAATACTTTAAAAAAATCCTATTTTGTTTTAAGTATTGTTCATGGCTAAAACACTTAGTTACCACCTGACAACACTGGGCTTTATTTCAGAAAAAAAGTTCTTGATGTCTTGATGAATTCTTGATGAACTTTACTAAATAATAATGAGGATAAGGAATTTCCTTCAGCATTGCAGAATAAAATAGGGTATTCTCAAGCGTACAAACAAAGCTAAAAAGATGCAGCCTCAAGTGAAAAACATTAATTTATTTAAAAAAATTTTATCAGCACTCAGACTGCCATCTATATGCCGTTAATTTATTTAATAAAAATTTCAGTATGTATCCTATTGGCAACAACAGGCATTAGAGCTTCAGTCTTATTCTCAAGAGTTTAGAAAACAAAATTGGGTATGCTGCTTAAAGGCAACACTAGGCATTTAAGAGTTAATAATCCAGTTATAAGATAATAAATTTTCAGTGAAAAATATCATTCATACTGCTTAATAATTTAAACAAATGCGGTCATCGAAACGTAATCGTAAAAACGGGGGGTGATGACAGAAATTCTTAAAGGGGAATTTTAATCACATCCATAATGTATTTTAATTTTGAATGAAGACGAACACAATTTTAGTTACTTATTTTCTTTCTCGTGATGTTCATTGTGGATTAATTTCTTTATAGTACTGTTTTCAGTGCTTAACGATTTTTTTTACCTTCAAATTTTTGATAAAGAATTGTTTTCTGCTTTTTGGTACATTAATAAGAGCATGCTCCTAAAAGCATTTATTTTTTATTATTTTCCAGGTTTTAGAACTTCGTAGAATTTAGTCTTAATTAGAATTTGTTAATTCATTATCAAGAATATGAAGGAATCTTGTAATCATTGTTTTGTCAAGTTCACTACCAGATGGCGCTACTAATATGGAATCAAGATTTAGTTAAAATTAATCCAGTAACTGATATTTAAGTTCTGAAATATTGTTTTGTCAGGGAATCAGAGAACTGTACAAAATTTCAGAACTATAGTGCTGGAAAATAAGTAAAAAAAAAATCGATTACAAAATTCCATCTTGACAAACATAAAAGAAGTCAAGTTAAATAAAAGCCCGAAGAGGCATAATCGTTTTTTTATTTTGAAAAGGATTGATTCCGAGAAAACCTTACTATAGCTTTCCCTCAAGGATGCAGAAAATGAAGTTTAAGGCTATTCTTCTTAAATTCAAATTGAAATTCTGTATTCAAAATCACAAAAACAATCGGCAGGTGGTCTGACTGTTGTTGTCATACGACCAGCAGGAGTGAAAAAATATAACAATCGTTTTTTCTAGTAGTGGGCGTCTCGGGTATTTTCGAAGAAGGAAAACGAATGGTTTTTTGAAAATAAGTATCTGGTTTTAAGAACCGTTATAAATAACGAGTTGAATATAGTTGTAGGCGCTTCTGCTAATTTCGAAAAGCAAAAAGGAACTGTGCGTTGAAAAATTTACAATTGAATATCATAATTCATTATTACTGGCTTGTTTTTCCAGTTTTAGCTATCCAGTTTAAAGCTGAGTCGTAATATTTTTCACGATGATTTATTTTATCATAAGGTGTTTAGAAGTTTTTACGCTTACTCTAACTAATAGAAAAATAAATAATTGAAAAACTTAATATATTCGCTTCTTTCACTTTTTAGATCATTATACAGGTAATAAATCAACTCACTGAAAGCTTCAGCAGACAGATATCTAACTAATAAAAACAACTGATATAGATAAGTATAACAGAATTAAATCATACCTACTATGTCCCTTTTGCCCTTTCTCTCTAAATAAAAAGTAATAAGATGTTGTAGGTAATAAGTATGACAATTAACTGATATTAATGCTCATCTGTTGAAAAGAAATGTTTCTCTCTTTGTAACGGAAAACTGACAGAAGGTTTGTAGCTGGGTTTTGCTAGGGAAAAATGGTTCCTTCATTTTTTCTAAGAAAAGGTTATCTCACAGTTGGACGGGTTTTATTACTCGCCTTTTTATCACATATTCTCTAAATACCTCAAGTAGTTTGATGGATTTAAATTGTTATTGATTAAATCAACTCAAGTCTCTGCTACTTGATTTTCCCACTAAACAATAACGCATTTTCAACAGTTTTACGTTCCGAAAAAGATACGTTCCATTTGAGCCACTTACAAGCTTACCTTCACAAGTATTAGTTTAAATTCAATGGTAATTTTGCTTACTTCTTCGATACCAGCGTTTTAATTAAATCAAGTAAACTTGAAACAGTTAACAGGCTTTTTGAGAGAAACGGATGTTTTATATGTTCTGCTTCTCAGACAGGCGGTGCGTGCTACTTTGCTGCTGTTCCCTCTGCTGGGTGTCACCCACCTGCTGTTCTGCGTCAACCCAGGGGGTCGATGGGAGCCCTTTTACATGCTCGTCAACGCACTCCTTCAGTCCTCGCAGGTAAAACCTTTCTACTGATTAAAATTCTATCTGGCTGAAAAAAATGATAAGTGACCTTTTCAGAATTATTTTTCTTCTTTGTAATGAAGTACATTAGATGCTGATTATCGCAAAACCACGTTTTTCTATTCCGAAAACTTTGAGTTTTTTCTCTGATTCCAGATCATATCATACTGTACGATATTGTACAATATTACTTTGTGATATAAGGCATTGTATATTATTATATGATATTACGAATATTGCATGACATCATGCGATATTGTACAATATTTGTGGGCTACTGGGGATGGTGAGAAAATAACTTCCTTGATGCAGTACGTACGACATGAAGTTTTACAGATTATGTTATTATCATAAAATTGTGCTCTTATCTCGAGTTGTGAGAGTGGCTCGAAAAGACTCTACTTAACCAATCATAATATTTAATGGAATTGTTTTTATTTTAGAGTCGCGTATGAGTCTGATGTATGAAACATGACCCCAAAACTGAAAGATTTTCCACGTGATTCTACTGGTCGGCCAATTTTACTTTTCATCTTGGTTCTTTTGTCAAAAAATTAAGAGATTTTTATTGGAGGCAGCAAAATATAAGAGTTTCAGCACAGATGTACAGAAAGTGTTTGCAATTTTGACCACAAGTTCTTGCACATGGAATCACTAACATTATGGATAATTCCCGCAGCATGTCGGATTCGTACTCCTCTCACGACTGGTCTTCAACTGGTTCAACAGAAGACTCGTACATTTGTGCTTTCATATGACCTCAGAAGAAGTCAAGGCATGATAGAACTTAGATAGATCAATCGGGCCAATGAATCAAACCGCCACATTCGATTCATTGCTATCCAAATTTCAACTAATTGTTGCAAAAAAAACCAGCGCTGAGGTTTATGCTATTTTTGGGTATGTAACAACGTCACACATGGTTGTTTTTTCATTAAAAGAACATTAAAAATCGAATATTAACGACATCAAGCTAATCATGGAACCCGGTTAATCAAACTTTACTACATCTTCACGACTTCAAATTTGGAAGTTATGCAGCGACTGCAGTAGAAAACATCCATAAAGCACTGATTGGAGGAGCGAATGAGAGATACGCTTAGGGATGGTTTGCAAATCGTCAGCCTGTGGTTCAGCAACTGTGGTTAAAGAGAATATTGAATCTAGTATAGTCAGTGATAATTCAAGTGCACAGTAGGTACTTACTATGAACTGTCTTCCCACCAGTGAATGACGTAATATGTTTCTTTGGATTATGGAAAGAACTCGAGGAAATTAAACAAGTTTCGTTTTCAATATACAGGGCATCCACTCTAAACGTCGCCCAATAGCTAATTTCTAAAACCTTTGAGATATGCATGTATTTACAAGCGGAAAAATACTTTAAATGACGTTAAATTAAAATTTATATTTTATGTTATTTGAGCCTTCAAATGTACTGCTGAAAAAAATTCGAAATCCAAGTTTTTATACGGTCCCTGTCCTATTAGTCATATTTAGTAAAACATTCTTGACGCACTAATATTTGAAACAAAAACAGTTCCACCCTTCTGAACTAAAACTGTCCGAGTTATGAAGCTTTAAATTTCATTATTTTAAGCCAAATAACGGCCGCTATGCGTAAGCTCTTCGCGTCAGGCGGGCAGATCTAACTCTAGGTGGCCGCTGCAATGGTCTAAGATCATCTAAAATAATGATATTCAAAGCTTCATAGCTTGTTCAGTTTTCATCGAAAAAGATTGGAACTTGTTTAAAATGTTAGCGTCTGAAGATTATTTTACTAAATACTGTGAACTGTGTGTATAACATTACTGCCTATAACCATAAACCTGCCTATAACGATATTTTCTTCGGTACCGGCGGAATTCCCATTGACTCACTGTATTTTGAACTTGCCTACAGCGATAATTACTTTATAGATTCACCTATTTATAACGACAATTTTATCACTTTAGAAAGTAGGTACAGTTCAATCCCAATTTTTTTCCGGCTGGAATTTTTCTGTTGTCTCCTGGTGGGCACTAACCTGTTCATTCGCAGTTAGAACTTCGGACTGACCACTTGTTCCTTGAAATTTGTTTTTGATGTGAACCTTGAATCTATCATGGCGCGACGTAAAACATTGGCATTTGAATACATTACGTAAAACATTAGCATTATTATGAAATAAAATTATACTTACATCTCACTTGTTTGCATACTTTTATTATTAGTAAGAATGTTAACTAAAATTTTCACTTTGAAGTCCTTAAAAAAAGTTCAAATAGTCAAAGTTTTAAAAAATACAATTTCATATCAGCACGTACTTGTAATATGAATCAATGCACGCAATAAAATTAGCTAACATATTTGTGCATGTGCACGCACATAAACATTGTAAGTGTGCATGTGCTACGGAAATGCTTAAACTATCTGCAGCGATAACCAACATATAACAAGATTTTCCCTATGTCCCTATAATTTCGTTATAAACAGGTTTTATTGCGAGACTAATAGAACCTGAGGATGCATAAAAAGTTAGACTTCGCAATTTTTTCAGCAGTACATTTAGTGACTCAACCTACGTAAAATATAATTCTTTATGTCGTTCAAAGTATTTTTCCAATTGGAAGTATCTGATTTCTTTAACGTTTTAGAAATAGGGATGGCGGTTATGGAAAAAAACCCCGGTTTCCGGTTTTTTCAAAAACCGGTTTTTTTCACCTCCGGTTTAACCTGTCGGTTAAAACCGCTCGAAATAACCGGTTTTTGAAAAAAAAACAGATTTTCGGTTTTTTTAAAGCAACGTTTGTGGACATAATTTTATTATTAATAATAATATACAATAATGAAGTATCAATACACTAATTAATTAAATATTATAAATAAGTAATTAATATAATATGTAATAATAATAAATGAGTAATTATTGTAATAAGTAAGTATTATAGACATAATTTTTATTAACATTGTTTTGACAAGAAATTAATTCTTAATTCATTGGCCAATATTTATCATCTAATCTGCTCATAAAGACTCTTTCAGCAATGTGTTGTTCCGTGAGTCGACACCTCTCATCGGAAACAACATCATTCAACGTAGATACTAATCTTTCGGACGCCACAGAACTTCCGACTAAGGATAAAAGTAATTTTTTGGCTACCTAAAACAGACGGCGTTTGCAGATAAATTTTTTATTAGTATTGTTTTTTCAGAAAATCAATCCATTGGTCAATATTTATCTGTTGATAAAGACTCTTTCAGTCATCCGCCAACCAACAGACGCCTCGAGGATGCGGTTGTCTGTGATTGGTCTAAGATGATGAAATTCAGAGCTTTATAACTTAGTAAATTTTAGTCCAGTCGAACCTAAAATCGAGTGTATCTTCCGACCCGGTTTTTGGATTAAAAAAAAAAAAAAAAAACGGTTTAAACCGGGGCAAAAAAATAACCAAAAAAAACCGGTTAACAGAGACTAAAAAAGCAGTTTTCGGTTTAAACCGGTAGGTTTTTCCCTTCCCTATTTACAAATGGGCTGTTGGACCACGAGTAGTTTATCAGATAAAATATCAAACATTGGCGTTTAAAATCATATTCCGTTCAAATTTATCGATTACTTTTAAATGCATTAGGATTGCAATTAGGCGATTTAATTAGACGTTATGGAATACCGCGCAGCTTTGCCTAGACTGTCAATTTACGTTGCCTGACATTATCACTCCGATCAATGCTAATTAAGAACACTATGAAAATGAAACTGCTGATCCCCCGCAAGTCGATTGGGGCTCCAATTGCCGCGTCTTATGAATAGCCCGGCGGAGAACTTATTTGGCAATTTCCACAATTAATTTCCGTTCTTCTGTGCCTGCTTGTTTCGTTTAAGACTTTCCAATCTAACGATGCAATGATGATACTTGTCAGAAGTGATGATGATCGATAGATACGTTCCCATTCTACTTATCTAACAGTTAAGAATGATAGAAAATATATTATAATTAAATATTCTACGCTACTGTGTTTAGGTTTCCTATTTGTTATCGTTTAGTTTTCGTTCTGATTTTTTTTGTCTTCGTAGGGATTGTTTGTCTCCGTTTTGTATTGTTTCCTGAATTCTGAGGTAAGTTAGAGTTCTCTTTCTCTGTGTACTTATTATTTCGTTTTTCTATGAATGATATCAGTGTCTTGAAAGCATATTTTGCGGCTTCTTTAAGTTCTGATTTATATTTCTGGCTCACAAATCTGCCTTTTCTGGCCATTGATGAGCACAGTCTTCAGGGGAGGCCTGAATTTTGAGAAGGAAAATAAATGTGGCAATACTAATAGTGATAGCGAATAATTGTTGTAAACTTACCCTGAGAATTGATTTGGATGGTGAAATTTCTGCACTTTTGCAAACTTATTTTTTCCCCTTCTTCTTTAACTCATTATATGCCAAAACTATTATTTCAATTTTTGAAATAAATAAATAATAATTACATTAATATGATAAAATTAAAGAAATATGAAAGAAAACGCTATTCCTGATTTAAAAAAAATAAAATTAATTAACTTTTAATTAGAATGAATTATCTTTTTAATTAGAAACATTATTTTTTATGTGATTTCTGCCTTTTATAGCAGTCAGTTCAACATTCAAATACAACAATTAAAGCTAAAAATTGCGCTGTTTAGGTGAAAATAAAAAGAAAGCAAGGGTCGCAAAAAAGGAACAATGAGAGACACTGAGCTTCATCGCAACCCGCTTTATCACTCGCTAAAAGAATTGCTCTCCTGTATCGTTGTCGAGTACGAACGCCACTGAAAATTCCTTTGGGACAGCCTACATAAATTTAAAAAATAATTTCTAACAATATCTCTCTCCATTGATGAGTGTTTCTATCGGAGAACAAGAACTCTTGGTTCTTCAACTCCGATACCTGATGATGAGTTAATTATCTTTAGGCGTACATAAAAAGATAATTCTAATATGAAGTTTAAAGTGTCAAGAAAATCGATTAGCTTTTCAATTAGATTTAATCAATTTAGAAATCAATTAGATTTTTAGTTTATTTGTTAATTAAATTGGGTGAATGAGTAGAATGAATGGAAGATTGAAATCTTAGTGAATGGCTGTATGATAGAGATATCCTACAACTAATCAAATCCTTCCCTTACAGATTAGAAGTCTTCCTTTTCAGGTAACACTAATAATTTCTCTCATAATGTTTATAAAACCAGGCTCGTGTGAATAGTACTGAAAAGACATGCTTGCGAATCCTGCTGGACAATTTACTTTAAAAGCGTTAACAAAAAACATTGCAATTTAGAATGCCGCAAAAATGTCTTTCCTTGGCGTAAAAAGTAAAAGAATCTTTAGATATCGCCACCTATATATAAGAAACATTCAAAAACTGAGTTATATAAAAATTTGCTTGGAGGAACTTGATTAAATTCCTCTATTGACACAAACATTCTTATAACAATTTCATTCATTGTTAAATCCCAACAGAATAATAAACGGTTCAAAGCAACTTTTCATTATTTCATTTCTTTCTTCAGTCATAATTAAGTTTATAAAAACAAAAGGACTGTTCAAAATATATTGAATTTATATTTTTGTTTTAGTTTTGTGGTTTCGCATGCCCAGATTTTAAAAAAAATACCAACTAAAAAATAAAAAAGTCTAATTTTTAAAAGTTTTATATAAAAATAAATTTCTTTGGATTTCAGAAATTTTTCAAACATATAAATGCAGACAGAACAGACAAGTACATCTGAATCCTGTTCCATTTCAGTTTCTGAAATGCATTATTTTTCAGGTGCAGTCCGTTCTTCGGAGGGCGTACACTCGGAGGCGGTCTTCCACATGGAGACACCGGTCTTCTCGAGTACTCGCCACCAGCCTAACCACCCAACTGCCACCACCGCCTCCACACGAGGAGGAGACAGCTCTCACTTGAAGGACACCTCCCGTTTCTTAAAGCCATCCTTCAGGAGAAAGAAAAGCAGCATCAGTGAAAGATACAAGTAACCTCTGACAGAGACAGACTCCCTAATCCGTATAGCTTCAAAACTGAAGCAAAAATGCAGCGGCCAATAATAAATGAGGGATCTACGGTATAAGAAAACAGCTGTGCTTAATGGAGTCAACTTTGTGTATCATGTCGTGCAGACACATGGTGAATTTAATGTGCATGTCAGTTAACATCTTACGTCACATCCTTTCTCTTCCTGCATCGTGTGCAGTGGATTACAAAGTGCAGAGCCCCTGACGTGCATCACCCACACTTAAATGATGGAACATCTGGTAAGACCATCCTTCCAGGCAATAGAGAGCATCATAGGCGAGAAATTCAGGAAACTTAAGACGAAAATAGACTCTTCCAAACTGAAGTGAAAATTTAACTGCCAATCTAGCTTTGTATTTCAGATGATGGATCTGTGGTATATGAAAACAAATGTGCTTAGTGGAGTCAACTGCGTTTATCATGTCTCCAAAGACACATGACAAGCGTAACTGTGCATGCCATTCAACATCTAACTGCACTTTGTCTTATGTCCTGCTGTGATCACACATACTTTTCCTTCCTGCATTTTGCACAGTGGATTACAAAATTAAATTTGCTCAGTGCCCTTGATGCATGTCACGTAGCATGAATTTATCTTGCTATGATACATCAGTTTGCGCCAAATACCGCAACGGAATTCAAATAAGAGTTTATTGGCGAGTGATTAACAAAAATTTCATTTTTCTTTCCTCTGATACAGTCACGGAATAGCTCCAACATCTCCAGGGGCTTAACATCAGTGTCACTGAATTTGTGACTTAACACCTTTGACACATTTGTGACGCGTCGCGAAGTATACTCATATCAACGGATAAAAGTGTGTCTGTGCGTCATTTTATTACTTTATTGTGACATTATGTGCAGATAATTAATTGGATTTTGTCTAATTTTATGACGAATCATTGTATTATGAAGTTTAAAATTCCCTCTCTCTCAACTCTTTTGTTATGACATCTCAAACTACGCGAAACTATTTGATGTAAGAAACCAATGAATGTGACAAACTGTCGTATGAGTTATTATGTTGTGATCAGTCCGCTCAGGGGCACTTTCTCGCTCAAGAGCATGAAATTGTCCTGATTGTTGATAAACTTAGTGGGGGCAGAAAAATTGACCTTGCCCTTCAACACGACATATTACAGTTTATTTTATACGCTGGAATTTCCATAAATAAAATTCATTCATTTGTTAGTTTGAAAACTCTTTTCTTCAATAAATAAGTAAATAAAACAAAGATGCTACAGTAAAACTTCGATTGATCGTCACTCCTATCTTCTTTTACCGTCAGCTTCTGCCATCAATCTAAAAATATCAACAAACAACCAAGCATCTTTCAAATTATCCTCGGATTACTTTTACCCCCCACTGTATGAAGCTGGAAGACAGTGACTGTACTGCGTGAGGGCGGATGTGCCTAATCGTCGGTGGCGGAGGAGTTGACAGTGATCTGGCGCGCCAAACCCATCACTAACAGTATTACAATACATTTCTGTACGTTACTGAAGTTTATATCGATCGCTTTGTAAAATTAAATACAACATGTATGTATTATTCACGTTTAAAGGATTTCATTTTCGAGCCAAGCCGGCAGTGAAATCACGTGACTGCGCATATGTATTAAGAGATTTCTGTTAGCCGTCTATTCGATATTCCGTCAGAGCCCTGGTCTGGACGGTAGCGGTTTATCGAAGTTTTATTGTATTTAGGAAGGAGAAAAACTGACCTCTCATTACAGTCATTTTAAGCAATTTGTGGTGTAAAGAAGGTGCGCAATATATTCAAGATGGATAACGCCAGATATTTGGATAAGTTTGAGGTCAGATAGATGGTAGTAGGTCAGGTGGATAAGGAGATTTTCTTAAAAAACGAAAACCTTCTTATCCACCTGACCTTTTCTTTTTGCACGAAAATCTCCTGAATTAAATACTCTTATTTTCTTTTAGATTACTTTGTGTACGTGACATAAGTATGAGACATCCACCAAGGTTTAGATAAGCATCAAATCCATCACATATTCTATCTCCTTCTCAAAATTTATTTCAAAAGTTATGTGTCAGGCAGGGAAATTAGGGACAAGTAGAAATAGGGAACTGTGACAACAGTGCGTACTGGTGAGGCCTTAGCGAACTGAAAGCATTAATTAATTGCTCCTCACAATTTTCGTTGCGGGGTAGTTGGGAACAGGCTTTCAATGTAACAAAATCATATATATTTTTTTATTTATTTGGAAGGATTTATTATATGACAGAAAATAATTTTAAATCTAGGACGCTGTAGCGTTTAAAGTAGTGACCGCTGGTAAAGTTTATTCTATGTCGAACTAACAACATACATTAAAAGAAATCTACCACGTGGTCTACAACATATATAATACTTTTCACGTATGAAAGTTAATTGCTAAAAATAATGTGAAGCTGTTTGACGTCAAGTAAGGAAGAAAACAAGGAAAATGATGACGAGGAAGAAAAAACGAGATAATGATGGCGGAATCTGAAGATGATGATTTTGGCTCTTTTCAACGGGAAACGGATGTTGAAGAGGTAGAGAAAGTAACTTATCTTGAATTATCCGTGACTGATTTTTCAACAAATATGTATATTTTGATCGATAACATCAGAGGTGCCAGAATGAATGTCCATTATTCGTACATCTGCAGGATTCCAGGAGTTGAATGTGGTGAAGTGGATGCGGTAGGTTTGAGGAGCACCAATTTGGCTAAATCAAAATTTGTTTTGGTGGCGACTGAGTGTTTTCAGACGACTTTCGAGAGTCAGCTAATAACTATACTTGCAGTTACTATCTTTGAAGTTGCCAGTTACTATCTGTGAAGAAGGAAAGAAGTATTTATTTTTCCAGTAGAGTAAACACCTAAGAAAAATTAGTAGAATAGTGGATACTACGTTCTATTCAAAGTGGAAAATCTACTTTCTACTGCTAAATTGAACTCCTAGTTTTTACGAATTTTACTGTTTCGTTTTTAGGTCTTCACTATTTCCTTCTTGCCTGTCATAATATTCATTCATTCGAGTTTTTTTAAAAGATTTATTGCCCAACTTTTCCCGACAAAATTTGAGTTAGAATGATTACAAATTATTCCAAATTGAATGTAGTAAATACTCATAACAGTTTGTATGCGATATTCTATGATATAAAAGATATTTTTGAGCAACATTAAAAAAAAATCCAGTATTTTATGGCACTTAGGAGCAGGCAGTTAAATTCCTTCTGAGGCAATATACTGCAGTTTCTAATAATTTCAAATATATTCTATTCCAATCAATGCGGTACTATGATCAAAAGCCGAAATACAATTGTTCGCAATTACCTCATAGACTCTGGGGTAATTGGGAATACATCGGGGTAAATAAAGAGCGGTTCTATACCCGAGGCTGGTTAATTAATAAATTGTTTTGGAAAAGAGGCATTATTTAATGATCCCTCTAGAACATGGTTATGCATTCACAAAAATATAGGGAAAGTCAAGGCAAGATGGCGAATGGCTTATTTTAAGTTCGTACTGCAAGATAGCGCCACCTTACGGATACTACTAGTTCTCTACATTTCTGAGCACTAAAAAAATATCATAATTGTTTGTTATATGGCGTTCGTGTTTTCTGCATGACGTGTTGTAATTTTCATGACCTTCAACATAAGATCTAGTGGACTACCACCCAAGATATTTGTTTATTCTTTGCTATGCATGACTTTTTTTAAACAAAACGTTTTTCAAAATCACTTTATTTTTTTATCTAATTATTGTTAATCCCACCAAAAAAAAATTAACATTATCGATAAGGACAAGAAGACCGGGACAAGTTGACAATCTCGTCATCTTGCTCCAAATGCTTTTTAGTGTTTTCTTTTTGAGGAATATAAGAACTTTCTTTATTTATTTTGTATAATTGTCCTGAGCTACATGATCCACTATGTGTTCCATAACATGCTGCAAGGCGTGAGACCTACAGAAGATACTTCAATAAGCTTACCTATGAAAGAGATGTCGGTTCAGGAAGACACACAGAAGGTGGAAGAAGAAAAAGGCTAGGGTGAAAAAAGGGAGTTATTACAAAGAAACTAAAGTTTGATACCTTTAACAAGCCAAACTTCTGACACTCATGACGACAGTTCAAACTTCCAAAGAAAATATAACACAGTGCTCTGCGTGTGATGCGATCTATGATGACCCTCCTTCCGATGATTTAATAGCAAGTGCCACACATGGTGGCCCGAGGGCTACTCAGACTCTGAATAAGGAGGATTTGTGTCTAATTTTTTAAATGAAAATCACTGGTTTTGAATAATATTAATTTACTATGAGCTTAAATTTTAACTAAAACAACCCTTTCATTACATACTAATCAAGGCAAAAATGCTTAACAACGTTTATTAATTAGTGTTCTCCCTTATATTTTCTAAAAATAAAAAATGAACTTTTAACATAATTTTCATCTTGACCGTGGTTTAAATCATCTTGCGCCGGCACCAGGCAAGTTGGCACTTTTGCTTTTTTTTAATGGAAAAATTACTTTGATAATATTAAAATAAAAATTTCTCAATCTGAGCACAACACAGCAAAAATTAAATCTTATAACACATAAAAATTTACCTCAAAAATTGAATTTATTAAAAATGGTTAAATGTTAACATCTCCATCCTGCCCTTATTTTCCTTACACCTTTTTTTTCCATCGCATAATATCATATTAAAGAGAAAAAATGACAGCATCTTCAAAATCCGTACCCAGCTGACCCTACTTCTGGGCATTAATTTATTTTTAAGATGTTATTTATAATAAAAATATCATGTATTTTTGAAGGTTTTTTTAGTTATATTAGTTATATGACACAGCATATATTTTTAAATTTTATTTTAAGTATATTATAAAATGAAAGTTAGTTCACTGTAATTATTTAATCTTTACTCACTTATTATGCTCATTTGATGGCAATTCTATGCAGAATTATTTTTTCTGAGAGTACCGATTTATGAACCTTGAAGATTATCGCATCACAACACATTTTCGATTTGTTATTAAAAAAACAAATACTTTCTGGTGTTTTGTAAGGAAAGCAGTTCATTCTTTCTGTATATGCTAAATTTAACATCAGATATAATAGTTACTTGGAAAAATTCTCCTTTATTTACAACTCAAATTTATTGTATTTTCGTTGCCGATAGCATCCTAGTTCTTGAAAATAATGGCTCGTTAGTTGAATTCAATTTGTCATATTTTCAATAATTTATATTCACAATGCATTACGATCATTGACTTTTTTATTATATTTTTCGCTGTTAATCAATAAGATGAGGAAATATGACATTTCAGACTTAACTTCGAAAAATGGGTGGTATTTTTTAGCAGAAGTGTGTTAACAAGATTAACGAGCGTTTCTGCATTTTAATATTTCACTTGCTGGAGAAAGAGAAAATAAGAAAAACCTATTTTTATATTTGCGGGGGTTTTTTTAGAGGAATTGCTATTTTTAAAAATTCGCTTTTTTTAACTTACTAAATCATTTTTTTGTGAAACTCTTTCAACCATGCTTACTACTTTCTATCAGGAGCACTCCACATTCTGCTACTATCGATTTTCGTAAGCTCTTTCTTTTTATCTAAGTGGTATAGGATGGAATCAATTCTGTCCCCTTCTACGTAGGTAGCAATAGACCAGATACTATAATGGCTGCTCTGACCCTTCCCAGCGATCTTTTTTCTGTTCACCCAAAGTAGTTTGCTGTTAGCATCAACATAATATTTCTAAATCTCTTGAAAATTACAATCAAAGGCAATTAATTTTGTGATAATATTACCTTAAAATATTCAAAAAAACATAATGCCTCAAGTCTTTCACTAATATGGTGATAATTTAATCCTCTCGAGCCTGAATTATTATTTGTTAGTAAAAAAATTAAATATCGGAAAAGAAAACAATTCAGAAATATTTCATGTTTAAGAGTATTCATTTCATCCAGCTTAATTAATTAATTTCATCCGGATTAATTAATTAAAATTATGCTTTCATTATTCATTTGTATCCGGAAAATTGCCATTTATGTACAATATGAGTGCAAGAAATGAATTATGTGGATTATTAAAACCAGATTATTCCGCCGACCTTCTAGAAAATAAAAAAAAATGTTTTAATAATTTCATAATTTATTGAACCCATTTCAAAAATTAATAAAACAAAAACTAATAACGTTACAACTACGGTTTTTTTATAAATGAGAGAGTAAATAGTAAAGTTTTAAAAAAATAGGTAGCATACCATTACGGCGTTCTAAATTAGCTACAGCGAGAGATTTCCATACGCAACGGCTACCGATCAGCAGAAACCGATGAGCGTTTTCTGGTTTCCTTTTTTAGTTTTTCTTGAATATCTTGAAAAATATTCAGTTTTCACACTACATGTGAAATAACAAATTAAAGAGCGTAAAATTCCCCACAGATACATGCTTTTCTTTTTCTTATAGCTTTAAAAGTTTTGCAGCTAATGGCTCTCAAAAATGGAAGATGTCCAATAATTTACGACCATGTAGATTACCGTAACGACGCGTTACCTATCTGAAAAAAACTCTTTTTCAAATGCGCTCTCATTTAAAAAAACGTAGTTGTAACAATATAAATTTTTTAATTAATTTTTGAAATGGTTCCAATAATTTATGACCACGCTGTATATTTTTTAAATGTCTCCGCTCGTTGGTAATGTAAAACTCGAGACTTGTGAATTTTAATTTGTTTTGTGATTAAGGGACTGCGGTACTAAAACAGTAAAAACATAGAATATTATTTGTTCGTTCATTTTTGAAAATACATCCGAGTTTTTTAAAGTGTCTGCTAAATTATGTTATAAAATGTTAACATTTTTCCAACAGAACGCATCGTAGTCAAAATCTGTTTTTGAACGAAATTTCATTGGATTCAAAGCGTAAACACCGGTCAGTTTTATTCTTTCTAGAATTACATAACAAGTAGTAATTCAGAAAAAATATTTTTCATAAAATTGCTAAACTACAAATATTTGATTGGCTTCCTTGAATGTATTTCTTAACTCTTAACACAGCAGCTGACTTTCGAACCAAATAGCTATAAATCAGCTTCGATCACTTAATTTCAAGGAGATTCGTCAATAAAGCACATATAATCAACAATTGCTAACCATTAAAACATCCTGTATTTTCTCTTAACAACCAACACCAACTATCTCAATTTCTTGAAATTTCAACGAGGAAGAAAAACCTGAATTTTTCGCAACTAGTAACGAATATATTTGAATTTTTTTCACAATTGGTTGGAACATGCAGTCTCATGTTCATTCATTATTAGTTGCGAGGAATTGAGTTTTTTCTTCCTCTTTGAAATTTCAAAAAAATTGAGATAGTTGGCGTTGGTTGTTAAGCGACGGTATGCACACATTCCATGTATTACATATGCCAAGCAGGTCGTTAGATAGTAAAAAATTAAGTAATTCTAAAAGAAGGAGATTTTTTCAGTGGAAACTTTTAGTGGTGAGGATTTAGAGTTGGATGCCGTCTTCTTCTTTTTAAACAGTTCAGAATGGCATAGTCTTTCCTCTATGACCGTATTGAGACTTTTCAACAGGACGTCAATACAGTGGAACCTCGTTTAACGAACATTCATTCCAGATTCTTACTCGTAATAAGGAACATTCGTTAGGAGAAACCGTTTTTCACATATAAATAAATGTAAAATACGATAATGCCTTGCATGACGAAAAAATTCCCCATAATCTTAATGTATAACGTTTATTGAAAGAAAATTATACAGGCTGGTCATAAGTTATTGAACCCATTTCAAAATTGAATAAAAAAAGAACCCTAATAATGTTAAAACTGCTTTTCTTTTTGAAATAAGAGAGTAAATACCAAAGTTTTATTTCAGATAGACGCGTACCATTACGGCGTTCCAAATTTGCTACAGCGAGATATTTCCATACGCAATGGCTACCGCAGGAAATTTCCCTTAATTTACGACCAACGATACCATCGTAACGGCGCGTTACCTATCTGAAAGAAATCCAAATACACTCTCATTAAAAATAAATAAAATAATCGTAGTTGTTATTTTACTAGTTTTTTTATTAATTTTTGAAATGGGTCCAATAATTTATAACCACCCTGTATACAACATTATTAAAGAGCGTAAATCATCTTCACATTTTCTGCTATCGCGGAATGAACGTACATGGAATGCGAAATAATTAGTAATTATTTATGATACATATTTCTTTCTTCTTCACTAGAAAGCTGTCTAGAAGCATTTGTTTTTCCCAACGCTTTAAAAGTTGCCAAAAATGCGGCACAACATTATCATTAATGAAATTTGTAGCGCGCACAGCCACTGCCTTATTAGCGAGATGCTTCTCAATATGCGATGCAACAGCTTCCCATGCTTCTAGCATTTCTCTTATTGCGCTAGAAGATTCTTGCTTTACTATTACCTCTTCCTTCTCTGATAAACTTTCTTCCATAAGTTCTTGTTGTGGAACACAATACAATTCCGTGAGTTCTTCGGTGGTCAACTCTTGGCTTTGCTCTTCCACAAGCTCATCGATATCATTCTTGTCCAACTCCAGTTCCATGATCTTAGCATAGGACACAATCTCGTTGACTACAGGCTCCATCCACCACAGGTACTGTCTCTGGCTTCTTTTGGTAACCCTTTCCCACATGTTATCGATTAGCTTGAGGCAGGCAACGATGTGGAAGTGATATTTCCAAAACTCTCTGAGAATAAGGGGTCTATTCTGGTACCCCCCGGTGGGGTTCGGTTTTGAACGTGCGGAACCCACCCCAACCGGGGGTACCAGAATAGACCCCTTAGATTGTCAATCGTTATGAAAAACGTCGCTCGTTTAGCGAGTCATTTTTTAAAAATTGGTTTGCTCGTTATGCGAATTACTCGTTATGAGAGGTGCTCGTTAAGCAAGGTTCCACTGTACAGTAAACTCCCCACAGGCACGAATTCGAAGTCTTGCTGCTTCTATTTTTCTCTCTCGTTTCAAATATTTTCCATTTTAGAATATGATAGAAATAAAATATTCAAAAATAAATAGAGAACTTGTCCATTCCTTTTCAAAAACAAGCCGAAAACAATACCAGAAACTGATCTTGTCCTCATGTAATAGAAGTTGTTAATCTTGCTAGGCGCTTAGATTTGAAAGTTGATAGTAATGACGTCAATTAAACGTTGGACTTAAGATAGCAAAGAGCTGAAAGTCGATGAAGTAGAGAGATACATGAACAAATCGCTTCTATGGACATGTTTTCTGTTTTGTTTATTTTGGATTCACAGACCGTTTTCTGGTAACCCTCCGAGTTAAGCGATAGCCAAATCCATTTGGATACCCTATCAAGCGCCGGGCTGGTACGAGTTCTTTCTTTTGGACAGAAAACTTTGAATTCTGTGTTCTTAGAGTTCGTTTAATTCTTTTTATTAAAATGGCTAAAAATAAAGGCCTTTAGAATGGCTAAATTCCAAATGGAAAGATTGCAATTAGCTCAATTCTTTGGGTAAAAATTTAACCGCCAAATAAGCCATAGAAGTCGCCAAAAAGAGTGATAACGAACAATTATGGTACCTTTCTACAAAATAAGGCCTTTTTTTAAAGTAAACATTGAAAGCTATAGTAATAGGAACGTCAAATTTAATATTTCCAAAGTATCCTTAAGCCATAAAAAAGTTAGTTAAGTTAAAAAAAGCACTATTCTTTAAACGTTAATTAAAATCTTTAAAGAGAGTGGTGAAATTTTGAAGATTCCCATTGACGAAGCATTACACCTGAAGTCGGTCGGTACAGCGGAAGTTCTTCGTTACCCCAAATGAAGAAAACAGAAAACTCGTCCATAGAAGTTGACACCTCAGACCCAGATCCACCAGAAAAGCAAATGACAGTAGAGTTGATAGAAGATCACGTCTTGTTTGAAGAAGCGTTAAAAATTTTGGAGGTACTGCAATGAAGAACTTATTGTAGTAGTTGCAAGGCAAGGAATCAAAACTTATTCGCTTGCTATGAAGAATTTTTACCTGAGAAAAAAAAAATTGTTGAGTCATCAGACGAGTTCATTAGATTTTATGAAGCCATCGACATAGAAGTAACTCTGCATTCTGAAATACTTCTATATTGATTTGTACCATTTTATATCAATATGTATGAAAACTATATTACTTTTCTTCCAAACACCTGTTCTCCTGGCCCTTCTTCTAATAATTAGCATTTATTTATATGAAAAGTTACACCTCGACTTACTCGTTTTTCATCTGTCCCACTTGTCGCGTCACTTTGGGGTATTTCTGCATTCCAAACTTAAATCCCAACCCTTAAGAAATTCGTTTCTCTTCTGAGAATGCATGATTGATCCAGTAATTAATTTGCCTATTATCGGGACGAAAAAGAAAAAAATGAAGGAATTTTTCTTTTCATGGCCGATTTATATGATTTTCAAGACTGCAATATAATGAAGTTTCCTTACATTTTGAACCAAGTGAACTCGCTGGGATTCTCTTATTTAGCATATTCGAAATTAAGCACAAAAAAATTTATATCTTTAAATAGCGACCTTTTTATATTTAACTAAATAAAGACAAAATTAAGGCTTTTCTGTAAATAACATTTTAACGAAACATTTTTCTGAAACATTAATGCCACCAATTAAAGAAGCAGGAAATTTCGCAATAAAAATGTTCTTAAAGTGCTTTCATAAAATCACAATCTAATAAGCTGAAATTTTTGGAAGTCTAGCAATTTTGTCCATGAACTGGAGTATTGGCTAAAGCGACAGCAATTGCGGAATGCGCACATTCGTCACAAAACGTTCCTAATAACTGCCTAACTAGAAATCTATTTTCAAAATCAATTGATATGGATGAAATGAACTTGAAGTTAAACATTTCGAACAAAAGTGTGCAAAAAAAAAAAAAACATCAATTTCATTTCCCTTGCAAAAACTCTCAGAAACAATTTAAACACACATTGTCAGTGATTGCATCAGCTGTATAGTGATATAAAAGTGACGAGGAAAGAAATTAAAATTTTTAAAAATGTTTTTTGTTTGTAATTCCAGATGTACAAACATATTCTTTTTCTATCATTTGCAGATCAATAACTGCTGTATGCAGCGTAGTCACTGTTCTCAATGCTAGACACTGATTGCACACCTCTGTACATTGTAAGTCTCATATGAACATATTTTGCTTGTAGCTCCAGCAACTGTGCGGACATTTCCCCACATAATTTACAGCAGTTCATG
Source organism: Araneus ventricosus (assembly GCA_013235015.1). Classification (NCBI taxonomy): domain Eukaryota; kingdom Metazoa; phylum Arthropoda; class Arachnida; order Araneae; family Araneidae; genus Araneus; species Araneus ventricosus. The sequence goes on from BGPR01001131.1 coordinate 194,548, forward strand.
ACTGCTTTATACACCGTAGTTACTGTTATTGCCAGCAACGCAGATTGGAACATGTGATGAATTTTTTTTGCATCCTTCTGTATATTCGTAAAAACAAAAAATAATGCTTTGAAAATTAATAAACGAAACAAAATCCTTTATTACATGGAATGAAGCTGTCCAACAATTATGTCTTTAATTGAATGGTTTCATTACAACTCAAATATTTACCAAACGACCTTCGTACAAATTGTGTCATTATTAATGTAATACTTTTTTAAATACATAAAACAATATTACACATATAAATAAGTACAAATTGCATGGTGTTACTTTAGATATGAGTCATGATATGATTTTCGGTGGTATAACTGAGGACAGGGCAAATTTTGCATTCGGCACACAATTCGAAATAATAAAATTCCCAGCCTACAAATAAATCGAGCTGAACTAAGCAAATCTTTAACAAAGTTTTTCATTTCAAGAAAATTGGGATTAAAAACTCTCTCGCACTCTCTGAAGAGTTCTCAGAATTATCCCGTAATGTTAACTCACAGTTAGTTTTGCAATATCGTTCTTCGACTCGAATCACTTGGAATCCTGGGGGTTGAAGCGTCGGTGGGAGCGCATGCTCTGGCGCATCTCTTCGTAGGCGCATAGATGCTCTCGGTACCGATGCGCCATGTCCAGCACTTCGAGGGCCCTCCACACAGCACAGGCCAGCAGGGCACACAGGGGCAGCAGCCCCGCTAGTAGCAAAAGCATCAGCCCCAGGAGGGGCGGAGAGGCAATTCGCCCCAGCAGAGAGTTGGGTGTTTCCAGAGTGTAGTGCAGAACTATCATGACGAGTCCGCAAGTGGCCAGCATGGTTCCAACGGCCAAGCTGACGACGCATGCTTCTGCACGAGGAAATCGTCTCCTTCTTCCTCCGCCTTCCTCCAAGCGACATGGGACTAACTCCTCGTCCAGCAGGTAAGGGAAGCTGCGTTCGCTTGCGGCGTCCATCCGAAGAATCTGAAAAATAAAATTAATAAAAATTCTGAAGATACCTTTTGTAATCGAAATGAGAATTTGTGAACTTTAAAAAATTTCGCCTAGTCTATTTTTTCTCCACATTTCTAAAGTTAAGAATCTCTATGATGCGTGGGTACTACACTATACTACAGATGCGTACACTGTAAAAAGCCATCAAATGCTTTCTTGTCTGTAATCAACCATTCTTCCTCGATTCGACTAGTGTTCATGGATCAGTAATTGTTGAATTTCAAAACGAGTATAAATAAAAATTCTAAAAATGTTTTTCGCAGTTATAATGAGGATTTATGAGCCTTTAAAAAAATTTCAGTTTGTCCAACTTTTCATTACTTCTAACTTAATAATATCTGATGTGAAGCATACATCATTTTTACTATATTACAAACGTATCTCTATATCCAGCCACCAAAAGCTTTCACGTGCAGCATGTATCAATAATGGGCTATTCTTTTTGATTCGACACATCTTCATGGATCAGTAATTGCAATGTAAAAAAATGGCTAAAGTAAATTTTTTAAACTGTAAGATAATTTTAATTCTGTCTGTCACTCATTTGCTGGCTAAACGTCTCGCTTTGAAACTACGAAACGCCAACTGGAAATAACACGGACATCGTAGTTTCAAAGAGAGCGAGCCGTTATACTACTCTTATGCTGCTACGACACACCATCTAGAGGATACGTGCCCCACGAAATATTATCCTGCACCCACATACACATACACGGTGGATCTTCAGAACTGCAACTATAGTTCTCCGTTTACAAATGCTGCTACCAGGCCACACCCGCATTATGCGTGAACTGGTAGTACTAAGAACCAACCATTTACAGAATAGCTTTGTACAAATTTATCGACGTGAAAATAGTAGTTGAAGTCTTTAATAATAGAAAGTGGGAAGACTTTTGCTCAGATATGAAAGAAGCAGACAATGACCTACCTTGTTAGTGAGTATACGAGCAGTGCTTTTATATTTAAATATTTATTTAAACAAAACAACTGTCATGATTCATTTGCCTTCTCGAAACAACAATATGTTTCTGTGACAAAAGATAGTACTGACGTCTTTGTCCCGCTATCTTTAATTTAAATGCAGGAAATACCTCTTTCATTCAGTGGGGGAAAACGAACTCTTAGACACACTCGCATCTTTTATCTCCACGGGTATGTTAAAAATTGTAGAAATATTCGCAGCTTTTTTTTCTCAAATTAACGAATATTTCTCTTCTGTTCTTTGTAAATCAGGAACCAAGGTTGTAAACAGAAAATTACTGCTATTTCGTATATTTAATTCAGAAGTTTGGCCTGTATAAAGAGCAGTTTATTTCCTGAGAATAGTTTTTGTTAGTTTTTATTTCAACACACATCTTACTAAAGAAATATGAGGAACTAATGATATATCCAAGTAAAAAAAGCACGATTTTCTTAACAAAATGAAAATTAGAATAAAAACAAATTAATGCCATCAAAAGAATTGAAATAAAGTTATAATAAATTCAAAAGTAAAAAAATATTTATATACATTAAAATATCCGGGATGGATTTCTACATTAATTTTCGAATTCTATGTTCTCTCACTTGAAAATATTTTGTGCGTAATTCTAAAAGTAGGATATTGTAATCGTTTTAGTATGTGCATTCGCAGAATCCATTTCAATGCTTACTTTCTTCCTAATATCTCAATTACGTGCAAATAATGATCATATCATAGTCAAAAAGTATAGTCGTCATACAATCTAAAGATGTGGATTTATAAGAAATGTTATCTTCTCTTGTTTTGGAAAGTTCAATCCTTCAGTGCTTCCATATTTGCCACAAACTGATTCTTAGTTTGAATTTCATATATCTGAAGAATCAAATTACTTCAATATTCGTAAGTATCGATAAAATAATTCAGTGCTTTTTCTGTTCAGTGTTAGAGATGACAATTTCTTAAAATACATCGATCCCTAAGTTGACAATTAAAAGGGAATAAGTATAATGATTGCCGCAAAAATCTAGTAGAGTAGATCTTGCCTAATTCGAAGATGACGAGACCAAAATAAAAATAAGATTCATCCAAAAATTCAAATTAAAAAAGAAAAAACACCAGGTCTAAAAAAGAATTACAATAAGACAAAACGATAGTAGTTTTAATTAAAAATAACAGCTAAAATTTATTTTTAATATTTAACAGCTTTAACAAACAATACATAATTAATAAATGAACAGTAGGACATTTTAATAAATGAACAGTAGGACATTTTAATAAAT
>BGPR01001131.1:223421-305234 GCA_013235015.1 Araneus ventricosus
ATTGGGTCTCTGCACAGAGTGCACGTTTTTTCGTAGGAGTTCCCGAGGTAAACTCCGAGTTAGTAATTCTGAGTTGTTTTGAAAGTGAATCCTAATTGTACATATGTATACAGCTCCTATTTAATCTTATATAGTAGAATTAATAAACTAGTGCGAAAAAAATGAATTTATTGAAGGCTGGAGTAGACAGTTATAGCATATTGAGGCTGAGGTCATAAAATTTTGTATCGTAGTCACGAATGTCAAACCTCATGGCTTATGTAAATCAAAATACTTTAACTTTACAGACTTTCCTCACCTGACAACAAGAATCATAAAGAACACTACAATACTTCCGATAATTTCATAAAAAATGCAATGAAATAATTAGCAAAAAATGTCTTCAACCGCGTCAACGCTACAAGTGGAATAACTAGAAAAGTAGGAAAATTTTCGAGCCTGTCAAGCCAGAAAGCAATGTTGTTACGATTTTATTAATTTTTAAATGAAAATTAATAACAAACAGTTGTAGTGATTTTAAATAAGATCAAGAATTTTGGTTTACCTCTGAGGGGGGCTGCAGCCAGATAGCCCCCTGGATTCGCCACTGATTTTAGGGATAGAATGCACTTTCTCTCACCCGGTCAACAAATCCGGCCAATTTAGCTTCATATTTTGAATAACCTACCAATTTTTTAAGAGTCAAGATGGATTTTTGACATCATCCGAAGTATAGCATGAAAAGTTAGTGTTTGCAAGTGCTGAGTCTCCCCCTTTTTTTCATTGAATAAAATAACTACAAATTGAAGGATATCAACAAATAACTCTTCAAATAAACATTTTCCTGAAAAATTAATTCTGCCAATTAGAAAATTTCATATAAAATTATGCGTAAAGTATTTTTATAAAACCAGAATTAAATGAGTTAGAATTTTTTGAAAGTCTCTCAATTCTGTCAATGAGTTGGAATGGTGGTCAGACCAGAGGCAAGTGTGGATCGTACATTAGGTGCTATAGCATTTCTAATTGCCATCTAACTAAAAAAAGTTTTAAAAACCAATTGATTTCGATGGAACATTTTGCAAACTAAAAGCTTCATATATTTATATAATGACATTTTTTTCTTTTTAATATTAAAAATTGAAACATGATGTTTTAATGTTTGAAATCCTCGACTTAATGTGCTCCTTCACTTGTCACTTTTACAAATACATTCAATTTGATTTAAAACTGTGATATATCAATTTTAGAAATATTACTTTATAAGCTCTATACGTTTAATATGAACGGATTATCAAAAAATTAGTTTTTCAAAAAAAATTCTAAATTAGGTAAATTAAAAAAAAATGATTTTCATTCATAATTTCTCCAACATTGACTTAGAAAATTTGATTACAATAATCATAAAATACTATTATATGCATGTTAAAGCTTAAACTGCGTACTTTAAGATGGTGTTGTAATATATCAGAAAGAATCAAAATTTATAGGTGATAGGGGAAGTTAGAGCAAGATGACGATGTTAACATTGAACCATTTTTTAATAAATTAAGTTTTTGAGGTGAGTTTTTTTCTTTGCGTGTATTATTTATTTTAATATTATCAAAGTTATTTTGCCATTTAAAATAGGCAAAGCAAAAGTGCCAACTTGCCCCGGTACCGGGACAAGATGACTTTGAACACGTTGCAAGATGAAATTCATGATAAGTGTTCAATACATTTTTGTTTTGAGAAAATATAGGGCAGAACACTGATTAACTAAACAATAGCTGCGTAGCCTAGCGTTGCACGGGCTATCTCAAATAATGCTCCGTTCCCTGGCGGAGAGAAGAAGTGTGGTCACGTAAGGCCTCGGGATCCGTATTTTTTCATATGCCCGCCTCAGATGTTTCAACAAATATTGTCACTTACTTTCCCCAACAAGCATAAATATCCCTTCAAATCTAGTTTTTTTTATTACCTTATTTTCATATGCCCACCTTCGGTTTATTTTTTCTACAAATATTGTCACTAACTTTCCCCAACAAACTTAAATCTCCTTTGAATCCTCTCTTGCTGAATTAAAACTTTCAATTCTAGCCTTTTACCTTAAAACAGTATGGCTTGAATGAAAACGCGAGAATTTTCGGAAGAAAATTTATTCTAATAATTAATACGATTTTAAAATGAATAATTACATTTCCAATGTTTATAAATTAAAACATGGAAGCATAATATTTTGTTTTGCAAAAGAAAAGAAAAAAGAAATAAAAAATAGAAACGAATAAAAATAGTACAACAACCTAATAAATTAAACACCAGAAACATGTCTTTTCTTCTTGTCCGTATTTGAATAATAATGGAGGGGGGAAAATACGGCTCTAAAAGAATAAATATTTCCCCCAACAAACATAAATATCCTTTCAAATCTAGTCTTTTTATTACCTTATAAAAGTAACGTTGCGAAATAAAACACCATAAGACAAAAAAAGAAAGAAAAATGCAAGAAATCGATTTTTACCGATGTTTATTAATCAAAACTAGGAACCTCGCCAAAAAAAGAAAAAATAAAACCTTTTATACAAACCAGATGCAAAAACACCCGATGTGAAAGATTAATACTAGGGGAAAGAAGAAAACTCTTTCTGCCCGATAGATGGCAGCACGGTATACCCATTGATTTTGACGTTTTAAATTAATATCTTTTTAACTCATTTTAATTTCGAATTTAAATGATCAAATTGGGTTCCTTGGATTATTTCCCATCTTTTGGTACTTTCGGCGTTCAGCGGTTCATGAGAAGATAGCCTCACATGCATACATACATACGTTTGTTTACTCTAGCATTTTAATAGGTTAGATTGATAAGTATTTTTTCCTTGATTAGTATGTAATGAAAGGGTTATTTTAGTTAAAATTTGAGCTCATAGAAAATTAATACTATAACTCAAAACCAGTATTTTTCATTTACAAAAATTAGATACCAATTTTCCTCATTCAGAGTCTGCGTAGTCCTCGGGCCACCATGTGTGGCACTTGCAACACTCTATTTAATCTTCTGATGGAGGGTCAACATGGATCTTATTACACTCAGTTAAATGTATCATATTTTCTTTGGATGTTTGAACTGCCGTCATGAGTGTTGGAAGTTTTGGCTTTTTAAGGGAATCAAACTTCAGTTTCTTTGGAATAACTCTTTTATGCACCCAAACCTCTTGTCTTTGCTGCTTTAAACGTTCTTCCACCTTCAGTGTGTCTTTCAGAGCCGACGTTTCCTTTATCGGTAAGCGTTTCAAAATATTTTCTGTAGGTCTCATGCAACATATGACGGGACAGATAGTGGATCACTTAACTCAAGAAAATTAATCAAAATAACTAAAAAATTCATATCTTCTTCAAAAAGAAAACAGTAAAAAGCACTTGGGACAAGATGACGAGGTCGTCAACTGCCCCTGCGAACTTGCCCTCATCGATAATGTTGAATGTCTTTGCTTTTTTGGTGGGATTAACAAGAATTAGATAAAAATAAATAGTGATTTTAAAAAGCGTATTGTCTAAGGTAGTTATGCATAGCAAAGAATAAACAAATATCTTAGGTGTTAGTCTACTATGTCTCACGCTCAGGATCTTGAAAATTACAGCACTTCAGGCAAAAAAAACACGGACACAATAAAACAAACAATGAAATGGCGTCAATGGCTTCATTATGCGATTTTTTAGAGCACAGCAGTGTAGTTTCATTTGATCACACTAAATGTCCTAGTATTAGGGCGCTCCTAGGCGGCTGCCTGATACCTAATGGTTAAACCAACTCTGCAAGTACCATGTAGGCCAAATGATGATATTGTTGGGGTATTTAATTGGTTTTGTAAATTTAAAAAAAATAGGAAATGGGCTACATCGGTCCCACCCAATTGCTATTTACTACGAATTTTTAATTGTTTAATTATTGCATCTTGTGGGATAAGACGACTAAAATAGATCTGGATTGGAATTTTCATCATTTCAAGCTTTGCGTTTTTATTGACAAACTTACCACCAGGGATTCTGAAGATTGATATTATAGATTAATTGACAGAATTTTGTGCTTAGTTTAGTTATATTGAGGTTCCATTTGGAAGCAATATGACGAAGATTTTGCCTAATAATACTGAACCATTGGCCCCGTATTTTTTTCGACAGACCTCGCAATTTTGAACCAAAGTAAATCAAAAGGAGGGCACCTGAGTTCACAAACTCTTTCAAAGCTTCCACGCCATTCGCAGATTGGAAGACTTCGACTGTTTAATGTGCGTCAGCGCAACATACACGACGGGCAGAATTGTGGCCAGGTGGTCAAGTCTCGGCTTCGTACCCAAGGGTTTCGACGACTCAACAGAAGATCCACCGCGTGAGTGGGCCTGCTGCATGTTAAATCTAACGTCGACGATCAAATTCCTCCCGCTGGAGTGACGCGGAAGTCTGGAGGGGTTGGTGGTTCAAGTGTCTCCTCGCCATCTGACTACAATTTAAAATTACGAGGTCAGACCCAAAATAGCCCTCCTGTTATTTCAAAAAGTGACGTTAACTTAACTAAAATTTGGTGTAATTGTATTTCTATCCTGGAACCTTACGTTTCCAAAGTCGAGACCTTACCACCAAACCACCGCTTTTCCCATCGACCTTCGAAACACTCTAAACCTTTTGGTGAATGGGCCCACGTCTATTTGGACACCAAACCACCGCAGCCCCGTAGAATTTTGGTAGATAACAGTACACAGCATGAATACATTCACTGGATTTAAAAACTGTTTGAAATGAAATATGAAGAGAAAGAAAATACCAAATTTTTCTTTATTTTTTATCACTTTATTGTTGTCTCCCACGTGTACTTAGAATTATTTGGTTAAAACATTTTTTGTTAAGTTATGAGTGAGACCATAGACTTACGATACGAATAGACTGCTCGTGGAGGGTTGCAATGTGAAGCAAGCACCTCGTCACGTGACTCGTGGACGCGACCGAGACACTTCGTACGGGAATCCTTTGTTATTTCAATGCGTGAGTAAGAAAGGCCAGCTGAGGTTCTCATGAAAATTCATCGAAAATGGTTAAATCCTGCTGTGCATACGAGTGTAAAGAAAAATTTATCAAAGGAGGATCTGTTTCATTTCATCGGTAAGTTAAATTTTTATAATTTTTGGTTTTAATAATGCAAAATAGCTACACAAAAATACGTCTTAGCTCTTAGCTGTGGCGTTTGTTGCAATTGAAAACGATATTATTCAATTTGTTGTGTATGAAATTAATCCTTTTCTTAAGTTAATTGTTTATTGTCCTCTTTTAGAAGTATCTATAGGTTTTAAGTGCCTGTTAGTGATTAAAATATGGAATTTTATCAGACACATGTAGATTGAGATATTTGGCGATGTGTTGGCGAGGTTGTTTACATTCTGAAATTTTCGTGTTTTTTTGTGTTATTTAAAAGAAAAGAAAATTTTATGATCATGAAATAAACGTAGAATGTTTTTCAGTGTGTAAGAAAGATAAGCATATTTCATTTTCAGTAAAAATTCATCTCTAGGTATTTTTTAAACATTTTCTTTTATGCATATAATTAAGAAACTGTATAATTAATAAAATTTGGAACTCAATAACTTCTTTTTGTTTAATTTTCGTTAATTTATGTGTATATGATGTTTGAAAAATTATATATATATATTTAGTTTTTTTTATTTACTCTTTATTTATTTCTCTTTCGCTTTTTTTATTACAAGTATTATTTTCCAAAACAAAAGTATTATTGACATGTCTTAAAGATCTATCTGATTATTTTTCAGATTTCCAAACAATCAAGAAAGGAGATATATTTGGGGAAAAACATTCGCCGGGAAAACTAGTCAATTTATTTCGGAGAGGGCCTCAGCCTCCTCATATACGCCCCTGAAATTAAGTAGTTATTGCTTTAAATAAAAAGATTTTTTTATTTAAAAAGTTTAAGTATATAATTTGTTTTTGTTACAGTCAGTTGAAGTATTATATTGTGTAAGGTTTAAAACAAATGAAATTCCTAGTCACATAAAATCCAACTATTTTGATTTCTTCCCTTCGTGAGTTAGTTTTTAAATAAACTAAAATAGTAACGTTTCGCTACTTGTAGAAATACTACTCGTTTTCCAACACTCCTCATATTCGCTTCGCCAAATGTGGCGATAAGAAGCCAAGAAGTTCCTCTTTAGTCACGTGACGAGTGGCATTTCTACCCAGGTGCTTGCTTCACTCCGAATGCTGGTTTTTCTACAGCGTGAGCAGTCTAACTCTATCCTTAGTCTATGAGTGAGACTGATGAAAGCAGATATTTCTTAAATGAAAGTGCATGGCAATTTTAAAAGAACTGATAGAATCCTTTCATGTCATCACGTGATGCACGTCACACACGAATTATGTCCTTCTTTCAGGAGGAAAAGAGACGTGAGATAGTAACACCGTGTAAGGCAACGTGAATTCAGACTTGATGCTTATCAAGTGCTTATGAGATTTGATTCCATTATACGTTAAAAGATTCTAGAAAAAATATTACGCAACTTTAATTCTCTTTCTTTAAAGTGCAATATTATGCAGTTTTCGCGATCCGATTTTTTCCGATTACTATTATCATAACATTTTCAAAATGAAAATTCCTACCTGATTACAGACCCAAGCAATTACAATAAAAAAAATTAAATTACAGATTCCAATTTATCAGCTGAAATTTTTGCATAACTATAAATCCATTTGGTAGACGACAAATAGCAAATTTAAATATGTGCAGAATATTCCTTCTTCTGTCTATTTCAACCACTTTAATTTCCAAAATTTATCTTTCCAGAGAATCTTAGCATTAAAATTTTATGCTTTATCTGATGCAAGATATTGCTTCTACAATATTATACAATATCAGTAGTAACTTCGTGATAAAATAATTTGTATGCATTTTCTGAAATTGAATTTTTTTTTAAATTCTGAATTGTGTATTATGTTCTATAAAAATGGTTTGATTACAATAAGATATGTTTTGACTGGAATATAATGACTTATCCCCGACAAAACATAATTTATTTTTCAAATTTAATTTAAACATCAGCTCTTCCGTTTGTGATTGTCATTCATAATATCTGACATGAAAACTACGCAAAAAGACCATAATAAAGCATCTTGTTAAATGAAAACTGTTAACATGCATTACTGATATTTTAATGTAGTCGAATTTTCTGAAGTGCCTCACTCATGCAATTCAAATATAGATATTACTGGTGTGCTGTTTCATTCAAATTTAATCTAATATCATTTTATCTATTTTCGCTGTTCTAGCATTATCTGACACTGAGCATGCTTTTATTATCATCTTATCACTTTGGTTACGACTGCAATAATTTATCTTAATCGTCATAACATGACACATAGCGGAAACCCAGCATTTCGAAATTAAAAATCCTTTGTGTCATTTGACAGAAATTATTCTTAAAACTGTATGTTGGTTATCGTGATCAAGTTTTCAGGCTGGCATGCTTTCTGGAAACTGCATGATCAGTGATGCAAAATTCGTTCGAAACACTCTATAGGGCAGACCGTGGCACCTAGTGCTACCAAATTTGGCGCGTGGTTTTTTCGTTGATAGAAGACGCTCACTATAAAAGAGTTTAAAAAAAATTTTAATAGGAGTTTTAATTAATCAATAATTATTCGAAATTTCAACGTTTTTCCTCAAAATCTTCGGAGCATATTATTGCTGAAAAGCTATTTTTAGACCACTTTAAAATGAAATGGAATAAAAAATTTAATTTTTCCCTCAAAGAGTGGGACTCTCCATTTAGGACCTATCCCAGAGTCCGGAAAGAATATTTTTGGAATTATGTCTCGCTGTGAACACGATAACTCAAAAACTCGATGAGCTAGTGGGATGAAATTTGGTATAAGGTTTTATCTTCAGAATTATAGATCTGCGCCAGATTTTGGACACTATCTTTAACCCTTTGAAGTTCACTAAATGTTTCGTTTGGAAAATTACTAAATTCATTTCAAAAATGAATATTAGACATGTGGCTGGTCTTAAATATGTAAGAAGAAAAAATTTAGTATTTTTTTATTTTCAAGAAATTTGTGGTTTTACATTGAAACCAATGAACGGTAACGGGCTATTTTTCCTCCGAATAAGTTCTCATCGAAATGCAATTTAAATTATGTATTTAATTTATAACTATACGTGAGTATTCGGGATATTCAACCTTCATAAAATTCAGTATTACTTTTGAAGATTCAATTTTAAAAAATATCAATTTGTGCAAGAACCCTTATCATTTTGTTTCTCTTAGAGATCAAAAGCAATTTAGCTCTTGCAATGCCGATACCTTTGTGAATACTAACGACATTGAACTGGAATTTTTATATAAGTTGGCTTAAATATCTGGCTCTTAAGTTAAGAAATAAAAATTACGTTATGTTTCGCACATGCGCAATAATAAAATGCTCAATAGGTGGTTTCACCGCGAAACCAATGAACGCGAAAGGGTTGATTGTCTGTCTATCTGCTTATTCGTGCATATGTAAACGTGTGAAGTCAGAAACGGAAAAAGTTAGATGTGTGAACATGTTCTTACAACAAAGTGTATATCTGTGCCTAATCTTGTATCAGGTCCTTCAAAGGGACGTCTGTTGCGCATGTGAGTGTGGACATTAGAACTCAAAAACAAAAGGAGCAGGATAAATGAAATTCGACGTGTGGTTTCGATACCTAAATTGCAGGTTAAATTTTAGACAAAAGTTGTCCACGGGAAGAAGTCCGAAATCCATACGCGATCCTCTTCATTGTACTAGATTATAAGTAAAAAATGCGCCGAATTGTGAAATTGTTGGAGAAAGTCGAGGAGAACATCCAAGCTGGATTTAGTTACTTTCAATCAACAGTTACAGGTTTTGGAAAAATAAGGGTCGTCTTTCACGTCTGCGACAAGGAAATTTTTTCCTGTTACCGACCCAGATTATATTTTCAATTAAAGGAAATTTTTTAAATAGAACTGCAGCTTTTAAATTATTGTCTTACAGGAACATTCACGTACAGCTTCGTAATTTCCCCTGTTTGGCCGAAAAATTTATAATGTTTCTTCTTTTCCAGTCACTTGGCGTACAAAATATTCTTTTAATTGTGTGGATTTTATTTCCTGTTAGTTACAGTTTTTTTAAAAATGTTATTTGTTTTATACATTAAAAATTAAGAATGAAAAATGTGTATTGATAATATTTTATACCATTTATTTTATCTTGAAGCCAAATTTACGACAAAATTGAAGAACAGATTATCCTATCAGATTGGCAAAAGAGATTCCTTAAAAAATATTTCTTAAATCAATTTTTTACAATGATATAGGAAAAGTAATCTATACAGGTAGCAACAGAAATGATCAAAAATAATTTTTTTTGATATATTGGGTTGTTCGGAAATTATCCACCGTTTTCCGATAGCTTGCGATGATCGCTGTTGGAAAGCTGAATTGCTGTTACTTACCTTTTAGATGAGATATTTCCTGAAAATTGGTGCTTTCGCCAATATTTGTGTTACTTGATCATCAATACTACTTTAATTCTAATTGTTTTATATCAGTGTAAACTTGAAGATCGAAAAGTGTATTTTCGGCAGTTGATACATTTTTACTACCGTAAAGGGAAGGATGCTGTTCAAGCTATGAGATATGTGCTGTTTACGGAGACAATGCTGTAAGTGAACGAGTAGTGCACAATTGGTTAGTGAAATTCGGACGGAACAAATTTCACGTTTAAGACCAATAGCGCGCCGGTAGGCTATCTGCGGTTGATGACGATCGAATAAGGGCCTGATTCTAAATAATCAACGTAATACAACTCTTAAAATAGCAGACACAAAGAATTAAATTCGGTCATTTATAAGCATTTGATGTGAATTGGCTTCTGTAGTCACATTGATATTTGGGGATCCCACAAATTAAAGAAAATTAAAAATGGACCGTATTTGCACGTGATGTTTATTGGTCAAATACAACGAAAACGATTAATTTTTTTAAATGGATAATAACACTGGACAACAATGAAATTGCTTCTTAGGTTAAAGTACCCAATCCTGAATGAATTTAACGTGCTGAACACGAATATCACATTGTAAAAAGCTGATTGGCTCTCGTTGAAGAGATATTTACGTTTTTTATGTTATAAAGGGGCTCTAATGTAACGCAATATATACATTACATTATACTATATATTTTATTATATTATTAAATTATTTAATATTATCATATTTAAATAATATATCCCTATAATATAATAATATATCCCATTATTATAATGGAATTTAGTAAGATAAATGCATGCTTACGAAATGTTTGCATCACCTCTTAAACCTTTATTTCCGCTACGTTTCTACAGAGGGCGTGACGAAATTGATTGCGCAATAACAAGCGATAGTGAAAAGGCGAGACACTTCCTCTCATTTTGTGCATCTTTTTCGAAGCTATAACATACACAAGTGATTAAGTTGTTACAGTTGTACAGCTGTAGTAATGCCTCGTATCTGCGTTAATAGTGTAGATAACTTTTGTCATATTTTCGGAGAATTGGCATTTGCTGCTATATATCATTAGTGCAGTAGTTAAGAAAGCGTATCATTTGTATTTTGGTTGCAAAATAGGCGACCAGGACAAATACTGGGCCCCACACGTATGCTGTCGCACATGTGCAATAACACTTTCCAAGTGGCTTCATGCAAAAGAAAGGCAATGCCATTTGCTGTGCCCGTGATGTGGAGGGAGCCTACGAATCACATTCATGACTGTTATTTCTGCATGGTACCACCAGTTTCTGGAGGCTTCACCAAGAAAAATAAGAGAATAATTGAATACCCTAACATACCATCTGCTTTGCGACCTGTCTCACATAGCGAAGGACTCCCGATTCCTGAGCCTCCTACAGATTTTTCTATCAGTTCAGACGAGGAGGATCTCGATATGTCACATAATTCTTCTCAAGCGTCAACGTCAGCATGTGGTGGCAGTAAGCATGATGACGACTTTTCGTGCTTTGATGAAACATCTTCTCCACATAAAATTACCTCGATTGAACTGAATGATCTTGTTCGCGATTCGGATCTGTCCATAAGCAAGGAGGAGATATTGGCCTCAAGACTTCAACAGTGGAATCTTCTCGAAGAAACTGTCCGAGTGACTTCATTTCGCACACATCATCTGCTTTTCGAATCTTTGTTTAAAAAAGAAGAAAGTCTTGCATTCTGCTGCGACATTGATGGTATACTAAAAGAACTCCGCATCGCACATTAGCCCAATGAATGGCGGCTGTTTATAGATGCTTCAAAACTGAGTCTCAAGGCGGTTTTGCTGAATAACGGGAACGAGCTTCCATCCATACCTGTCTCACATGCTGTCGACATGGAGGAGATTCACCACAATCTAAAACAGCTTGTGGAGATGATTAACTACAGTAAGTATGGCTGGAAGATCTGTGCTGACCTGAAGGCAGTGTCTATGTTGATGGGTTTGCAGCTAGGATATACAAAGAACCGCTGTTTTCTTTGTCTATGGTGCAGCAGAGCAATCGCTTTGCACTACATCAAGAGAGATTGGCCTCAGACAGCATCTATTAAGCCTGTAGAGCATCTTTTAAGCCTAGAGCACCCGCCTCTGGCAGAACCGCATAAAATCATCATTCATCCTTTACACATCAAGCTTGGCCTTATGAAAAACTTGGTAAAAGCCATGGATAAGAATGGACCAGCATTCAAGTACCCGCATGAAAAATTCCCTCGACTCAGTGTAGCAAAAATTAAAGAAGGCGTTTTTGTGGGGCCTCAGATTAAACAGCTTTTCAGAGACCCCAAGTTTGAGAAATCTCTTCGAAGTAAAGAAAAACAGGTTTGGGATGCGTTCTATCAAGTGTCAACAAAGTTCCTAGGGAATAACAAGGCCGAAAACTACAAGGATCTGGTTGAGGATATGTTGGCTTTATTTCAGGATTTCGGCTGCAATATATCCTTAAAGATCCACTTTCTGAACTCTCACTTGAATTTCTTCCTTGATAACTGCTGGCATGTCAGTGATGAGCACGGCGAACGTTCTCATCAGGACATGGCCAACATGAAAAAACGGTACCAGGGGAATTGGTCCACGGCAATGTTGGCTGACTACTGTTGGACGCTCATCAGAGATGCATCCCACGTCCATTACAAGCGACAGGCCAAAAGAAATCGAAATTCCAAATCAGATTAAGGTATTCCTAATATGTATTATAATATATGTACATATATACACTTTTCTAAACAATGCGTACGCGTTACAAAAAAACAGTAGCCAATTCAGCTGTTTCTTTGTCATAATCGTGTTCAGCACATTGAATTCATTAGAAATTGATGATATTCATCTCGGAAGCAGGAACGTTTTGAAAATTTGTTGCCCAGTGTAATGGGTGAGGCGAAACAGATCATCTACAATAATGCTGAGCAAAAATGGTTATGATTTTATTCGAGTCAGTCGCCATCAACCATACCAAAGGCCAATATCCATCCCCAGAAAGTTGTGCTCTGTTGCTGGTGGGATTGGAAGGGCGTTGTTTATTACGAGCTGCAACCAAACAATTAATTCGTTTAAATAAAGTAGCCAGATGGACAATTTGAAACAAGCCATTGACCAGAATCGCACAAACTCAGCCAATCGTAAAAGGTTGGCTTTTCACCAGGAAGCCTTCGGACTACCATCTATTCCGCTCTTTTCAAAATTAGCTAAAACTGATAAATTTAAGTTCTCTACTAGACTGCTAACAGCAAATTGAGCAATTTTTTAGCGATAAGCCAGAGATGTCCTTAAAGAGTGGGAGAACGAAACTTCAAAAAAGATGGCTTCATCATCATTAAATAAATTGGTGCGTATGTTATTGAAAAATATTCTTTTCAATTCACCTCTCCCCCCCCAAAAAAACAACGGAGATTTTCCGAACAACCAAATAGTTTTTAATATTAATAGTTTAGTACTCATTAATCGAGTTAAAAAAAAACCTAAGTTTTGTTTAGTTAAAGGCCTGTAAGCTAAGTTGAGAGGTCAGAAAGTAGGTATTGCAAGGAAAACAATATAATCATGATAAGTGGTTCTACTTTAATTTCCGTTCAGCCTGAACCCAGCCATCTGTTGACTTAAAAGAAAAAATTAAGCTTTTGCCCCACGAAGCAGTCACGACGTCTTTATTCGCTACAATCTGAATATTTTTCATGTTAAAACGATGCCAGTGAGTGCAGTGTTTCGTAAGAGAATCAAAAACCTTCAGAATTACGAATTTTAATGTTTAGATCTTTTTTAAATGAATACCGTTACTATAATCATTTTCGAAACATCTAATTCAGTAGTTAAAAGTTTTACTACTAACTAATGAAAGAGTGACCAAAAGAAATAGTTAATTTAAGAATAGATGCTGGTATTCCTTTCACTGATATCCACTTACAGTATTAAACAGAAAGATATAAAATTTCAAAATCAGGGATAAATTACCCTTTTCAGACTAATATTTCTGATCAATCAACACAGCCATTTACAAAACAAATCATCATTTACATTGATCTGTTTTCTCTTATTATTATTTTACATTTAAAATTATATAGAAAAGAATTGGTCTGCTAAGTTTCAAAGTAAGATTAAAAAAAAGAACGTGTCAATTTCAAGCCTGTATTATTCTAGAAAATAATTTGAAAATTCAACACATTAGTGTTAAAACGATCCCACAGACCACAACTCAAAATGGATACTGTTTGAAAGGTTGCTTTATCAACAATTAACAAAGAAGTATTATTCTGATGAATTCATGCAACCTTCACAGCAACATGTTGCGTGTTGTTGGCTTGTAAGCAGAGAAAATATAGAAAAGGCTGAAAACTTACTGTGGGGAGAAGACAACTTCCTCCTTCGGTGTCGAGTTGGAAAATGTGGGGCTTCCAACCTCTGCCTAATCCAATTAGGGGCAGATTAAACTATGAAATCCCTCCTCCAAAAATCATTCTGTTTCAGCAATGGAGACTTTTTGACAACTAATTATTTAGGATTATTTTCGCAAAATTCAGAGTATTTACGCAATTCCGTAAAATGGCCATTTAACACCAAACCTTGAATTTGAAATGCATATAAAGTTTTAAAGGTCAACTTGTTACATGCATGAATGTTAAGGATCTACATTTGCGAGTCATTAATTGACTAAAACAAATTTTTAATACAAATTTATTTTATAAATAGGTACCATATCACCATTCTAGAAAAGTGATATTTCGAATAAATTTAAATAAAAAACAGTTTTTAAAAATACACTTTTATTACAGAGCTAAACCAGCAGAATGTTTTTATTTTGATTATTTTCTGCTTTTTAAATTTGTTTCTCTAACTTACTATCAGGTGGCGCTACGGAAGCGGAATCAAAATTTAATTTAATTTATGTTTAACTGACAATTAAGTTCTGAAAATATCAAAATAGTGTATTTTAATCGAGAATACACAAGCGTGCAAAATATGAAATCCTAGCATACCAGGAAGTGATCCAAATGAAAAATCTATGACAAAATTCCATCTTTACAAACATGAAACAAATCAACTTAAAAGAAAGTGTTTAAAAAGCTTATGCTAGGAGTTCAAGTTGCTTTTACTTGTTTTCATTTGGAAATGTGATATTTAAAGAAAAATTGGGGCAGGCTCTGTCCTACGCTACGCATACCTGGATATTTTGTCACCCCGTTTACGTAAGCAATCTCTAATACATTTACTAATACCTTTACTAATGAATGTATTTCCTCATAAAATCATTTCACTGACACAATCAGTTTTCTCTCTTCTCTCGCCTCCTTACAAGCAGTACTCTCCCTTTAATTTGGCGAATTTTATTAACATTGATATTTTCTTACCCTATGTCGAGTTCATTTTAATGGCGAATATACGAATGAGATGAATGCTCTGTAGATGCATGCAGTATGAGTAATAAAGTATTAATATTGCTTTACGTGTTTCCTTACAAAACATTCATTTAGTGGTATATGTTTTATGGTCCATACAAATGCAAGGTTAAACTTCATATGAATTTATATACATAATGAAAATGAAAGCATGCCATATGCGGCCATTACCTTTAATGTTGCCCCAATAGAAAAATAAACTTTATTTACGTAAAGTAGTACAGAATATGTAAAATGAATTTACTGAACGTGCATGCATTGACATAAATTCGCACTAAGCATGGTTTACCCTTTCCAAAGTAATTAGTCTCAAGACGTCAAGTGATGCACATCAGCAAAACTAATCTAAAGGCTTCTTTTATTCATATAGTGTTCCTATAACTTCCAAGAAATGACGCGTCCACGTGAGTAAAACGAAATTCACAAAATGTGCAATTCACATGCAGTCTCTAATGATGATGTACACGTCGTTTTCTAATAATAATAAAGCAATAATAATTTAAGCAAAGAAGCATGTCAGTCCGTCCGCATGGGCGTCTTTTGGTAGACTATTGGACTTACAGCTACAAAATTTGGCACATTTATACTCTGGATGACTGACATGCGCGTCGGTGCCATATTTGTCGATTGTTTGTAGTTAACTACAAATGAAGCAAAGTTTGGGACGAAAATGGAAATAGTTCCATGAAATTGAATAAAGTTTGTTTTAAATGAAGAGCTTCGTAATACAGAAAAAAGTTTACTGAAGTTTTAAATGAAATTCTGTTCAAATTTGTAAGTTATTTTTAATTCAGAACTATTTAAATGAGCATTATAGCGCTCGTCATTCTGTATCATTGCCTATATTAAAAAATAACAAATAAGACATTTTTAGCAACTTGCAAACTACAAATACACTGATTTACATAAAACACTTTTAAATGTAAGGAGGATAAACTAGCTGGACCCTGAAAGCAGGTTAAATAAGTAATATTGCCAAAAATATTGATATCAAACTTTAAATCACTCGGATAGAAAAAAAAATTCCCTTTCGGCAAGTTGGAAGGCAAAGGTAGATTCCTTTACGTTAACGTTACAAAAGTAATGAAATATTATGTAGTGATCAATACGGACATAGCCAATGACTTTAATGTTTCCACACATTGCAATATTTATGTCGTCATTCTGTTTTCATGACATTTAATTTTTTACTATATCAATGTTTTATCATTCTACTCAAAAGGTTATGTTAGTCAGTACATTTCTCTAATCTTTTTTTATATCCCAACGCATAATCATTCGAAAGGTAGGTGTCATAAGGAAACAAACATCCCAGCAGTGCAAATTTCCCATAGATAACATTAATCCAGCCTATCAGAAACAGTAGCAAGAAATTGACACTTGATACGAATGAAGAATGACTCTAGATTTAAAAAATAATTTGTCTTACCTAGGTTACCATACAATTGTGCGAACATTACTTTGTCATATGCTAAAATCACATGGCATTAAACATTTAAACACTACTAGAATGGGCTCATTTAGAGAACTCCCTGGTTGCAGAGATAATAGTCACTAAATTCTTAACACATAAGATAATAAAAAATATTAAACATTGTGAGTGGCAAATTAAATACGTGCGTTTAAATCATAGGATATGAATTTCCATCGTCAGATAAAAGAAAATATCCAGGCAGAAAACCCCAAAACAATTTTAAAGTTAATGAGATATTTTTCAATATCAATAAGAAAAAAGGAAACTTTTTAAAAAATATCTATCTTTTTTGGCTATTTTATATTAAATTTACTAAACAAATCTTGGTGCCTTCATGTTTAATTAAATATCAAATTAAAGTAATCTGTCAAATTAACTAATTATCAAATTAACTGTTTTATTAATTAAAATTAACTAGTTAATTAATTAAAATTAAATATTTAATTAATTGTAAGCAGTCTTCACTAAAACCTTCTTTATGGCTCATAGTATTTGTCAGCAATAGTTTGGATTTATCTTAATATACACTCCTGCTCAAAAAATAAGCAACAAACATGAAAAGACGCGCTACACATGCAAAACGGTAAATTAAAACACGCAATTTACATATGAGGTAGAGGTTGCAGCGCCGAATGCAAATAGGCAACCAAAATTAGCATAAAACGCAATCCCGAGGTCACACCGTAACGCCTTAAAAAGGGGCTTGCCGGACCTATGCTTCAGTTCGCAAGCAGCGATAGTTCCTCGGAATCCGAGATAGCCAAAACGGAAAGCACGAGTAGAAGAAACCATTTTCACGATGAGATGCGTTGAATTGCTGTCGGTCTGTTGCAAGCTGGTGCAAGACAATCTTCTGTTGCCGGAGAGCTGAATGTGCATCGTAGTGTCATCCACAGGCTGTGAAAACATTACCAAAGGGATCAAAACGCCAGTAGAAGACGTGGGTCTGGACGCCGAAGAATCACCACAACGGCAGAAGATCGCTACTTGTTGCAATGTGCCAGACGCCGGAGGACACTAACAGCGCGACAGCTGGCGTCGCAGCTCTCTGCTGCTGAAGGAAGGCCCATATCCCGCCAAACTGTGTCTCACAGACTGCATGAAAGAGGACTGCTTGCACGACGACCTGTTGTTTGTGTGCCTTTGTCCCCATCGCACGTCAGAGCGCTGTTGCATCGGGCCCGTGAACATCGCAGTTGGACACCAGAGCAGTGGAGCCACGTACTCTTTGCGGATGAGTCTCGATTTAACATCCAGAACGATTCCCGAAGGGCAATTATATGGCGAGAGCCAGGGACACGCTATCGGGCGCCAAACATGGTCGAAAGAGACCATTACAGAGGTGACGGGTTACCTGTCTGGGCAGCGATAGCAACGAACGGCCGAACCGACCTCTACGTGTTCGCGGGGGTTCCTTCACAGCTGTCCGATATCGCGACGAAATCCTACACAACAACACGATGCACGGAATTCCTGCCCCCGCAGGGGGCTACCTCCAATCATAATAAGGTGGAAGGCCTGGCGTTCGATATATTGCCGTGATGGAGTAGAGAGTCTCTGGAAGTTACGAAATCCTACACCCTCTTGTGCGGCCTTTTATCGCTGCAATGGGTACCGACGCGATATTTATGGACGATAAACCCCGCCCGCATAGAGCACGATTGGTGCGGCGTTATGTGGAGAGTGAAACCATTCCACAGATGGCGTGGCCTGCTAGATCACCGGACCTGAATCCCATAGAGCATGTGTGGGACATGCTGGAAGACGGATTGGAAATCGCAGTGTGCCGCCAGGCACCCTCCGCGAGCTCCAACAAGCCTCACTACAGGAATGGGCATCACTGCCACAACAAGCGATCAACGACACTATTGCCAGCATGCCTCGCAGTTGTCAAGCATGCATTTCATCTAGAGGGTATCATACCCGTTATTAGCGTGTGGTTCCCATTGCACATTCTGCCTACCAATTTGGGCTGTCGCGTCGCGACGGCCGTAATACATGTGTTTTTATTTGTCTTTGCTTTATTGTTTGATGTGTGGTCTAGTGATGCCATACCTACCTCGTGTACAACTTCTAAGCAATTACAGCTGTTAAAAAGTGTTCAATGTAAAAGTGGTTCGTTATGATAAGACGATAATTCAGCATATCTGCGCAGGTTCAAGATTTTGAACAATCCTGATTGTTTGTGTAGTGAGCATGGAGATGTTGTCCATTACTTGACTTCATGTATGCATACCAAGGACTATTATTTACTACTACCGACAGGCGCTGCTCGTACTCACTAGACTAGAAAACTTTGTAAAAACTGTTTATTTTTAAACAGATTGAAGTCAATTTTTGAAATTTCTGGGAAAATTTGTGATGATTTTCAGCGTGTGTGATCTGTATTGTATTTAACTTCTGTACATTAATTTACTGCTCTCAAGGTATATATATATATATATATTATTGCTATGTAAGTAATCCCTTGATTGAGTTTCTGTTTTTTTATTATTATTATTCTCCTTTTTTGTTTCTTTTATTTTACCACATTAGTTTTGTTTTGCAACACCGTTGGTGCTTTTGAGTTGTATGTGTTTTTGCTTTGTATTTGTGTACGTTTTTGTTTGTTTTTCTGTATGTTTTTGTTTGTATTTGTATTTGTGCTTTTTTCTCTTTTTTTTCTATTTGCACGTAGCTCTGTAATCTTTCCTTCCAAATAGGTAGGTCTGTTAATTGTAACTTTTTTCTTTCTTGGCTGGTCTGACTCCTCCCCGTCGATCCTTGTTGACTCTAAACCCTTTGGGTGAGTCGGTCGGCGTGGGTTATGTATGTATGAAAAATGATAATTCGCCTCATTGAAATCTTCTTTCCCTCTTCAATCATAACGGAGTTATGAGAAATGATAAGTTGGGGAGGAATTGAAAAGGACTTTTCAGCTCATAACTTTTAAGCAATTGTAGTTATCAAAACGCTTTCAATATAAAAATTGTTCCTTATGATAAGGCAATAATTCGCATAATTGAAATTTTCTTTCTATTTTCAAACATAAGGGAATTATGGAGGAACGAAAATTCCTTCCCACCCTCTTTGAGCTGGACAGCCCGTCTGCGAACTCGGCCAAGAATTTCACCATCTTTACAACATATCCCACGCCGGTTGCAATCTAATCAAAATTACTCTAGTTATGGTGTTCACAAGATAACATGGTCAAAGCCTTTAGACCGGAGATATAAGGAAAAGAACATTTCGCCCTCTATTTTCATAAGGATTAGAGATGCAAGATGAAATAGGGTGGAAGAGACTGGAAATGACGAGAGCTTTCTAACAAGGGGTAACATGCATAGGTTGAAAGGCACTTTAAGTTAGAGGGAGGGGGAACCACTTTTCAGGTTCATAGCTTCTAAGCAATTACAGCTATCAAAAAACTTTAAATTCAAAAATTGTTCGTAATGATAAGGCGATAATTTGCCAATTTTTAATTTTCTTTCTATTTTCAATTTTAAAGGAATTATTGGGAAATGAAATTTCACCCCCCACCAATTCCACCCCCTTTGAGCTTTACAGCCCATCTACGAACTCGGCCGCGATTTTCAATATCCTTACAACATATCCCAAGCTGGTTAAAACAAAATCAGAATTACTCCAGTTATCATGCTCACAAGATAACATGGGCAAATACACTATATGCCCAAAAGTATTCGGACACTTTCAGATTTTCATATGTTTCGGAATTTCTCCGGAAAGGTTTAATTGAGTACCTTTACACTTCGACCATGTAAAGAATGGACTGTAACTCACATTTCACATTGAAGATTCGGTCCTGAGGGCAATTAGGGGACCGTCTACAAACTGATGAAGACAAAAACTTTTTTGGTCCACCCTGCTTCACAGATTACTGATAACAAGATGAAATTTTCAGAAATGGCTATGTTTAATGTGTATAATATTTACAGGAATTTTCGTAAACTCAGCACAAATATTTGGGAAGATATAAAGGTTTTTTTAAAATCTAAAATTTTCCCGCCTGTTTTTTGCTTATAACATGCAGAGTTTTCTGTTATATTATACGAAACTTACAGAGAAAATGACAATATATTAAAGCAGCATTTTGTAAAAATTTGGAAAATTGTGTTTCAATATTACAGGAAATATGATTATTTTTAGTAAATAATGTTTTTCAGCGCATGCAGGAAACATAACGTAATTTTTCTTTCACAACTTTAAAGCCAGAAATATATATGGCAACTTATATAAAAAATTGAGTTCAATATCATTAGTATTCAGAAAGATATCGGCATTGCAAGAAGCAGAATTTCAGCTCCTATCGAAGAGAAGCTAAAAGATGAGGGACTGTACACAAATTAATATTTTGTAAGCTTATATCTTTGAAAAGTTATATTGAATTGTATAGTGGTTAGAATTTGCTGAATACCCATGAACACTTATCAATTACGTGCATAACTTAAATTCCAGCTAATTAGGCACTATAAATAACTAAAATTTTATTACTTTAATTATACACAAACGATATTTTTAAATATATTTCTTTTATGGCCAAACGATTTTTTTATCTAATTAATTTCTTTTCTTAAAATATTTTAATAATTCTACAAATATATTTTTTTACTCGTTAGAAATATTACAAGTGTTCATGGGTATTCAGCAAATTCTAACCACTATACAATTCAATATAACTATTCAAAGATATTAGTTTAAAAAATATAAATTATGTGCTGAGTTTACGAAAATTCCTGTAAATATTAAACACATTAAACATAACCATTTTTGAAAGTTTCCTTGTGTTATTAGTATTCTGTGAAGCGGGGTCGGCCAAAACAGTTTTTGTATTCATCAGTTTGTGGACTGTCCCCTAATTGTTCTCAGGACCAAATATTCAATGTAAAATGTGAGTTACATTCTATTGTTCACATGGTCGAAGTTTAAAGGCAGTCAGTTAAACCTTTCCGGACAAATTCTAAAAAATGTGAAAATCTGAAAGTGCCCGGATACTTTTGGCCATATAGTGTATAAACTTTTGAACGAAGGGTGGCTTTGGTTTCTAGGGGTCATGATCGGTGAAGATATACAGAAATTTTCCGGAAGTCGTGTCATGCAATGGGTAGGGTTCCTATAAGGAATCTACCTAAAAGCGAATTAATAATTGATTTGAAAATGTTTGCTCTACACACATTACGGAGAGAAAAAAAATCAAAACACGGCAAATAATCAATCTACAAACTGATAAAAAGATTACGCTTCGAAGTTCCATTTTGAGTAAAGCTTTCTATCAGTATCTTATCGAATGAGGCAAGTCAGCGACCACTTGACTATGGACACCCACTACCACGTTCTCTTACTGTTCGTCGTACTCCTCGCCCCTCAGGCAGCTCCCTACACTACACGTAAGTCATGCCGTGGCATTTCAGTCACACTTTCAATCTGTTGATATATTTTATTAATATCCTGTCCAGCAATTTTTCATTGCTAAAAATATTATGTTTTATTTTTATCTTTTCATTCAGTTAGAACGTACAGATTCATTATTGCATAAATTTTTATCCATTGACATTCTATAAAAAATAATTGTAATTGTTAATGCTAAAAATAATATTTCTTATATTCATTTGCTAGTACAAAATTGAGACTTATTTCATTTGTTTGTTTTCATCATTCTGATTAATTCTGCACTTAACTATGCTCTTCCGTTTAGTTCATTAAATAGGGGAAACTAGGGATTACTTGACCCTACTTCTACTTTTTCTTATATTTTTCGAATATTTCAAATTCTAGCATCATAAAAGGATTTGCTTTTAAGAATTAGAAATGTAACTTATGCTAAACTGATATCTATTTGATATATATTTTATGAAATCGCCTAGGGTCAAGTATCCCTAACTTTAGGGATTCTTGACCTTAGGAGTAGGGATACTTGACCCTACATGCAAAGAGTACTTACATTTTTTTTATAATTTGCATGTATGTGAAATTCAGATATTAGGTTAAAACTACTGAATTAAAAAAGTTCTTTATTATGAAATAATATTAATGAAACTAATATTAAAAATTAAATAATATGGCTGCTATAAAACGCAGTTGTTATTAATAAAATTTAGTTAATAATTTAAATTAGTTAAGTCGTTAAATTAAATCTAGTTATTAAATTAAATTAGTTCAAAATTTAGTAAAGAGTTAAAATATTTTTTTATTAAATGAAAAAATTACACCAATGGAACTGGAAGCCTAGCAACGCCATTAGCATGTTGAAGAATTGCCGGTTTTGGAAAATTAAAAAAAAACATAATAGCATCAAAAGGCAAAAAAAAAAAAAAAAAAATCAAAATATGTTATACAACACAAGAAATTGAGAAGCTTAATAGACTTACTCGGTTCTTCTAATGTTTAAACAAAAGAATAAAAAATATTTTAGGAGAAAATTCAAATGAGGGAAGAAAGACATACTCAACAGAAATGGCGAAACGTTAAATAAAACCAAAAGATGACAAATAGTTCGAGTAGAAGATTTTTATTCAAATAATGAATAAATAAATAAATCTTTCTTTCTCAGGAGAGGAAAAAATAGATTAATTGAATTTCAATTCCTTTTAAAATTCTGACTAAAATAATTATTTGCATAATTTGAAATTATCGTATTAAAAAGAAATTTTATTCATTAAATAATTACTAACAAACAATTTTTAAATAATTATTCTCCATATTTGAGTTGTCATATTGCCGACAAACTCCACCTACCAGAAAACTGATCCCAACCACAAAATGTGTTTCGGATCCCTAACTTGACTTTTTCTAAATAATCTAAAAATCAAACCACTTAGAATTAAAATATTGCATAACTCGTATATCAAATTATAGCTAGAAGTATGCTTAAAACTCAAAAATATTTTAATTCATCATATCTTAAATAGTAAACTTCCTATCCACTGAGGAATGAAGAAGTGAAAATTTACTTCTGGACCCCCAAAACATATTTACTTACACTCCATTATGATGGCTTTTTAAACTGGAATGAAAATCCCCACCAATAGACCATGTGGCCAGAGGTCAAATAAAAATGCCACACACAAATTACCAATTATCTCACAATCTGAGAAAATCGCGTATGGTCAAGTATTCATAGATTCCCCTACTACACAGTAAATAGTCTATCTAATAATGTTTCATTTGTAAAAAAATATTGAATTTTCGTCGTTTAATTCTGTTAGAATGTGCAGATTCACTACAAGTAAAATTTATATGCATTTTCATTCCATCATTTAAAAAGAGCAATTCTAATTCATAATCATAAAAAGAAAATATATTTTATTCATTTGTTGGCGTATCTTTGTGACTTATGGCATTTGTTTGTTTTCTGAACCATTTAAATTATTTTTAATTTAGCTCTGCTCTTTCGCTTCATTCATTAAATCTTCTGATACTTTTTGTAATATCTTATAAAGTTATTTTTGGTTGGTCACCAATATATCATTTTATTTGATGAGAATGTAATTTGTTATAGCAAATACATTAACTCGTAAAATTATATCCAATTTTAATTCTGTTGTCAAAATATAAATAAATCGAATTTATGATCGAGAGTAGAATATTTTTTCTATTAATTTGGTGTTATAAATTTGGGATAATTTTTTTTTTATCTGCCCCTTGCAACATTTTGATATTTTTTTACATTTGTTCATATTTTCGTAACGGTCATAATAATGCTATATATCATTTATCATTCAAATATACTTCTTCACAAGACCAGCTCATAACGGTATATTAAACACTTTTCATCGATAATTAAAAAATAAAAAAATAAAACTTTTTTCCCGAAGAAACGCCAATAGGAAAATTCTTCTACAAAATTACTAAAATGAAATCGATAATCATATCATGAATTTTCTTACTGCATTATTTCAATCATATTTGCAAACATTAATTTTCTGTACATTTTCACGGTTCTTTCTTATTCATCCAAAGCTTTCAAAGCTTTTTTCTACTCGTGACCCTTCTTCAGAAAGAAGAATTTCTACGGCCCTATTTTTGCACTAGAGATTTTTTTCGCAATCCCTAAAGTTGAAAATAGGTAAGAAATTAAATATTAATCACTAATAATTGAAAGGTAATTTAATTCCATAAAGATAAGTAACAAATTTTAATGAAACATTTCAATGTATCAATTTTTCAATGATATTTATATATAAATATCGAAAAATTTCAGAGAAGAAGGTTCCGTTAAACTTTCGCCCCCCCCCCCGAGTATTGTTTCACATCACCCCACTTGGGGTTCTCAGCTCACTGTTCAAAAAGTAATGATTTAAAGTGTCACTTTTTCTTCATTAATCGTTTGCTCAATCAGACTTACCCAAATGAGAAACTTTATTCTTTTAAAAATTTAAATGCTAAAATTAAAATGGGCTTACTATATGTACGACCTTCATTAATTAAATTTTTGCATATTTCATGGTTGAGAATAATTATTTTTCACTGAAAATAATATTTTAATAAAAAGTTCTTTTTTATCTACACTATATGATCAAAAGTGTCCGGCCTCTTCCGGATTTTCAAATTTTTTAGAATTTCTACGGAAAGGCTAAACCAACCGCCCTTGAACTTCGACCAGGTAAAGAATAGACTCTGACTCACGTTTTACAGTGAAGATTCGGTCACGAGGTCATTTAGGGTACCGACCAGAAATTCATAAATAAGAAAAAAATCTGGGCTCACCCCTTTCCACAGAAAGCCGATAATGATTTGCAAATTTCATCAATGGCTTTTCTTAATATGCGCATTGATTATATGCATTTTCGTAAAATTAGCAAGTATGTTATGTAAGATATAAAGGCTTTCTTAAAAAATCCCAAATTTCCCCTCATGTTCATTGCTTATAACATGCAGTGTTTTCCACCAAATGATGCGAAACTTACAGAAAAGTGACAATATGTTGGAGAAGCATTGTGAAAAATTTGGAATAAATTCTTTGAATATTAGAAAAAATATGAGTATTTGTAGTAAATAATTTTTTTACTGCGCATGTGCAAGACGTAGCTTAACTTTTTTTTAAAAAAAATTCAAAGCCAGATATATAGGGCAACTTATATAATATCATCGGCATTGCAGCGATTAAAATTTCTGTTTCTCTCTAAGCGAAACAAAATGATGAGGAATTTTTCACAAATTCTGCTTTTTAAATTTGAATTTTCGAGTAATTTTATAGAATTTAATAAAGATTGAATATGCTGAATACCCAGGCATACTTATAAATAAATTCAAAATTTAAATTCCAGTTCGACGATTAGTATCTGAAGATTCAAGTTTAAAAAATATTAATTTGTGGAAACACCCTCATCATTTTGTTTCTCTTAGAAAGAAGCAGAAATTCTATTCCCTGCAATTTCTATATCTTTCTGAATACTAATGGTATTGAACTCGAATTTTTATATAAGTTGCCCTATATATCTGCATTTGAAACTGCGAAAGAAAAATTATGCTAAAATTCGCGCATGCACAGTAGAAAATAATTTAATACAAATACTCATATTTCTTGTAATATTCAAATTTTTTAATTCAAATTTTTACACAATGCTTCTCTAACATATTTTCATTTTTCTGGAAGCTTCGTATAATATAACAGAAGATTCTGTATGTTATAAGCAAAAAACAGGCGGGAAAATTTGGAATTTTTTAAGAAAGCCTTTATATCTTCCAGAATATACTTACTATTTTTACGAGAATGTATGTAAGCAATGTGAATATTAAGCAAAACCATTGATGAAATTTGCCAATCTTTATCAGTTTTCTGTGGAACGGGGTGAGCTTAGATTTTTTTCTTCTTCCTCAATTTCTGGTAGGTCAACTAAATGCCCTTGTGACCGAATCTTCCCTGTAAAATGTGAGTTAGAGTCTATTCTTTAAATGGTCAAAGTTCGAGGGCAGTTGGTCTAACTTTCTGGAGAAATTCTAAAAAATGTGAAAATCCGAAAGTATCCAGAGACTTTTGATCATATAGTGTATATTTTCTTTTTTTAACAAAAAAAAAATGAATTTAAAATATATAAAAGGGATTTAAATTACATTAAAGAAGAAAATTGTATTTAGTAACACATTTAGCACACTGTTTATTTTTCTTGTTTGGCTGATAAAAGTTAATCATTATGAATTAATTATATTTAATTTAAAGCCCAATAGAAAGAAAATATATATTGTTCGAAGGGGAAAAAATCTGACAATTTAATGAAAACATGGTGATAAAAATTCCAGTTTTTCAATAAAATAGCAGATACAAACAAATGCAATTTCACAATTTTAAAAATTTTAAGTTCTTTAGTTAAAATTAAAACACTAATATTAAGTTGAGATTCATTCTGTCTTTTAAAATAAATCATCATTTAGCAACCGTCATTCTGTTTAGAAAGTAGTAAAAAGTAGTTCAACGATCATTGGTATGTTTAAAAAAATTTAGAAAGCTTAAAATCGTCACTTCTTCTATTAAAATCAAAAAATTGATTTTAAATTGAGATTCATATTGTCTTTTAAAATAAATCATTTCTTAGCAACCGCCACTGTGTTTATAATTTCATCTGATATAAGATAAAGCGTTGCTTAGCAACCGTCGATACGTTAAAATAAATATAGAATGCGTAAAATCGTTCGTTCTACAATTAAAGTTAAAATACTAATTTCAAGATGAGATTCATCCTTTTTTAAAAAAATGAATAATTCCTTAGCAATCGTTATTGAGATTATGTTTCCTTCTGTTTCAAATAAAAAAATAGACTCGCAAATGGTGCAATAAATTCTAAAAATTAAGTTTTCATTTCAACTAATTATATTTGGTTATTGACTAATTCTACAGGAAATCACTAAGGCATAAGGTTAAAATTTTGTATATTATGTTGTATGATTTTCTGCATACAATTAGTCCAACTGACTTATGGACGAGTTTTCTGTCTTTTTTATTTGGGTATGGTAGAACCTTCGTGCGGAGAACGGATTTCCAGTATAAAGCTGGTCATTATAGCTATGCCATTTGTTCTAGGAGAGGTTTTTTCCCTACCCATTTTAGTCGAAAAATTAGGCAAAGCATACATGGATGTTCCGAAATTTCTTTTGAGACAAGGTTCAATGGCAAGGTTTTGCATACGTGCTAGTACAGATGTCATAACACTAAACTATGGGAATTAAGCCGTCTTACCGCAAAACTAATCTGTTTACCCGTGAATTACTCTGCAGAGAGTTTCAATCCCTTATTCCACGGCCTCTGCCCGAATTTGATGGCTTTATTTAACGCTAACTAACGGCCTCTGGCGACCAGCTGGTTCGCTGGGATTATTGCTTTCAAAAATTTTTTGATAAAATCTTTTATGCGTAGCTTGGTTTTACTGGTCCCTTCTGTAAAATATTTTTTAATTTCAAATTTTGATAGACATGTAACTTGTACTATTATAAGAACCTTAGCCCTGTTCTGTTCATTGTGCTATTCACCTGCCAATTCTCTCTATCTGTCAACTCACTGGAAATTTAAGCAATAATCTGAAACTGGAATGATTCAACTTCAACTCACCCAATAACTTGCTTGGCGAATCGAAACAGGCTCGTAACATTTATAAGGATAATAGGTGGAACCATTCAGCATCGGAGTTTGTGTAGTACCGAATATGTTTCATAACTTCTGTAATATATTAGAG
Organism: Araneus ventricosus; assembly: GCA_013235015.1. NCBI lineage: Eukaryota > Metazoa > Arthropoda > Arachnida > Araneae > Araneidae > Araneus > Araneus ventricosus. The sequence continues at coordinate 251,491 of BGPR01001131.1, forward strand.
AATTTTTGATTTCCGATTCAATAAAAACTTTAGTGCACTACACTAAGAAAGCAACACTTCAACCTTAAAGAGTAATAATATATTTTTATACATACAATTATATTACAGAAAAGAAGAGTCGTCTTTAGAAACTTACAAACTATAAAAAGATTTTCATCATTGCTTACTTTTGAAGTTAACCTTTATCTGCGGTGTTTAGTTTATGTATTAATTGAACTTTACCATAACAAAATGTCCAAAATCAAACTTTAAAAATAAACCTACCTAATAAAAAAAAGAGTCAAATCTTCACACCTTGGCTATCAACAAAGGAAGAAACACGCACGATAAAATATTTACAGTAAAAATAAAAATTATTTTACTTTGTTGTAAAATAAACATATTTTTTTAGTTTATTAAAGTTAGAGAAAAAAAATTGTATGGCACTAAATTGGCATTATAGAAAAGATAATCTTTTCAATTTCCACATGGTGTAAAAGCCATATTTGTGCCGTTATATTTTCTGATGTTATCAAGGGAAAAACACCAAAATTTTTCTAACTTTTAGTTAATTGAAATTAAAATTAAAAATTTTAAAAAAATAATGTTTAAGCTCAAAATTCCCACCCTCCACGGTATGTTTGGGTTAAATTTCGCAGCTCTTGGTCATGCGGTTTGCTCCGTATGACCCCAACACAAACATAGGCACACGCATACACATTTTCCTTTATGGATGAGGGAGGATAAGAATAGGTCGCTGTCGGCCGAAAGGGTCTCATCCTCCGGTGACTTGACATGAGGCAACCTGTGCCATTTCTTCGATAGGATCCCTGTTTTAAACGGATATTTTAGAATTCCATCCAGTCGGAATCTAAAGATTAATACAGTAGACTCTCGATTAACCGAGATCGGATTATCCGGGACGACCCGCAAAAAAAAAGAAAGCGCAGATTGCGGCCGTTGGAATGTACGGGAAGACCACATTCTTCTCAACCCTTCCTATTGTTTTGGACTCGTCCAACCGACCTTGAGTCCTGCCAGACTGCAGTTAGACAGTTCTGAAAATGTGGATGAAGAAGCAGTGGAACAATGGATTAACGAAGATTCGACATCGGAAAGTTGCAAAGTTTTAAGTGACGATGATATTGTGTCCCGTGTAAGTTGTGGTTCAGAAGAAACAAGGAATTTCGAAGAATGTCCTGAAAGTGATGAGGAAAATCTTGTAACTCACCAAAAATTAAGTCACGGTGACGCATTAGTGCACACTGAGGCGTTACTTAATTACTTGGAGCAAGAAGATGATATTGTCGAAAAAATGATATTGAGAAATCTGCGTAGTATAATTCGTTGAAGAGTACATGAAAAACAAAAACAGACTGCTATAATTTAATTCTTCACAAAGTAGTGAGGTAAACTACATCTCTGTTTTTCTTTTTAATTGTACGAATTTTAAATCTAAATAACATTAAAATTTCTTGTAAATTCTTTTTCTTTTGTATTAATTAAACTATTAGTGTCTTATTTATAATAATTTTACACTTTCTATCATTTTTCCAAAATGTTTCATCAAAATTTGTATAAATGGGATTATCCGGGATATTCGCTTATCCGGGACGAAGCATTTCCCGACCATCCCGGTTAATCGAGAGTCATATAAATATTGCTCGTCTTTTGAAAGTAACATCACATACGTAAGTTTATTCATCCATTGAACAGATTCTATTCATAATAATAAGAAGTGAGGTCCGTTGCTGAGTGACCCATGCTTTTAACAGATTATCTCGAGAGGGAATGCCTGAAAGGATCTGTAACCTTCGACCTGTCGGCATGGGACGAGAATTCGGCGGCCATTCTGACGGCGACGTCACACACTTCTTTTTCGTATCAGATGCACTGCAAGGTGCGTCTCCAGGCACCCGAGGGATTCGCCGTCCTGGTCAGCATCCGGGAGATCGGCTTCAGGGTGAAGTCCGACAGCAGCTGCAAGGACTACCTGGAGGTGAGTGGCTTTTTGTACGCTTTTGTGCAACTTCATGAGTGTAAAGATGGAATTTTGTGATTGATTTTTCACTCACGAAGTCGTGCACTGAAGTTTTAAAATTTCGCCCATTTGTGTGTTCCCGATGAAAACAATATTTTCTTATTTTTCAGAATTTAACTATCTTATAATCGATTACTTTTAATCAAATTTTGGTTCGGTATGCATGGCGCCATCTAGTTGTTAATTTGAGAAAAATTTATTTTGAAGTTTCGTAATATTTAAAATAATGAATAAATGAAATACAATAAAGACTGAAAAAAACAGAAATAGTTTTTTAAAAAAAGACTTAAAAATGCGCTTGCATTTCTCTTTTAGAAAGCAGAAAAAATCTTTTTATCAGAAATATGGACGTCTCACGCTTTTACGATTTTGTTTGGACGTCCATATTTTTAATAAAAAAAAGTTATTTTCTACTTTCGTTTTGAAGCGACACGAGCACTATTTTGGGATGGACCTAGTAATTTTTAACTGCAATCGGATGACGAGGATAACGTCTGAGCTGGTAGCCTCTCTCCAAGCTTCCGCACCACACCAGCTGGAGGGCGTTTTGCCCCTAGATATGATTTGGCGCGCAGTGGGCCCACATACACAGCGGATCCTCAGAGGAATCGGGTCTCGGGCTTAGGGGCACCCCTAGTTTGCTAATAATAGTGTGTTTATAAAACGTTTTTCTACTTTAAATAATATTTTTCTAAGACCGGTGCGTTTTGTTTTGACTTACGACCCATTTTGAAATCATATGCGGGCTGTGTTAGGATGGTTTTTGTTATTTTGAGTTATGGTCACTTGATGAGGGCGATACCGGCCACAATCTCAAATCTTCCTCTGTACTCAAATTTGAAGATGTTTTAACCACGACAGACTTAACGTGAAGTTATAGTGCGTAGGAGCGGAGAGTGGGACAAGGAAGACCATTGATGTCTCACGATGCGATTTAGGGAAACTCCGCGAAGACAATCTATTAAGAAGGTTTGTTTTATTTTTTTATGAACTAAATACGATGAGAGAGGTGAGAAAATACTATTTTTTGCCATTTTCAATCCTTTACCACTGGTTGATTCACAAGCGCTGCAGCCGTTTCGGTTGAAATCTCAGGATTAATCGAGTCTTGTTTCTGTGTTTTTGCAATTTCTAAGCTGAAACTGGACCTCAGTGACCTGGCCTTCAGTGCAGTCAGATTCTTCATCCTCATCTTTTTATCTACTTAAAATAATGTATAGAATTTTAATTTTTATTCTGAGTTTTTGAAAAATTTTTAATCCGAAGATGTTATCACAGAATTTAAAATTTTATCCCAATGCAAGTACCCAATAAGTGTATATTTTAGTCTTACAGATGCTTTTACATCTGAAGATTTAAATCTTGCTCATTATTTTGACATTGACTGGGAAAGAGTTTTCCGGAGCAGCAATTGTCAATTCTGGTACTTAAAACCCATTCCATAAAGCCCAACTACTCAATCAATAAATTTTTCCAGTATAATGCATTTGAGTAAAACACAATTTAAAAGTACAAGACGTATTAACAAGAAAAAGGCAATATAATATTTGAAATGGCGAAACAAAATTAAACCATCGAAACGCAAACAGAGTCGGGGTACATAATACCTACAACAAGAGATAAAAAGTTAACTTGAGTAAAATCTCACCCAAAGTGTATTGTTTACACTTGTTTTTTACTTCTTCAGATTCAGAAGCGCCCTCTATGCAGAACCACTTTCAGACTGGAGGAGGACCTGCACTACGACTCGTTGCTCAGCAAGCCCCCCAACATCATGGACATCATCTACCACACCGATAAGGACGGACTCGACAACGAGACCCTTTCAGGATACCCGGGATTCACCTTCACTTACACTGCTTTCACGAAAGGTAACAGTTTTCGAATGATTTGCGAATCGACGAGGCTAATCATTTGCAGCATCGTAGCAAGGGTAAATGGTGCCCGGATCATAGTACTTGTTTTGTCCCTCGCCATATTTGTACTTAAAAATACGAAATAAATGCATTAATATTTTGCCTTCCAGATAGCCCCCCCCCAATATTGCCCCCAACGACATCTCCTACCCCCTCTGTAGTTACTGATTATTTGGTAATTAATGGAAAATAAAAATGGATTTACATCCATTAATGCAGCCGTCAAACTTTCCAAACTTCAACGAGTCCGAAGAACATATTTTTGGAATTCTTTCTTTATGTTTGTCTGTCTGCGAAGACGGTCACTTAAAAACGCAACTAGCTGGACGAATGAAATATGGTGCTCAGTCTTTACACCAAAACTCAAGATCTTTACAAAATTTTGGACGAATCCTGTACCGGAAATCTGTCCACCCTTGTGCGTGTATCTGTGAATACGATTATTCAGAAATGAAACGTATTATATAAATGAAAATTGGCAATGGTTTTATTACTTAGAATTGTAGTTTTGTATCAAATTTTGTACCATATTCTTAAACGAATTGGCTTTCTGTCGATATGTCAAAATGATTTCTAAAGAACTATTCTGTACGCGTGGAAAACGTATGTGAAAAGGATTTCTCAAAAACTTTATAAACTAAATTGCTGAATTCTAGTATACAGGATGTCTACTCTTATCGTGGTCCTATAGCTAATTTCTAAACCGTTAGAGATATATAGTTCCAATTAGAAAAATGCTTTAAATGAAGGGAAAAAATTATATGTTTTTTGAGTGAATAAATATATTCGTGAAAAAGTTACGAAATCTAACTTTTTATGCAGTCCCCCGGTCCTATCAGTTATATTTAGTAAATTGTTCGTGATACTCTAATATTTTAAACAGAAAAATTCCACTCTTTTGCGACTAAAACTGACCGAGTTATGGAGCTTTGAATATCGCTGACTTAGACCACTTTACACCATTTCAACAGCCGTCTCGCAGACGATTCACCAATCAGTGCGCAGCAGTTGCGCTACTATGCCTCTGATTGGTTAAAAATCATGAAATTCAAAGCTCCATAACTCGCTCAGTTTTAGTTGCTGAAGAGTGGGGCTTTTTTTCATTTAAAATGTTAGATTGCCAAGAATATTTTACTACATATGACTGATAGGACCAGAGAACCGTATAAAAAGTTAGAATTCGTAATTTTTCAGAAATGTATTTTGTGACTCAAGAAATATAAAATATAATTCTTTACTTCATTTAAAGCATTTTTCCAATTGGGACTATATGTCTATCTCTAACGGTTTAGAAATTAGCTGTTAGACCACGATAACTGTGGACACCCTGTATAATGTTTGTACTAAAATTGCTGACCCGTATTTAATTGTGGGCGAAATCCGTCACTGGGTGAACTGCCTGTTTGTCTGTCCATGTGTATATGAAAAAGGTAGCTCAAAAACACGGCAACCATAATGCATTGACTGTGATACATGGTCTTGACACAAAATTGTAGATTTATATCCAATTTTCGGAGAAAACGGCTTACGGGAAGAGGTCCGAAATGCACACTCGATTGCCTTCACTGAACTTTCTTAATTTAAATTACTTTACACTACGGCACACCCCCGACTCTAGAGATTAAAAATCTCCGGTTTGCGTTTTGGATGGGTGTGCGTAGAATCTTTATTGATAAAAGACTTTTAAAAAAACCGTGTTATTACATAGTTGCGGCCTTGCAATAGCTAATGAGTCCGTTTCAAACGTTAATGATTTTATTGTCAATGTCTTGATGATATACAAAGAAGTTTGACAGTTGCAGCCTTGCTACAACATTGAGGCAACACCTTTTGAAATCACTAACATAGTCCTGTTGACACTATTAAAACAAGACACATAATATAAGTAAATAAGATACAAAAAAGTGAACGAAATATAAGTGGGTTAAAAAACAAAATTATATATAAATGACTTGTATTGAAATGATTGTATGCTCGTAGGATAGGTTTAATAGGATGGATATTTGAGTCTTTGTGACTAGATATACCAAAATTATTATCTAGAAAGAGGTTTACTAACCATTGTAATATTAGACTTGGAGACAAGAGTTACTTTTGATTAACCCTTCTTTGCATGATTTTTTCTTTATTGGTGAAATAAATCAAGGTGATATAATTCATGTTCAAAATTAAAGGAAAAATGGTTAAAAAAATCTTAGTATAGATTTATAGTATAAATTTAGCAAAAAACAATATGATGGAAATTTCCATCATCATGCAAAGTTAGATTAAACGCAAACTTTTTCAGAAATTGCTCTAAAAATAACAGAAACACATGTTACAAACCTTTCATCCACATCACTCTTTTAGCAATAGAAACTCAATTATAATAAAACAAAATTAAAAACGAAATCATACGTTTATTGCAACTACAAAAAACAGCGGAATGACAACTTCAAGCTCGTTTTACTGATAGTGACACTTGCTTATTTTTGACAGCTGTGTTTTTTTTTATGCAATGGACATTAAAAAGGTATCCAGACACGATCAACTTAAAGTGAACTTGTTCTTTTATATAATTTTTGGGCATTCAATGTTATGATGGAAATTTCCACCATCATGCAAAGAAGGGTTAGAAAGTTCAAAGTCTATGTGTCCTTCAGATTCATGCACCAAGCTAACAACTCAAAAATGCATCGTACTGTGCCAGCATGCGAGAAAAGTCGAAGGTAAAACACTCCCGTTGGTTTATTAAATACGTTGTTGAAGTTTTATATGATGAGCTGACGAGGAAATGCGCGCTGCTACTGAAAGCTGTCACGAAATAGATGCTTTGAAAGCAGTGGCTGGTCATGATTAATATCTAAAACCTGCTTTTACAGATTCCACTTTGAATAGCAGCGCTTTCGAGTGCACTAATGGGAACAGGATCTGGCCCGGTCTCATCTGCGACTCTCACAATAACTGTGGAGACCAAAGTGATGAAGAGCCCAAAGGCCGATCCAACTGTGGTATGTAACTCTTTCTCAATTTCTCTATATACTTATATCTCCGTTCATTTTGTTCAATCAAATCTTTAAATTGTATGGTTTCCATCTGTTAAAAATGATATGAGAATTATAGTACTTATTTTTACACACTTACTTCAAAACAGATTATCTTTCAAACGATGAAAATTTCATAATTTTGATATTTCGTCTGAAATTTTCACAAATATTTGGATATTAATTCTGAAATATAATGTGTAACATTACCTTTTTTGTTGCAATAAAATGTCGTCCATTTTCATTGCAATGAATTTTTAAGTCCAGTGTTTTTTCCCTCATTGTTTGAAATTAAAGTATGGGACTTTTGTTGATACGTTTTTTCTTTTCCTGTATCGGATGATAGCCAATTTTTAAAAGTCAGCTTTTCAGTTAATTTTTATAGAATCGCTTTTCAGACATTTCATTTAAACCCATACTTTTACCCATTGTAGGTTAAACTTCTCAAGGGATTAGTTATTCATTTATATGTTGTAATTAACTGAAATATATACTTTATAATTAGATGAATAATTTTTAATTATTGTAATTTAATTTAGTATTAAGTATAACCAAAGTAAAAAAAATCTATCCTATTAAAATTCGAACGTCAACATACTTATGTATGTATATATGTCCTTCTATCTTCTCACAGGCCACTGAATCCTGAAACTAGCCGTAAGTACCAAAAGATGGAAAATAATCCAAGGAATGAATTTCGACTATTTAAATTCCGAAATTGTAATTAGTTAAAAAGATATTAATTAAAAACGTGTAAATGAATGAAATTTTGTGCCGCCATCTATCGACAGCTCCTATAACTATGTGACAATGTGTATATGAATGAAATATTGTACCGTCATCTATCGGGCAGCTCCTGTAACTATCTGTCACATCGCTTGTTTTTACATTTGGTTTGTATAAAAGGTTTTATTTTTTCTTTTTCAGGGAGTTTCCGCGTTTTAGAATTTTTATTTATAAACATCGGGAAAAATCGTTTTCCTGCATATTTTTTCTTTCTTTTTTTTGTCGTACTGTGTTTCGCAACACATACTTTGTTGGGGAAAATATTTATTAATTATTATCCGGTTTCTTTTCATTATTATTCAAATACGGGCAAGAGGAAAATATGTTTCTGGTGTTTAGTTTATCAGTTTAGTGTACTATTAAATCGTTTATCGTTTCTGTTTTTAATTTCGTTTTATTTTTTCTTTTGCAAAATAAATATCATGCTAACCTGTTTTAATTTATAAACATAAGAATTCTCGCGTTTTCATTCAAACTATACTGTTTTACGATAGTAAAAAGGTTAGAACTGAAAGTTTTAATCCAACAAGAAAGGATTCAAAACAGATTTACATTTGTTGGGGAAGCTTAGTAACGATATTTGTAAGGAAAAAAACAGAGACAGGTATATGAAAAAATGTGGGTTCCGAGAAACGCTGTGTTAAGTAGCTACAAGGTTATTAAAAGATTAGATTTAAAAATTTTAATTAAACAATATAGGATTCAAAGGATGTTTACGTTTTGGGGGAAAGTTAGTGACAATATTTGTAGAAAAAATAAACCGGAAGAGGGCATATGAGAATTAAGTAATAAAAGACTAGATTTGAAAGAATATTTACGCTTGTTGGGGAAAGTAAGTGACAATATTTGTTTTAAAAAAACGGAGCAGGGCATATGAAAAAATATGGTACCTATAGGCCTTACGTGATCTCACTTCTCTCCGCCCGGGAATATCCCATTATTGAAGATAGCCCGTGCAACGCTGGGTCATGCAGCTAGTAATTTTTATAAAATCTTATATACTTTAGAGAGACCTTCTGCATAACACACTTTTTAACAGTTGAAAAGAGTGGAAAAATCATTAATTTCATTAGATCTAAAGTATTCTGTACATTTCGATTCTATAAATGCATCAAATTTTAGTTCAAATTCTAATACATTTCCTTGCGTTGTCTTTTTCTGTAATTTCCAATTCGTTTTTCCTTCCTCTTTTGTCGCAACTTATGCTTTCAGCTTACAAAAATTAAAACAGGTTTAACTAAATTATGCAATAATACTAACAGTTAACTAATTAATACATTTCCTTATATTGTCATTTTTGTATTTTTCAATTCGACAATTTTCTTTTGTAGCAATTTATGCTTTTATCTTACCAAAAATGAAATAGGCTTAACTAAATTAGAGTTGATTGATATAGCTAAATTAATACCATTAACGTCATAGGAGAACCAGCTGGTCTCCGAAGGCGGATAGTAAATTAGAAACGGGTCAATTACGCTCATTTTATTCAAAAGAGGGACCATTCTTCAAACAGGCATCTCACTTAGTTTAATACTTCTACTGCTGCAGATGCCTGAATTTGGTCTACTGGCATCGTTGCTGTAACGAGAATATCTTTAAAAACCACTTAGTAACATCTGAGCGGTATTATAGATACCTGTGGGCTTCTATATGTTATTATCCGAATCGGGTAAAAGCGCTTTTCGATATTTAATGGACAACGTCGAAGATGGTATGGTTCACAGCTGAAGACATCGAAAATGTATTTGTTTAAAGTGAAAAGAACAAAAGAAATTGAAAACTAGACGTTGAAATCATCAGTCGAAAATACTTACATAATTTTTAGAGTATTTTTTTGCTTGATGGATTTATTTGATCAGTTTCATACTTATCTTTGATATGAGAGTGCAACAGTGAAAGAAGCATCTTATCTAGGGTCTCCAATCATTTTTTAAGACTTTCGACTACCAGAGATAATAGGAGACGAGAAATGTTTGCTCAAAACATTGGCTCATGAATTATATAGAACAGAATCGAAGTACCCGACTACTGGTAAGAAAATATAAAAGGGAGTATCTGTCTGCCATTTATCATCAAAGATTCCTCCTACCATTTTCCACCGCACAAGCAAAACGATTATCATGATATAAAGTCGAAAAGTATTGGGGGGTGGTAAGATGTGAAATGAACTGCCTCGACTAATATTTTAATACAAATATTACTGTTCATCATTTGAATGACGAGTTACATCATGTTATGCAAAAGTGGTTACTGATTTTATCCTTAAATTAATTTTATTAATGGATATATTGACGGATAAATATATCTACAATTGTTCATGTGTGCTCGAAGACAATGCGCGAGTCTGTCTATTATACAGCATCCCCTTCTTTATTTTTTTCAAAAGAAAGATTTTCCCTTAATTACTTAAAACTTCTCCCTTTTCTGCAGGCATCGGCGGCCGAGGATCGATGGTATTCATCATCCTGGGCGTTCTGATAGTTTTCGTGATGATACTGATGTGCGTCGCCACTCTGCTGTGCTCCAAGAACCCGACCGTCACTCGATTGAGGCGCAGGACTCTTTCCGCAATCCCGCGTCTCGGAGCGAGATATTCCACCTGAACTAGGATCTCCGTGAAATAGTGTGAGCAAGCTCAAGCACATGCTGTTGGATATTTGGTGTACAGATCTGTATAAATCTCTAGCGTCTGGAAGCGACGTTGTATTATTCCCATGTATATTAATTATATTAGTAAAGAAAGCCGTGTCACTCTATCTATAAACATCCTTGTCATCAACACTTATAACCAAGATACCTACGAGTAAAAAAAGAAGCAAAAAAAAGCTTGTCTTTTGTATTTGATCTTTTGTATTTAATATCAAACAAGGTAGGTTTGCATTTTTTTTTTTTTTTTTGTCAAGCAAGAAAGTTACTGATGAAAAATGTTAATGAAAAAGTCAGACAAAAGTTTTTTTATCGCTTAACTTAACACATATTCGTCAGATTTCGATACTTATCCCTTATTGTTTGTCTTTGGGCCAATTTCTGTAAATTATTTCCTAACACTTTCATTTCAATTCTGTCTATGTTCTGTCCATGTTCATTATTCCTAAATAGTCTTATTCCCATACTGTTTACGTCCTAATTTATATAAATTATTCTTTAACACTCTTAACCCTTTACGGTCGGTCTCTCAGTATTTTCTGTGAAATCAGGCAACACCTCTGTTTTGGGAATGTGTTATCATGTTGAGTTGGAGTCTATAGATTAAGTGGGATGTTAGTAGATTCCACGCAAATTTTGTATTTAATTATTCCGTTATATATCTTCCCATACGTTGTATTATTTGCATACATATTTATTTTGATAGCATTTATGTTAGCAGACTTAAGTGTAAATATACATGTATAGGGGAACGGCAGGTAGTATGGGCCACCTAGTGTTTCTAGAGCCTGCCAGTAGATAGCAGCCCATTATTATGCCTACAGTACAGCCATAGCATCAGTCCGCAATGTGCAGACAGCTGGTGGACATAACTGCTTCGTGTCGTTCCTCAATAAATTGTCTTTGTTTGTGAACCTATAAGTGGTTGCTTCGTATAAGTTTTGACGACTCTTCTACAAGTAAGAACAAAATGATGAAACTAGTGTTATTATGTAGCTTACTTTGTTTAGATTATGCCGTGAAAGTTTCATCCTACTTCCTTTAACACGACTTTAACCGTCACGATGTTCTTCTTCGGTCGGGTAGTATGGGCCATGCGAGTAGAACTTACTTCACTTTGCGAAAAAACGCCTAGGTTCAAGAAGAAGCCTGAAGGCGAGGGTCGAGGACAGTGGATGCCATGAAGCTTGCAACTGGCCTAGTGGTAAGGTCTCGGTTTCAGGTCCGTGGGGTTCCAGATTCGAAACCCAATTCCACTGAAGATTCATGTATGTGACCTGTTGCGCGCTAAATCACACTTAGTGGTGAAACGTCTTCCAGTTGGTATGGTACGGAAGTTTGGAGAGAGGGGTGCCATCTCATGTGTCGTCCTCGTCGTCTGACCGCGGTTCCAAAATTACGAGGTTTATCCCAAAATAGCCCTTGTATTGCTGAAAGGGCTGCATCCGACCGGTGTGCCTAGAAGTACATTGCAAAGAAGAAAAATTAATTAAATAACTAATAACTAACTGAGATCAAATTACTAATGGGATAACGATGGAAATGTAAGAAAAGTTACTTCTATTACTGCAAGTTGGCTACAGAATCAAAATATATCTATTTGTACCCCAAAAATCATTTGTTTTTATTTTAAACATTGTGTTCTTTAGTCTAGCACATACTATTCGACATATTTAAATTTTTGCAAAGTTTCGACTTAAACTTAGTTGTCATATGTAATTTGCATAGCTTAGGTAAATTTGTTTAAGAAAATCAACATGAAGAAAAGTGTTTAAAGAAAAGTTTTGATCAGTTATAACTCATTCCAACTAATAATATAAATTTTCTATTAAATTTTCCTTAACTGGCCCGTACTACCCGCTGTTTTCCTACGTACTCTCATTATCAGAATAGCATGTTCTGAATTTCCCTTTAAATACTCTCTGTGAAACTGCATGTATAGGTACTACTCTCAATTACAGAATAGAATTCCGGATTTCTTTTTAAATACTGCGAATAGATGATATTAGTATGTGTATTCACCGAGAAGCAAATGAGAGAGACTTGTAGGATGACAACCATCAAAAGGAACATTCAGAAATAATTCATTGGGACACAAACAGATGGCAGTACACTTATATGCGCTAAATACAGTTAAAGGCGCCAAATGCAGTAAAACCTACCTATAACGATATTGTAGAGAACCTAGAAAAAATATTGTTATAGACAGGCTGGTCATTTTCGCATCCAATATTTGTATAAGTGTGCATTTACTAATTTAATAACTAATTTCATTGCGCTTATTGATTCTCGCTGATATAGAATTGCATTTTATGAACTTTAAATTATTTAGACACTGCTTTAAGAACTTCAAAGAGAGAATTTTAATGAAAAATTTAATAACAATAAAAGTATGCATAAAAGGAAGCAGTGAGCATAATTTTTTTTGTAATAAAGAGGATGTGAGGGTCAGAGTGAAATTACGAATATTGTGTAGGCTTGTCTATAAAAAGTGACCAAGTTTATTTGAAGGTCAAATACAGTGAAATCGGACTGTCTGAATTTTTTAAAGAGAGAAGCATTCGAAAACCATTAATTATAACATTACATTGATGATGATATCTAAAATTTGTGATTTTGAAATTTAAATTTTTATATTAAAAATTAAATAATTATTCGTTAAACAAGGTTTAGAGTTTTTATATACTTATGTATGTACGTGTCGACTAAATGGAATGCTGGATAAATGTCACGAACTTTTACTGAACGCCTTCTTTGTAAAAGCTCGCGAGGACTTTCGCTGAAATTACTCAATATATTCTTCTAAGGATTTACAAGCATCCTTAACCTCCTTTCTCCCCGATAAACCATCCTACAAGTTTCCTTCGACGAGGCAGTTTCACTCTAATATCCCGATAAACTTGCATAAAAAGATGTTTTTATACTCGTTTATCGGGAAGAATGGCAAAAAGTTCTGTAATGTAAGTTGCTCGGTTTTTCTTCCTCGATGGCTTCAATGTACCTATACCGTCTAAAAACGCCAGTCTATAAATTATTATATAACTTGGAATCAGCCAACTCTGTTCTTTTGACTAAGGAATGCAACAGACTTTGAGTCATGACATTTTCAAATTCTTTTTATGAAATAAATTATTTTCTATCACAAGTATATACAGTAGAGTCCCGCTAATCCGTACTCCGCTTGTCCGGACATCCGGTTAATCCGGACGGGATTTAAAAAATAGCAGGATATACTAATTCTAGTGAGAGGCCAGTACGAAAATAATAATGCGCACGTCCTGTTACTAAGCTGTGTTAAGTAAGCTGCCGGAAAAGTTGTGTGTATTTATGAAAAAACTCCATCTGTTTTTATAGTTTTACTCCTATAAAACTTGTATTACGTGCGTTTTAAGTCAAATTTCGTCTGTCCGGATCACCAAAAGTCCGGATTACCGGGATTCTACTGTAATAATCATACAAACAGGATGTGGACTTTTTACAATATACATTTATCCGTAGATTTGCCGGATGAATTGGCCCTCCAAAAAAATGCCAACTGAATTGAAACCGTGCAATTCGAGCCCTTCTTTCGTTTTGAAAACAAATATATAAATAAGTTAATAAATCCGAATTAAAAAGAATATTATTCATTTTCTGTATTAGAGCAGATATTTTTAAGTACATATCCATTAATTCGAAGAAGACAAAGTATAATTCACAAATATACAACATGTTTAAAAAAAATACGTCGGTTTTGTTTCGTATGTGGATTCTAAGAACGAATTCACGTAACGATTATCATACTATGTCGATTGGAGGTGGGCGGTGGAAGATATGGTTAAAGTGGTTTCCCCATTTCGGTCGCCTCGTTACGGAAAAATGAATTAACTCTTGCGTTAACAGATGAGACCAAGATTTTATGCTTAAGTACCTCTGATAGATACTCATTATTTAATTTCGAACCACACTTAACGTTCTGATGCCGTCGTATAACGCAAGTTTACTGCAGTTGGATGTTCTATCGAATGTGACGCATTACTCGAGCTCTGTACTCGGGAATTTATTGTACCCAGAAATGTTGCTGGGTCAGCATTTTGAAATATAAAAAAATTGCTGTCGAACGACTGCGGTTAATACTTTTGGCTACTAACATCCCTCCCCCCCCCAAAAAAAAAGAAAGCGCGTTTATTCTTTATTTAAAATTTGCATCCTGTTTTTCCCCCTTTAATACAGCCATTCCATCAGCAATAAATTACAATTGATCATACATCGTGAAAGAACGAATGTCCAATCTCAGGTTTCCTTGCTCTTTTTACTTTCTCGTATACGAAGTATACAAAGAGAAAGTACTGAAATCGTCAAAAAATTCGAACTCGAGATTTTGACGAATCTCCACGTTTTAGACCTCCCTGAGTCCGAAAAACACAATTTTGGAATTATGTCTGTCTGTATGTCTGTCTATGAGCCCGATAACTCAAAAACTATTAGAAATACAGGGATGAAATTTGGTATGTGAACTTGACACATAATTTCTATAGGTGTCTGTCTGTCTGTCCGCGGTCATGTGAACACTATAACTCAAAAACTTGAATAGTTAGATTAATAAAATTTGGTACACAGTTTTATCATCAGGAATGTAGGTCCGTATAAAATTTTGCGCCAAATCCGTCAAAGGGTTGACTGTCTGTTGGTCTGTATAATCGCATACTTGTAAAAATTATATCTCACAAGCCCTTTGACTTAGATAAATAAAACTTGGTATCATGTATGCTAACATTAATTATAGATCTGTACCCAAATTTCGTTCAAATCGGTTAAAAAACAGGTGTTCAAATTGCATATTTAGTTCAAAATGCACATTGCGACTGTGTGTTGGCGAGCATTTCGCTTATTTTACTAAAGTTAGTATGGTTGGCGTTTGACCTTGGCGGTCTACGCAGGAAATTGTAGCGAGCCGCACTTCGGAAATTATGGCAACCCCTGAATGAAAAGTTCGTTCTGGCATTCTCCAGATGGAAGGTATGGTGAATCTTGCGTGATATCAGCAGTAAGATTTCGTAGTCAAAAACGTTAAATAAAGTTCTAGTTCCTCAGCGCGCGTAAAAATTGAGAACATACGCAATTCTTTTTTGCAAAATATTAAATTTCAGGAATTCATGAATTTGATATGTTTCATTGTAAATCACCATTCATAATTTTTTTTCTCAAAATAACCAGGCCTTGGGTAAATACCCCAATAATATTTACCTACCCGCTGGGTGTTTACCCACCCCACATTACTTTTCGTATGCGAGAAAGTTTCGGGGAGGCCACTCCCGCTGGTTTCCTTCGCAGACTTCTATTTGAACTGGAGAAATGTTTGCAACCAAATTTCGTTTAATAAACGCAGTTCAAAATTACGAGTTCCATCTCAAAATAGCTCTCGCGTTGTTTCAAAACTGGACGTTAATATAACTAAACTAAATTAAACTTCGTTTAATAAAATTTTGCCATGACCAAAATGTCCGTAAATAAGTCAGAAAAAAAGCATTATTTAATGACAACAGTAAAAGCAGTAATTTAAAATATTCCCTCCTTCTAACTTTAGTTGTCCGATTTACAATTTTTTCTTGTCCAAAATTAGATTCCGATTTTCAAAAAAATAAAGGAGTCCATTATTTATTTATTTCGCAATTTTTAAAACATAGAGAAAAAACTTAATTCATTGGTTTTATGTTGTACATTAAGCCTAATAATTAAATATACAAGTTGTATGTTGTGCCTTTGACACCAAGTCTAAATCACAAATATCGGTAAAGGGAGTTGACCGTTTCTTTCCAAACTGCCTTTTGCCACATGAGGCAAATGATAGTGATTATTACCTTCAATTTTCATCGTTTCTACTACACGTTGCTGGTATGATAAAAAAAAAAAGCTTTGTTAGTTAAACTGAAAAAAAAAAGGAAAAAAGACTAATGGGTCTATTCTGGTACCCCCGGTTGGGTTGGGAGACGCCACTTTTCCCGTTGTTAACGTGCGGAAAAAGTGACGCCTCCCAACCCAACCGGGGGTACCAGAATAGACCCCTAATTTCAAATCTCAAATGTTTTAAAACAAAGATATCGTTCGGAGATTAATTACATAGGCAGCATAATGGCATAATTTATAATATCCTCGAACAAAGATACTCTAGAGGCTGTGCAGATAATGAAATTGTATTTGTTTCATTAAACAAAATTACATGCTAACATTTAGGGTCATAAAATGCTTCTCGAACCCCTTTTGGTAACCATCAAAGATACTCCGTCCTGTCCAGGCATATGAAGACACTGTTAACGCTCAGCGATAATGTGAGACGTTAATAAAACTCAGGAAGGCAATCAAATCGAAACGTCCCGGTAAACTTTCTCGTGGCATCACCCTATTGAACGACAACTCTAGACTCCACACAGTCAATGCAAAAAAGAAGCGTCTGTAGAAGTTCAAGTGGGAAATTTTGAGTCATCTCCACACACACAGTCCAGACATGTCTCCTTGTGACTTCCAAATCTACGGTGAGGTCAGAAAAGAATTGAGGGGACACCGGTATCAAGCGGAAGATGAAGTCAAGGAGTATGTGCTTATTTGGTTCAAACAGCATCCGAAAGATTTCTACCGGCATGGCATACTGCGACTAATGTCACAATGGGATAAATGCTTAAATAATTGCGGACAGTGTTTTTGAGTTTCGTTAAACAATTACCGATAAATATCATCTCGTTATTTATTGACTGTACCTAGTATATGTGTGAATGCATAGGGGGAGTTGGGTTAGATTAATACGCGGGGACATTGATACAGTCTATTAATTTTGATGATTGGAATGGCTCAAGATGTTCATATCCCCTCATATATATGCCACTGTAACCCTTAGCACACGGTATATTTTTCGGTCATGTTGAGTCAAAAGTTAATTTACAAATAAATCAAACCGCTAATCATCTCGTCTAAGTAAATTTTACTCTAAGTACGTGTTGTGTGATTTCTTTAACTAGTTACGTTTTCCTGCCAGGGAATCTGCTCCAAAGGTAGGAAAAAACATTTATTTTTCTTAACTTTAATAAGTTTTGAGGTTTTTAAGCGTTGTTTTTGATTAACCACCTGTTTTAAGTAAAAAAGACTGTTGGGGCAGACTGATACAATTGACTCCAGGGCACATTGATACGCATCTTCTGCGTGTATCAATGTGCCTCAAGAGCAACTGCTTTGCAAAATCGTCTTCATAAATGGAAAAAACGTAAAAATGAACTTTATACGAGAAAAATGCAATTAAGTATTTGTTTAAACAATAAAAACGGTTTGAATTTCATTGCAAAAATAAAAAGTATTATTGTAAATTAAGTTTAAAGTATTTTTTACGAATTTATAAAAATTGGAGAAAAAATTGTGCGGAAACTTAATTAATATAATCGAAAAAATAATTTTTTGCATTTCCAGATGGTGTGAAAATTATTATTTTTGTAAGTCATAAAGGAATCTGCTATATTATTTTCATAACTCATAAAGGAAGAAAGCGAAAATTTTCCTTAATTTTTAATTAATTTAAATTTTCAAAAATGGCTTCGAGGTACACATTCCCTCCAAAGTATTTTTAAACTCATTCTGCTTTATTATTTGTAGAGATAAATTATTTTCTTAGGCAGTATTGCTTCATTTTTCCAGTCTCATTAAAAATGTTGAATTTTGATTAAATTAAAAGTTCGTTACTTTGTTAAACTTTTAAACACTGATTTGGAATATAAAGTTTATTGATAAAACACCCATTGTTTTGATCTCACACCTAATAATCACCATTATTTTCGTTATTTCCGTGTGTATGAATGTACCTCTAGTATGGGGCAGATTGACACAAATCCATTTTTAAGAAAAAAATGTAATAAGTATTTTATTACGTCATAAATGACCAAAATTCGACTGAAATCTTATATTACATTAACAAATGTATAAATACAGTGTATTAGTTCTAATTATTTTCGTTGGTAAAATCATTTTTTAGCTTTCCACAAAAAAGTGTATCAATGTCCCCGCATTCTTCCGACATATCACATTAATATTTTGAATTATTTGAAACTAGTTTATATATTCGGCGTTGTTTGGGATAAATATACTTTCATGTCTAATATTTTTAAAGCAAAAAATACTTTTCTATAAAATATTAGAAAACATTAAATCCTTTAATCGTGTGAAATATTTTTAATTAACCACTTCGCAATTTTGTATTCTCTACTATCTAATTGGATGACATCTTTTCTTTGGATATGTGTTATCGTTTGGATTCAATTCAGATAACATGGAACATTTGAGATGTTTATGACTGGTTAATTCGTTTTGTTTCAAATTACGATGTTTATGAATGACTTAATTTTAGTTTATTAGTTCAAAAATACGATAATTCGATGCACGTATTGCATACGGGCAAAAAGTTAACTGTTTAAAATGAGAATATCAATTCAACCAAACGATTTTTAAAACCCGCCGGAAGCTAATT
This sequence comes from Araneus ventricosus, assembly GCA_013235015.1. Lineage (NCBI taxonomy): Eukaryota > Metazoa > Arthropoda > Arachnida > Araneae > Araneidae > Araneus > Araneus ventricosus. Next base: position 270,367 of record BGPR01001131.1, read on the forward strand.
TTCTCCATAAGTTATTAGTATTGTTTAGCGGCCTAGGTACGCCAGCAGAAGAGCCTGAAATGCGCATGCGCAGAGTAAACACAATTTTTAAGTAATAAAAGAATAACGATTCAATTGATTGTTACGAAAACTTAACTAAAACCTTCCTTGTGCTTCATAGTATTTCTGAGCAAAATTCGAAGAAAATCTATTCTGTAATTTAGATTTCTGTAGCATACAAAAAAAAATGGCGTTTCAGTTTTATTTATATAAATTAGGGTGGATTTTTTTTTTCCATTTTATTTCACGGATTTTTCAAATAGGTACGCAGGCACCCCCCCAATGATCATGCAAGACACTGGAAATAATCAAGCCATGCTATACATAAAGAAACACTTTTATTATGTTTACTGTTTCGAATGAAATAAAAGAAACGCATCGCACCAAATGAAACAGACGACTGTAGAAACAACAACTGGAATAGATTAAATGCACAAATCTAACGCGCACACAAGTTCACATTGATTTATCTGTGCGAAGTTTCATTTTGGTGCCGTTCATCGTGGTATCACAATACATTTATGCCAATGATATCATTCTGTCTAACAAAGTCTATTACATCATTTGTTATCTACATCTAATGTACAGATAAGAGATAATTCCCGTGTCTACGTCTACAAATACTCGTGTTTTACAATAAACGTGTTATTGTCTGAATTCCACACAAAAATCATAGTCCACAGTGATGGAAGAAGCGAACCTCAGCGAAATTTTGTACTCATTATTATTCTGTTGCTAACCCTACACAAAAATAATTCGATAATTATTGACTGGGGTTTACAAAGATATGGAGGAGAATATTTTTCAAAGAACAATCATATCGCTTTACTAGACTTAATTACAGTCAAAACCCGTTACGACGAACTTTCAGCGGACCGATCCAGAAGTTCGCTACATCCGATTTTTCGAACATCGGCTACACAAGATTTGTTATAATTCTTACACACATTTCCGTGTTAAACAAATTGATTATAATAGAATGCAATTAGTAATGGGCCATAAATTTTAAAAATGTGTTCTTAAAAAATTAAAGAGTGAGATTAGAGAAATACATGCAAGTACAATTAAAGTATGAAAATAAGAAGTGATTTTTCGTTAAAAAGCTCAAACTAAGCATGAAAGGTTTGGTTCGTTATATCCGAATTCATTGCTTTTGACAATTGTCGCAAGCATTTGAAAATACATTTAGTGACATAAGAGTTCGATTGGAGCCATTTGACAAGTTCGTTATAACTGAGGGATCACTATATCCCGTGTTCGTTATACCGGGGCTTGACTGTATACAGTTAAATAGTTACTTTACGTTCATAGTCACTTTTGGAGTCTATTCTGGTTTTCCCCATGTAAGGTGGATTAATGCATTCACTCTTTCTTACATTTTTCGGTGGGAGTCAATTGATGCTCATATAACACATGCCAAATTCATGATGCCAAAGAAATTTTGGAATCCTCTACGTATCTTTTAATTAAAAAAAAGGGATATGTCACCGCACCAGTGGCGGTTTTTCGCGCAGGTGCAAACAAAGCCTCTGAGGAACGACCTCAAAATCTATTTGACGAGCATCAAAGTACTAAGCTGGAAGCGACAATGGGTAGGGGAAGGAGCATCCATACCTCACGGCATTTAGGGGATAACAGCCTGTGTTGCTATAAATCCCATCAAACAACAATTCAAAGGAGCATCCATATAATTTTGCTCCTGTGGCCAAATGTTGTCAAAATGCGCCACTGCACAGCACAGGAAATGACAACGTGCAATTTGATAATAAACAAGATGCGCAATTGGGTTTGACGTACGACTAATGATGTCATGTTAATTGATCCCACTATGAATCAATCTCATTACCCTTTAAATCTAGCGCTTTTGGATCTTCAATCAATACATAAATGACAGAGAGATAAATCAAAATGTTCAACAGAAAGTTATGCATAGTCAAATTTTTGAAACGTATTTATATACATGACGTAGAAATATCCATTGTCTTCTACAAAAATAAAAGACAGTGAAGATAATTAAAAAAATAGAGAACAGATGTTTCGTAAACGTGTATTTTTTTTAACTACACAATATACTGAATGTGCAAGAATTTCATAAACATTGTTTTCTTCTCTAAGTTCACAGATTTACACCGAAAGCATCTCCTCACCCTACTGACGGAGAATCACTTTCCATATTTTCACAGAATTATATCTATTTTGAACCACTATTATGCTTTCGCGATTTCTCTCATAAATAACACATTATCATCGGGCACTTATATATCATTTCTATGAAAATGGTTCTGGTGTCACTTAAAATATCAAAAGTGGTCCATTATCAGCATATAATTTATTCTTCCTTATAAACTATATGGAAACTAACTCGAGTGTGCAGAAAATATTCAGTACCTAAAATCGAGTTAATTTCAAATCTAACGGATGAATAATAACATTTATAATGTTGCGTACATGAGCATAATTAAAAGCTATCCATCACACCCTACGACATGAATTGCTCACTACGAAAACTCTTCATATTACACAAAGAGATGATATATTTTCACTATTCTTCCACGTAAACATTTGTCAGCCTCTGAATGGCTGTTAACATAAATTTTGTCGAAATTAAAAGTAAAAGAAGAAAAAGAAAGTGAAAGAAAAGAAGCTTTGCAAGCGTTACTAAAACATTGTTCTTAAAGCAGTCGAAGTAGAAAATATACTTTTTGAGGAATAAAATATGGAGCGGTTAAATTTAAAATATTCCTATTCAGAACACTGTCTTAACCCTTTCAGTCACAGTGATGCCATTAGGAAATATCATATTCATTATTTTTTGTTCGACATCTAAACCTGCCTCCCATACCAAATAGACATCATTAAATTCTTCGCATTTTCCCCTTTTCAAATATTTTTTATTTTATTTTTGCTAATAGACAGCTGCACTATCGATTTTATCTATTGAAAAATTGCCTTTTTGAACTTCACTTCATCCAGCAAAAGATGTCAAAATAAAAAATCAATTTTAACATAATTTAAATGAAATTACAGGTACAATTTTATTCTTATTATTTTTAAATATATTAAAATATTTTGAGCTGTTTTTGATAAATATACACTTTAAAATTTGGGTTCCATGAAATATCATAAATCCAATTGGAATCACTTTGAATTTTAATTAAAAAATTATTTTTTATTTTTGAACTTTCATCTTAGGCCCAAAATGAGTACATGTCATAAATTCCAGAATGAAGAATAAATTCTTGGGACTAAAAGGTTAAAAAAAGTGGCCATAAGAAAGTAGAAATCCCTTTGGTACGATGGCATGAAGGGGAAAAAAACTTATGGTGAAAACGCCAATTCTGTTTTTAGATTGGAGCTTGATACCTTGTATGCTTTCATTGAATCAAAATTTAAATGTTTATGAAATTATTAGTAACTACAGTACAACCCCGATTAACCCAACTAAAGGGGGGAAGCCGTTTCGGATGACGATGTTTTCGGTTAAGCCATGAACATCTATTACTGCTTTGTGTCTAAATACAGTATGTAATTCTGAAATGTTTTGAGTGTAAAACGAATTCAGAACTCTCCTTGTAGTACTCACTTATGTTCTTTATTAAAGTTAGATCCTAATTAATATTGTTAATGTCCATTAATTTTAATTTTAGCATTCTAAAATTAATCACTGATTAATCATTGGGGAGGCTTAAAGGAAAAAAGTGGGGTCATCGTTGCAAAAAAAACCTCGCCATCGCGATTATTCTCGTGCAGTACAGCACGTGTTTTTGGATTTGAGATTTCAGAGGCATTTCGGATAACTGGGGTTTCGGTCAATACGAGTTCGGTTAACCGAGGCTTTACTGTATTTCTCCTGTACCGCTTGCAATTCGCAATTAAAATTCATAACGACGGTTATTAAATTATTACACAATCACAATAGAATTGTATGGACCTATCTTCCCTTTCTTTTTCACATTTTGTATCTTTTCGATTCATACGTTTTCCCATATTCTGAAATGCACACCACCGAAATTTAGCATTCTATAATCACTAGTTTTTCATTTTCTCTATAGTGCTCTACATAGGGATGCTGCAATTCTAAACGCATGGTAAACTCCGTATAAATTGATAAGTATTAAAACAGCTTTATAATTTAGGTTGTTTCGATAGAATTATGTTCGATCAGAATCTATGCATATATTCAGAACTAACCATTATAATGGGCAAGCAAGTACTTAAATAAATGAGCATTGATAACGAACATATTTTTTTTTTTTAAATTGGACATTAAGTTTTATGTTAAAATATCAACTTAAAGAGTTTTCAGTTCGCTTTCCATCACTCGTGAAGACAGTAAAGACACTTAGAAGGCAACTTTTATCCGACAAGAAACAAAGTTGGAAGACTAATTTGCTCAGCGAATAGGAACGACACAGCATTTTTTTTTCTCAACTCAACTAAATAATTTATCATGCTTAAGTAAAAATGACACCGAACACAAAACAGTACAGCAACTATAAAATTGGATTCATATAAAACGTGTCCTAGCAACTTTATCAGCAGGCTGTGATACAAACACCTATAATTTTTATTAAAAACAACGATGAAAACAGGAAGCATTTCTCATACAAAAGAGGAAGTTCATACAAACAGCGGCATCACTAGGTAGGATAAGCTGTCTTAACATGTTCACGCCAGCGCTGCAATGTTTCTCTCCCATGGGCAGTTACTCCAAGAGCGCTTCGCTTTATCGGGCGTCGTCGAACTAAAGTGAAAAATAAAATTTTGACCGCAATGATAACCACTGCCGCTCTTTATTTTTACTACTATTGCTGTCATGTTTATGCCAGCACTTTGTTTGAAATGTTTTAAGTTATTTATTTATGCTTATAATATTGAATAGTTAAGTTTATATTATCGAATAAAGTTATGTTTATAATATTGAGTTGAAATAAAATAAATCCTACTTTTTCGATAAATACACGTTAAATTTCCATTATTTTAATTTTCAACTATATGGAAATTTTTTTCCAATTACTAAATGAACTAAATTATTGGTGATAAGTACCGCCTGATGAAACAGTCAAGTGCAAGCCACTGGTGGTACACGCCGCCTGATGGGATAAATCAGTGCGAGCCTCTTGTGATACACACCACCTGATGGGACATTTATGTGGGAGCCACCGGTGGTATGTGCTGGCGTGAACATGTTAAATTGATATAATATGACATGAGGTAAGAAAAAGCAGACTATTAGAATTGATTCTTGCTCAAATGACATGCCAAATGAACCATGCCAATAAAATTTTGATATTCGATATACATTTTGCAGGGGGACAAGGAGACGTGATGTCTTAGCACAGTGCAAGACAATGTTCTGTTACATGCCATGTCACTATGGCATCATATGAATTGGCTCCAGTCAATTGATTTTAATACCATTTTACTAATAGCTGACCTACAAAAACCTAACTCAAATGTTAATATGTAATTTTAAAAAAAAGATTAAAATATGTACTCTTACTTTTATTCCTTAATCACCATTTTCTTAGATCCGTTTCAATTGCTATTGCATTACACTTCAACTTGCACAAGTTTCAAAATATTTAACTTTAGTAACTAGAAAATATTTTAATAAAATACAACTTATGTAACTGTAATATATGAGAAAAAATAAATTCGTCCTTATTTAATCTCTCAATTTGAGAAGTCAATTTATGCTCACACTATACACGCAAAGTACAACTTGCCAATTTAAATTCAGAATCCAGTTTACATTTTGCAGTTGTTGCTCCTAATGTTTAGAGCAATTCTTTTGTTGTTGGAAATTCTCTATTACTTTTGTTTTATATCTGCTTTGGTAATATAATTCTAGTTCTTATATTACAACTTTGTCTTTTACAATTTTATTAGCTCTTTGAATAAATTTTTTCTAATTTATTTAATATTGTTTTCAACTCACATTAGCATCATTTATTGCTTGACAGAGCATCGTAGTTAGATTAATCTAAATTGTATTGAATGCATTGTGTTTATTTAATTTAAATTATTTAAGTTTCCTTTTTAATTTTCACGAGTTAGCTATAAATCTGTATGTCAGACGGACACCATCTTGGGTAAGAATTTTTATAGGAGAGCCAAAAGAAGCTCCAAAGTGCACTGTTATGCCCATTTCATTTTTGGAGAACTCTTGTATTTTGTACTTTTCAACCTACAGCCAGGACACTTTGTTCATTCAAATATGCAGTTAGAATAATGCAAACACGATAAAAAAAATCAATCAGCAAAATTGATTTGATCAATTGCAAAAGCTTTACCTATCAGGAACTACAGAAATATATACTATAGTACTGAAGACAACTTTATGTCTAAAATTATTAGTAGGATATAGATTAAAAAGTTTTACTTCCGAATTTTCCCAGTCTATACCACTTTTAAATAACAAAATTGTTAAACAGAAACTAGAAAACCTTTTTGTACGACAATCATTATTCTCTTTTGCATTATAACAGCCAAAAGACAACAATAATAGTTTTGCCGATAGAAAGGTTAGAGCAAAATTTAAACACAGAGTCATAGCAAAGATAAGATGACAGATATGTGCACATATGATAAAAACATCAAAATTGGAATTCAGATAGTATACCTCTGAGGTACAGAAATATGTACAGTAGTACTGAAGACATTTTTATGTCTGAAATTACTACGGTATAGACTAAAAAGCTTTACTTCCAAAATTCCAACGACCATATTTTTAAATAACACATGATTGTTAAATAAAAATTTGAAAACATTTTTTTATACAATTGCTATTCTCTTTTGCATTATAACAGTGTGCTTCCCAGTGCAACATGTTTAATGGCATGCACAGTTACATTTGTCATGTCACGGTGACATCACATGTATTTACTCCATTTTATACAAGTATAACAATCAAAATTTTGGGTGAGAACAGTCTATTCCCAAGTGATGCCACTGCAAAAACAGAAGGAGCACGAACATAATTTTCTGCATTGCATTCGCAAAAGCTTTATAGACCAACCAAGCAGGTCTTAAAGATATAATGAGTTTGATAAATTTTTAGATACTAGTGGCAAAATATAATTAAAAGACACTACAAATGTCAGAACATAAATCATTTTTAACAGGTACTCTCTTAAAATAATGAAAATAAATCATTAAAAGGAACTTAAAAAATGATTGCACTATCAAGTAAAAACAAAATATAACGTCACACTAAAAATGACTGGAAAAATAAAGTTTATTTGTCTAAAAAACTATTACACATCTTTGAAATAAGACTTTGGTCTAATGAAGAAATTAACAGCTTCAAATATTTCAACATAGTATTACTTATCATTATTAAAAATTGCAAGTGAAATCCAACAAAATATAAAATTACAGAATTATGTGAAGAAAAAGGGAAGAAAATAAATAGCAAAAGAAGATCAAAAGTTTTCATTCAATAAATTAATTAACTAATTTGTAGTAGTTCTGAAGTCTTACTTTCAATTGTGTAATACATTGTAATATAAATAAAAATAAATAAGGCTATGTACCACTTCAAAATAGTATACAACACTTACATTAAAACGATCAAATTATAAAAAATACGCGTTTCAACAAGGAAAAAAGCTTTTACCAATAAAATAAAGCAAGAATCTATGTCATACTATTCAAACATCTTATCTAATTTCTAGTAATTGTACAAGATAAAAGGTACACTACTTTACTTTCATTGAACTTAAATTTCTATATTTAGTTTTATGTTTTTTAAACAAGCAAAATTCACATTAAGTACTCAGTTATAAAAAAGAATATAAATATAGAATTACTTTGATAAGAATAAATCAACTATCAGTCCTATTTTGATATAAAGATGTTTTATTTTTTATATAATGATATCAATCCGAGAATAATATATACTTCACGCTGATACTGAATGAATAAAAAATTATAAATATCTCAATTAAAGCTCACCACTACCTTCCTTGAATAAAAAATGTGAACATTAAAAGGAATTTGTATTTACCTAGTGATATATTTTAAATTTTTAACCACTACACATTTTCAGTTTAAAGCATGATATAATATTATGCATACCATTTGCAAGAATATATTCCTGCTAGAAAACTGCATTTATTTTGTTGTTAAAAACTTAGAAGGAAGAAAACATACGAAACTTCCATTAAAAACGAACTTTTGCAAATAAAATAGGAGACTACTTATAAGTGGAATTAATTTGTTTTGGAAAATAAAAATATGAATAATCTAAACGCTTCCTATCACTAAAATTCGATTTAAGTTGCTAAGATAACTTTACAATTAATTTAGATTAAAAACAAGGTTTTGTATAAAATATTCTAAATATTACACATAGATATACTGACACAGATACACTGACAAAAATGGGTGCTGAAAGTACAGTCCAATGCTGATTTTCATAAACTTTCCACCTGGGATTTTCTAAGTTCGTTTTATAATTTTGTTTTGTTCATCACTATATACTTATCAAAACTAATTATTTCAACAAAAATAATAAGTAATATAAATATATTATTTCTTCTGTTTGAAATTTCAAATTTATTTTCGATTTTGAACATACATTCATATATTATGTAAATGTCTTATTATACGGTGAAGAACCCACACAGTGGTGGTTTGTCAGCTCAGAAACAAGCAGTGCTGCAGAAGTTGTATCGGCCTAAGTTGTAGGAAATTTTGTGCTGATTATTTTGGTATATAATGCTTATATACTGAAAATTGATAATTTTTGAGTTATAATAAAAAAACTAGGAATTTTTTTTTTCTCATGTTTTTTGGCTACAACTAAAATTCCAACAAAAAGTTTTGGTAGCAAACCTCAGATTCGTAATCAGCACACCGAAAAAGATAAAGGAGCAAAAAATTACAACTCCTCCAGAATTTGATTTAAAAAACTACTTAACAATTGGACTACTGAGAGAAGGCGAAAAAAGGCCAAATAAGGAAGTCGCACCAAGAGAGCTGCTCCGGAGTGCAGCTCATGGGGTTCGAACTTCAATGGGAGAAAGGGTTGCTTTTTTCTTCCAATTGAGAGCACCGAGTTGCTGAATGAGGGAAATTTCGATTCTAGGAGGGACAAAACTTTCTGCAGCTCTGATCTGTCTCTCTCTTAATTTTTTTACTTATTTTGCATCTTTTAGGTTTTTTATAGCCCTCTCGTTGCTTCAAAACAAGACGTTAATATAACTAAACTTTTACGTTTATTTTTCTGCCATTTTCGATTATAATTGAACTCTAAGTTGAAAAGTAAGGCAATTAAAACAAAATCGAAAATACAAGTTTTAAAATAATTTCAGGGAAGCCCTAATGGAACTTAACAACATATTGATTAGAAGTAGATCCATAACTTTAACAAATGCACAAAAGAACTAAATTTATTTAAGCTTCATTTATAACAGCTAATATATATATATATATATATATATATATAACAATTTTTATTACAAATATATTCCAAGTAATTTTGAATGCATTTTTAATAGTCCTAAATAAATGAAATTCACATTCATGAGAAATTTGAGATGTTACAAATAAAATCTCCTTAATTTCTGATCAAATTCAGTGGTACCCAACTTAAGCTTAGAAGTATTTCTAAAATAGCATTTTAATTAATATTAAATTCATAATATTTCACTTTATATTCCAATAACGTACTTATGCATAACTGACATCTTTGATCATCGATAAATTCTAAAAGACCATTTGTACTGCACATTGGATAGGTTAAGTAATGATAACGAATATGACGCTCTCTTGACAATTTCTCTATGCTCATCTCAACAAAAACTTGCTTGATCACATACAGAAGGCAGCTCATATCTGTTGGGGAAAAAAGTTCATACGATAACATCTGAACCTGATCAATGCTTGCTAGAATGAAATCAATATTTGACTGCACTTATTAAAATGAACTAAAATAAAATGAGTGCTGAAGTCTTCCCATAAAAGCTCTCTGAGACTAAAACAGTGATTAACAATTTCTTCCTTTGGTTCTCAGTTCATGTAACATTCATCTCCTTGTACTGAGCGAACACAGACACCTGAAAACACGAAAGCATACAGTCATAAGGTACTGAAAGCAAATGATAAATGCAAATTTTTGGTTTCATAAAATGGATACAGAATTAATTTTTAAAAGGCATGCTCTCTCACAATAAGAAAAATTTTAATAAATACTTATTAATTTTTGATAACTTTCTTAAAGATGTTATATACGTCATATTTTATTTTAAGAAAAGCTTCAATTTTTCTGCTATAATAGAAATTTTACTACTTTATGACGTTTAAAGAACATTTTATAACGAACCAGCCATTGCACCCATATGAAAGAAAAAGAAAAACGCATATGGTTTTACATTGTATAGTTTTCAAGTTTTAATACACAACCCCTGTTTTAGTATCCTCAATCTTAACTAATAATACCTAATTAATTACTACTTTAATGGTTTCAAATAAACATTTTTGATCTCACTGTTTGGAGCATATATGTAAAGATTGCTTGAAGTTTTCATTCCAGAACATGCCATGGGAGAAACAAACATGATAACAGTCGATTTATTTGGCATCGTACACTCATCCCAAATTATAAGTTTGCAATTTGTTGGACAATCGCTTTATCAGACCTTTTGCTTGTATTGCATACAGGATTCTCAGGGTGAGCAAAACCAGAGATAACTGTAACGGAGAATGTGCTACGTGGTCACCATCCAAAAGTCTGATAGCTATTCTTGATGGAGCAAGGGCAAGAGCTATATGACATTTAGACTGGATTTTAGTAAGGTAAACATTTAGATTGGATTTCAGTAATATCAAATTAATTAAAAATGCTGTTTCAGTTCCACATGAGACTTCAAGTAAGAGAGGTTCACAGTTCCTCATTACTTCATGTGCCGTGGGGTGATCTTTTGTTATTCAAGGCTTATTTATTCCCACTACATCTTGTGAAATATTCACATTGTAGTTTGTTATATGTTACAAATCTCTTATCAAAGCATCATGTTTGTAGGAATGGGACTTGTAGGAATGGGTAATACACGTTATAACAAAGTTTTGTCATTAATTAATAAGCATCTTTATATCAACTGCTACTAAAAACCAACAATAAATTAGCCCCCATATTGCAGCCTTTTTGTAGAAACAAGAACCAAATTTTCTGTAGTTTGCACTGGATCTCAGCAATCATGAAAACAGTGACATATCAGAAGTTTTTTTACCATTGGAGAAAAGAATTCAACTTGAGTAAAAGTTTTGCTCCATCACCACATATCTAGTTTGTTTGGCTGAATGTTCTTTCTTAAACGTCACACAGCTATGCAATAGAACTCACTGTCAACAGTCCAGGACACAAATTCACAATCAACAATGCCCCATATGATAAAAGGCATGGTTTCGATGTCTGTACCGGACAAAACATTAGATACGACTCATTGTCTAATCGCCAGAAGATTATCCAGATATGCTCAATGCCTCCGTGTCTAATTTGGCAAAATTTCACACTGGGGAAATTTCCGTTTAGATTGCCTTATCTCTTGTCCATTATGTAATCACACATATGTGATCAAATAATCATAGTGGCTCCTAAGGCAGCAAAACCACTTAGCACAGTGCTTTGTCACGATCACGAGTCACTACTAACGAAGTCTTTTGCCTGTACACTACAGAGTTTAGGTTGAAATAACTATGTATTATCTATCCCTAAGATATATTGATATAATTATCCTCATCAATGTTATTGCTGATATTATAAAAGTTTAAATCATTAATGGAAAAAAATTCGCAGGAATCCGAATTATAAAATATCTTAAATTTATTCAAAAAATTAACAGATATAAGGAAGTATAATTTGTAAGGGTTGTATAACCCATTAACCAATCACTTCATACAGTAACAGCCTGTTTATAATGATATTGTAGGAATCTAGAAAAAATATTGTTACACACAGGTTATCATTGTAGATAGTTTGAGCATTTGCGTAGCCAATGCTCATCTATGTGTGCATGCAATAATATACTAACTAATTTCACTGACCTTATTGGTTCATCTTACAAATACTCACTGATAGGAAACTACAATTTATAAACTTTACACTTTTTTTAGGAACTTTGAAATGAAAATTTTATTTAACATATTTACTAAAAATAAAAGTATGCATAAAAAGGAGATGCAAGTATACTTTTATTTCATAATAATACCAAGGTTTTATAAAATATCTTCAAATGCCAATGTTTTCGGCCATATCGTTGTACATTCGAGGTCCTAACACAACAAAAATAAACTTCAAAGAACATGCGGTCAGTCCGAAGTGCTACCTGCAAATGAATAGGTTCGACAGTGGCCAGACAGAGAAGAGTCAGCAAATGTATGCTTATTCAAATCACTAGCATTCCCCCCCCCCAGCCCCCGATTCCCCTGCTGCAATACAACAGGCTCTGTTTTCTAGGACTGTCTCCCCCATTCCCCTGCTATCTCATATTCTGGATCATTTTGAAAGAGAAAAGAAATTGGGATTGTACTGTACCAGCTTTCTAAAGAGGTGAAATTATCATTGTAGACGGGTGCATCTAAAAAGTGATTGTCGCTGCAAGCAAGTTAAAAATGCATCGAGTAAAAAGGAATTCCACCGGTACTAAAGAAAATATCATTATAGACAGGTTTATGGCTAAAGACAGTATTGTTATATACATATTTTGCCATATTAGTAATAAGATGCGAATTTGTGGTTAATTACAGATATAAATGTATTAATCAGAAAAATCTGACACTCATTGGCGCAGCAATGGAGAGGCAATAGAGTACATGTGTCGTATAGCTGCAAAAGTGGCCATCTCCAAATAAGAAAAGTTTTCAGAAAAATGGATTTTCTGTCACATCTAGTCAAAATGAGATTTAAAATATAAACTGCATGGCATTCGAAGGGCTTTGACAATGTATTCTATTTTGCAATTTATGATGGGGAGGTTTTAAGAGGGTCAAACGGACATATAATCTTTGAAAAAACGTATTTTTTAAAAGTGGAGATGGACACTTTTGCAGCTACACGACAAATATATGCCTTGGGTACCAGTCTCATTGGGTGGTGCAAAGATGGACAATCAGTTCTTTTTTTTCATTTAAAAGACAAATATGATGACCAGAGATGAGAAAAGTACAATACACTCTGGGAGGTATATAATAAGAAATAAATAGGAATAGCAGCAAGAAAATGAAACATTAATTATTTATAACTAAAAAAAAGAAAACCCAATAAAAAGCTATTGGGCAAATTTTAATGGATTCTTTTAAATCAAGATATTTTTCTTAATTGTTTTTGTTAATTGCGTTAAAAGATTTAAAACAAGAAGACCTTACAAGAGATTTTGAAGCACTAATCTTTTTCCATTTGACCCCAGTTGGGATTGTGACCCAGTTTAATAAGTTTGTATTATACAATAGCAGCTTGTATTATAATTGAAAGCATTAATAATGAGTTGCTTAAGCTTTTTTGTTCTAGCCAACAGAGAAAGATGTAAATGAAATGTTTTATGTGGCAAAACTTACTTTATTTTTAAGCTGCTGACAAAGTTGTAGAGACACGCTGAACAGTACAAGGACTTCACTTAACCAGGGAACAGAAGATTCCACCTGCAAAAAGTAACCCTAATAAAATGCTGTAAGTGAATGAGAGTTTAAGATCTAATTGCTAGTGACTGCTTAAAAATATAATTTAGTTCCAAATTAGATTAATTCAACATGACCTAAAAAGATCTTTTGAATACTGTTTTTAAAAGTTTCTTTAAACTTCTTAAACACACTGATTTTTGAAAACAACAATTAATAATTTATACAAAATTTCGAGAAACTTGCAAAATATGGAAAATAATTCCAAAAACGCATCAAAGATGTTCATTCGTACATCATACAACATGTTTCGACCTTTCATATGTTCCAAAAAAGATAACTTATCAGGTTAAGGATCAGGAGTCTAAGGCTAGTCCCGAGTAATTTATCCAGTTAATAAAAAGAAATTCAGTTCAATTCCAGTTAATTAATTTATGCTATCACATGAGAAAAGTTAAATGAATCACAAAATTTTTGAATCAGCTGTGCTTCTTGCAAAAGAGAAAAAGTACAGTGCAACACAGCAAGAGACAATATGCAGTTAGGCGGCATGCATGGTTATGTATGAGTGCAGCATCACATGAATTGACCCCATTGGGAAATGTGTATAATCTTTATGCCCAGGGTACACTCTTTGGAATATTTAAATATCTTTAGAAAATTCCACACTTCAATGATATTTGCAATAAATGATTATTCTGATGAGGAAAATTCACCAAGGAAGCGAGAAAATATTTTTTATCTCAGTGTCATAAAATAAGAGGAAAAACAATTTAAAACTGGAAGAAAAAAAATCCCTACCTGGAACACATCAAACTTGGGAGGCCCTTTGCCTTCTTTGGAGAGAATATGATAAACAGCAAAGACTAGTTTGTGGGACTGAACATAGAAGCTGATAGCCAGATCAGGAGGTAGAGGAGGCTGCAGCGATTTCTGAAAAATGTTACGAATCAATGAACCTTACATGAAAAGAATTTTTCAGTAAGTAAAAACATTTTCTTTTCAATGAAAACCAACATAATTTAGTGACTGAAAATAAAAAAATAGCAAAATAATTATATTTATTGACATTTCTACATCAAACTGCATTAAAATAAAATTATAGGCACTTTCTTCTATGGATAGTAGGGTGTCTCAGAAGAGGTAATTTTTTTTTTTTTTTTGAAAATGCCAGGTCTCACCTTCTAAAAATGTTCTTTCTGTGAATATAAAACACCTTGACTTTTTTCAGAATTAAGAAATATATATTTAGAGGTCCCCCAAGGTCACTGAATTTACATAGCAATGGCCGAAATAGTATGATTTGCAGTATTTTTTTATTAGCCACATTAAAAACTATTAATATTCAAATGACATTTTTTCATTTATCAAAGCTACTTGTATGTTGTTTCAGCCAACTGATTTCCGTCTACAAATTTGTGCAGAGGATTAATTCAAGTCTCATACAGTCCTAGAATCAGAGTTTCCAAAGACAGGTAGAACTTTCTCATCCTCATTAATCGAGATTTAGTTAATTACTTATATTATAATAGTCAAGAAAAAATGTACAAGTCATCTCTTGTAAATATTTCCTATTTTTATTAAATTCCTGGGATTTCATATTAGTTTTGCTGTCTGACTTTGCTACCATTTGTTTGACGGTGTCGAACACATCACAATCCAGAATTCTGTGCTACTTGAAAAGAATCAATTCTCAATTATGAACTTAAGCTTTAAAAAATGTTGCTCTAAAAATATCTAAAACAAAAAATAAGTAGATAGATGTTAAGAAAATTAATGGCATTAATAAAAAATTAATTATGAAAAACATCTGCTAGCTGTACATGAATATAAAGTAAGCTTAATCTGTCTTAAGAGAGATTGCAAGAACAAAAGAAATTTTTTTAACATACCACATTGCGACTGCGCTGCAGTTCATTGATAGTACGTTTTTTAGGGATCAGGAGTGCAGAACGACCCCTTTGCAGGCACCCCATTAGAGAACTCACAACCTGTGTGCACAAAGTAATGTTAATTGAACAATAAACATTTAATATGAAAGCACAGATACAAATTCTTAGCACAGAAATTTAAAAAGACTTACTAATTTCATAGATCCTTTTCAATACCACAGTACAAAGATAAATAATACAATGGAAGTGGAATTTATATTAGAAAACCATTACTACCAGTCTAACAAAAGGTTACATGTTAAATTTTAGCCGGAGTTGTAAATTATGGTGCATTTCTTTTTGATGACATTAAAATTGTGCCAATTACCTATTGGAAATAAGTTCATACATTTCAAGTTTTATAATGAGAAGGATTTCATTCTGCAGAAGAAAGAGGTGGGAAGATTGAAATCTACTTTCTGGGATGATTGGCAAACACCCAGCCAGAAGCAAGAGATGTCAGATCACCAAAGCCAATAAGTAAAATGTCTCCTAACAACCACCCATTTGGCTTCATTGTCTGATTTGCCATGTTAGTGATCAGCTCCACCATATTGACCTAACTGATGCAACTACACTGGAAAGTAGATTTCAAACAGAGGGGGACACTTGAAGATGAGAATGTTACTGATATAAGTAATTTTAAAAATTAAAGAATAAATTATTGATAAGATGAATGACAGAAGTTATAAATGATGTAAAAGTAAGTTGGAAAGTGTAGAATAATAGGAAATTTATTACTGGAAAAACAGGATGAGTTGTAGATAAAAAAAAAAAATGCTTTCTGAATCCTTGGAAATCAGTATTTGAAAACGCAATGAGCATATACATAGGCAATCTAATAATTCAAGTTTCATTAACTTGGAATAAAAGAGATTATACTAAACACAATTTAGGAACAGATGACATGAACAGCATACAATTGCCAAACACAAATTGAAGGTATTACACAGATATTGTCAGTATTAAAAGTTGATGCTGCTTACATAACCAAAGGTTTATGGGTCATTCCATGTCAAGTGATCCAGAGCTGGTTGCTTGACCATTTTATAATCAAATGATTTTTTTGTATGTTGATTCCTACATAATTAGAGAGTCCAAAAAGACTAATTTTAATTTTTTTATCTTTTTCTGAATTCTGATGGCAGCCATTTTTGTTTTACAAACATGCTGATTTTTGCGTTTGTAGGGGTTTGCGTTAACTTACATTACTCGGAACTGGTGAACCCAAGGCTGATGAAACAAAAACCAGTTTATTCAGGAAGATACAGCCTCTTTATTATCTCCAGTACACATTTACGGAAAATAGTAAAAATCAGCTTAAAAGTTTGACTTTAAAAATCACAAATTTCCAATTTTTGAAGGCTTATAACTCCCAAAAGGAATCTATTCTCCATATTACCTTTATGGAGATGTGTAGCTACCTTAATGTACTATATTTACAAAAAAATTTCAACCCTGAGATTTGCTTTTTTTAAGAGTTACGGGCTTTCAAAATCCAAAAATTTCAAAAAAATCCAAATTTTGACGCCTTATATCTTTGTTGGGGCAAAGTTTAAAAATCTGAAATTTTTACAGATAAACCCTCTATAGTGTATTATACTGCTGTAAAAATTTCATGTTTGATATTTATCTACAAGTCAAGTTAGAGGAATTTAAAAATGCCATAAAAAACGTATTTTTTGCTGAAAATAACGGAGCATTAATTTTACTAAATATTATTTTTATCATCAATAAATTATAATATCATATAACTAATATTACCTGTTACATATAAACTTACCTTTTTCACATGAAGTAGCTTGTGCACACTTTAGGTTTCACAGTATAATTGAGGCTTCTCTATTCACTTATCTTATAACACAGTTTTTACTATGGTTACCATTGTTAAAACACTTTAAAACTTAAAATAAAAGTATTGATATATTATTTACTACTAACACATCACGAAAATATGGGTATACTATAAATTTGAGTTAGGTTTATCGTTCTACCTTGATTTGTATTCATTAAGAGTTTTGATATTTCTTCACTTAGTTTTGGGTAAATGTTATGTGTCCTTCCAGTAGTAGTTGTTCTTATAAGGCACTTAGTTTGCTTAAAACATTGTTCATGGGTACCCAAGTCTGTTCTTTCTCCGTTTTCTTAAAAGCTGTCCTTGGTCTGCAGGGATGATAAAATGTTACAAGCACATCTTTATTTATATCACTAATGTCATTCACCTCTGCCAGCCACCAATTACACATGCAATAGAATCTCTTGTGTGAAGTGTTATTTGTACGGCTTTTGTAGTGGAATGAATTTCATAATCCGTAGCTTGTGAAGCAATGAAGCACTTCAGGTTACTCTCTGACACAGGAACAAAACAATGAAAACTCCTTGTACCAGTAATTGTCACAGAGTTTTCAAATCGGTCAAAAAGTTCATTGTTATGATGTTGAATGATTTCTTCATCTTTTATGTAAGATGAAGAAATTCCTTTTAAATGTTCTTGACAAAATTCAGACATTTCTGCTGGTATCAATATTTGGGTAGTGCACGGCCGCTGGTGACTTGCTTTGGTTTGTTGAAGTCTATCACATAAGCTTATGAACAGGTTTGAACATTCACACATTTTGTTGAATAAGTATATTAGGCCTACCGCATTTTAAGAGATTATCTTATAAATAGAAACATGACATAATATGTTGTAATTTAACAGAATAAATACGCAGTAAAATTAATGCACCAAATGGTGCATTAATTGAAAATATAAATGCCATAAGAATTAATTCGATAGTTTGCATTAATTTGAATAGTAATTTTAATTACAAATATTACTTGAGGACATATTATAATTTATTGATGATAAAAATAATATTTGGTAAAATTAATGTTTCGTTATTTTCGGCAAAAAATACGTTTTTTATGGGATTTTTAAAGTCCTCTAACTTGACTTGTAGAGAAATATCAAAAATGAAATTTTTACAGCAGTATAATACACTACAGAGGGTTTATCTGTAAAAATTTCAGATTTTTAAACTTTGCCCTACCAAAGAAATAAGGTGTCAAAATTTGGATTTTTTTGAAATTTTTGGATTTTGAAAGCCCGTAACTCTTAAAAGAAGAAATCTCAGGGTTGAAATTTTTTGTAAATATAGTACATTAAGGTAGCTAGCTACACATCTCCACAAAAGTAATATGGATAATAGATTCCTTTTGGGAATTATAAGCCTTCAAAAATTGAAAATTTGTAATTTTTAAAGTCAAACTTTTAAGCTGATTTTTACTATTTTCCGTAAATGTGTACTGGATATAATAAAGAGGCTGTATCTTCCTGAATAAACTGGTTTTTGTTTCATCAACCTCGAGTTCACCAGTTCCGAGTAATGTAAGTTAAAGCAAACCCCTACAAACGCAAAAATCGGCATGTTTTGTAAAACAAAAATGGCTGCCATCGGAATTCAGAAAAAGATAAAAATTTAAAATTAGTCTTTTTGGACACACTAATCATGTAGGAATCAACAAACAAAAAAAAATCATTTGATTATAAAATGGTTAAGCAACCAATTATTTTTTTTTTCTGGATCACTTGACATGGAATGACCCTTATTGCCTAATTATAACAATAATAGAGTAGGTTTTCACGAGTCCACAAAACTTCATTTGTAATATAAAATTACAAAATATTGTACTGAAAAGATTACTTCATTAAAAGGCAATGAGATAAAATTATAGTGAGAATTTCATTCTGGAAGTTCAGATGTATTCCACTTTTCAGATAGTCTACTCAGGTAGTTTGATGTTTAGCACCAGAATGTGTCTAAAAGAAACCAAGGGTTCTTTTTTTTATATAACAAGAAAACAAAAAATATTTAGGACTCACATTTCAACCCTTAAAAATATTGAACTGCAATCATGTTTTTTTTTTTTTGGGGGGGGGGGGTGTCACTTGCCAAAAGCCCATTTTTATTTCCAGAGTTAAATTATGTCACAAATTAACTTTTTTATCTCTATACCTCAATATAAACTATAAACTATGTTATAAACTAACATGGCTTTGGTTTATGATATTAAATAAGTAAATACATGTGAATTAAATCATTCCTAAAGTTTGCACACTTACAAGTAAAATATAACATTACAAATTAAAAAGTAATTATCAAACAGAAAAAAGATATCCAAGAGAGTACAGTGTGGTAAACTTTGAAAAAAAAAATGTCTCACATGAATCACTTCCTCTGCTGAATGGAAATCAATTTTCCCTTTCTCATTAGTGTCAGGTAAGGAGGCAAAAACTTGCAAAGCTTTGGACAGATGCTTGCCTGCATCCTGGATCTGCAATAATGAATAATTTTAAAAAGTTATATTGATTAGAGTTATTCACACAATTTGTAATAGTTTCAGAATGATATAAATAAGTATGAGTTTATTTAAATATATCAAAATTACAATTACAAATTTAGACAACTGTAAGGAAAAACAAAATTGTAATAGACATTAAAATGCAACAAAATTGACGACATACGAATAAAAAACAAGTAAAGAAGAATCCATCTGGAAAACGTTGCCAAAGGCCAATTTCTATCAATGGATTCTAATTGGGATAAGTTCCTGGCTGCGGCAGCATTTGTGCTCGCCAGTTACATTGCTCTAATTATTGTTCTTTTATCCCTTTTAACTAATATTTTCAGTACTTACAACAGTTTCTTTACTTATTTAAAGTGGAATGAATCATCCTATTCTACACCTTCTTTTGTTTGTTCATTAGATCTTTCTATCTCTTCTTTTTTCAAAGAACTCGTAATAAACATATTAAGTTGAAAATGGATTTTAAAAGTTATACGTGATAGAAAATGGATTTTAACAAAAAAGTAAGATTTTTTATTTAAGATATATCAGCGTAGATTTATATTCCTTTTCTTTAAGAGTAAAAATATTTTTTGTTTCAATTGTAAATCACAAACTTCAGTATATTTCTATCTTAGATAAAGAAATTGACTGTAACATGCCCAAGATTATTTATAAAAAATTTCTTTACCGTATATTTCCAAATATAAGATGATCCGTGTATAAGCCGATCCCCCTACTTTAGCTTTGGAAATTTGGAAAAATTCAAAACCCGTATACAAGACGAAGTGGGGGGAAAAAAACTACAACGTTCAAACTTTTCGCCATGAAGGCGAAAATATTGCCAAGCAGCTGGACCAATGACACCACCCAATAACCAGGCGCCAACGACGATAGTTTTAACTCTGGTAACGCTATATGAAACAAGCACATTTTCCTCATTCATTTGGTGCAGGGTTGCCATATTGGCCTTTTTAAGGCCAAATTTTAGGAATTTGGCTTGTTTTCAAAGCTCTTTGCCTTAAAAATTTTTATTTGGCCTTAAATTAATTTTTGGCCTTTTTTTGGTTTTATTTTCGTTGACGAGTTTTAATTATAACTAATTCCACTGATTTTCTAATGAAATTTTGATATTGTGCTTTTCTAATGATGTAATTATTCCTCAGAAGAAGGTTTCTATCCACAAACGTGTCCGCGAATGACTCTAACATGTTCGAAGAAATACAAGTGTAAGGCGAAACATGTATACAATTGAATTTCGGCGTATCAAACCATTTAGAGAATAACAAAGAATAACTTTTTGTGTATTATTGCTTTCTGTTCTGACCAAATTCTTCAAAGAACAAAAGCTAAAAAAAAAATAATAATATGCTAAATACTAGGGGTTTTTTTGGTTTTGGAAAGAGGGCATTAATTATTAAAATAAATTTTTCCGGTATTTTTAGTATGGAATGAAACCTATCTCATCTACACGGTAACAAATGTTTAATGTGAGATCTAAAAGATATAGAAAAGCTTTCACAAGTAATATCTAAAGCGGAGTAGTGTAGTGGGATTTGGATATTAGCTGAATAATATCGTAACTACAAAACATTACGTTTTTAAAAATTTTATCACTTATTGGAAATGATAATGAATCTGACAAGAATTTTATTTATATAAATGGAACATTTTTTTACTGTTAATCATTTATTATGAGTATGGAATCACTTTTCCTTTACTATAGTGAAACTAAAACTTTTTGTTTATTTTGGCTATTTCATTGAGCATTGGCAAGAACAGAACTTGTGCATGGCAAAGTGGCTAATGGAAAGGTTTTAAATTTTTTTTCATTTTTTTTTTATTAATAGACTATAATATGCATACACTATATGGCCAAAAGTATCCGGACATGCTCAGATTTTCACATTTTTTAGAATTTCTCAGGAAGAAAGGCGAACTGACTGCCTTTAATCTTGGTCATGTAAAGAAAACTGTAGCTCACTTTTTACACTAGAAGATTGGGTCCTGAGGGCAGTTAGGGACTCCTCTAAAACTCCTATCAAGACTAAAATGTTTTGGCCACCCTCTTCACAAAATACTGACAAGATGAAATTTTCAGAAATGTAGTTATGTTTAATGAGCATATATTTTCTGAAATTTTGTAAACTCAACAAATATTTGGGAAGATATAAAGGTTCTATCCCAAATTTTCTATGTCATCTCTTGTTTCAGGTGCATGTGCAGTAAAACATTTACTAAAATGTTCATATTTCCTGAATAGTCAAAATAGTTTTTCAATTTTACAAAATGCTTCTCTAACATCATTTTTTCTGTAAGTTTCATAATATAAACAGAAAACCTGCATGTTATAAGCAAAAACAGGCAGAAAAATTTGATTTTAAGAAAACATTTATATATCCCAAATATTTGTGACTGAGTTTTACTTGACAATTCCTGTAAATATTATGCACATTAAACATAACCGTTTCTAAAAGTTCAATCTTGTTATCAGTATTCTGTGAAGCGGGGTGGGCCAAAAATGTTTTTGTCTTCATCAGTTTGTAGATCTTCAATGTAAAATGTGAGCTACAGTCTATTCTTCACTATGTCGACAGAATCAAAGGCAGTCAATTAAACCTTCTCAGAGAATTACTAAAAAACGTGAAAATCTGAAAGTGTCTGGATACTTTTGGGCATATTGTGTACATTTGATTCACTTGTTTTCATAAAATATAGCCCTTTTCTAATGATAATTTAATAAAAAAAAAAACAATTACATTTCTATAGTTATGCTTTTTTTTTCCAAGAAGTATGACCTTATTCTGGCACTTAGATCTGGCAACCCTGAGTTGGAGTCATTCTGTGCTTGTATAGGGACGTATGATAGTGTGTGATTTTTCACCAAACCATTTATTTTTTTATCTGAAAGATGACGGACAGAGGAAATGCATTATACAACAAGTTTTTAAGCTGCAAGTGATCGAGTTTGCCAAAAATTCTAACAATAGTATGGCTGCTTGGTATTTCAACGTGAATGAAAAGCAAGTTTGAGAGTGGCGAAAGAAACTTCTAGAATTAGTAGACACGCTGAAATTAAAAAATTCGTCGACCTATGTTTCCTGCCATGGAGGAGAAACTCACCACATGGATTTCTTTTTGTATAATTTTTCTAAGATTTCATTAAAACATTTTATGTACTAATTACTATGTATTCCATCGTTATTTTCAGGCGCCATGTAGTTTTGGTACTTTACATCGCATCCGGGTAATGGGAAAATACCTACTTTTTTTGCTAGATAACCAGATCCATTATATAAGCCAACCCCCCCTACTTTAGCTTTGGAAATTTGGACAAAAATTCTCGGCTTATACACGGAAATATACGGGACTTTGATTTTTTAGGATGTTAGAAAATGAAAATGAGAGTCATAATTAGACCACCCATGCACAAAATCTTATTTCAATTGGTTATTTAACCATTTTAAATTAATGTAACAGGGTTAGGAGGTGTTAAAACATTTCTAAAGCATGCAATTCCAGAGTGCTAAATTAAATTTTGAATGCTCAAAAAAAAGTTTAATAATTATCAGTATAAAGAATTCCTACTTGTTGTAACTTCCACTGGCAGTCATTTTGAACAATGGTACGATGAGAAGGAACGGAATGCTTATGGAGTTTCAGAGAAATATCCTGTAGAGAAAATAAAAAATGATAAAAGTACATATAAAAAAGTTTCTCACATAAACTCGCATCAGAACATTTTGAGAATGCGGTATATTGGGAATTCTCACATAAAATTATATGCTTCAACCTAAATGATGAAACATGAATGAAAATAATTGCATATGGCAGCTCAGAATACAAAACGTAAAGATAATTCACATAATTAGATAAATAATCAGAATATTTAAATAAATGTGTAATAAAGTTATTACTAAAAAATTCACAGGATAAAAAAATTGTATCATAAATATTAACTATCATTTATTATTTCTAATGTTAATATATTTTCAGCACATGGCAGACAAAATGGGAAAAAATAGAATGCGAAAGCAAACAATTGTTAATATTTTCAGATGCATAAATATATATAAATATAAATATATATAAATATATATAAAATATATATGCATCAAACATAATGCTATTCTTAAATCTACTTATCCTGCTGCTGGTTTTTGAAAACACAAAGCTAATGAAACACAGACCTTAGAATTTTAACAAGTATTTTAATCATTTACTAGCTAGTCAAGATTATAAATTGATTAATTATATTTTAGTACACAAATTTTCTATAATTTCAAAACACTCCTCAGGTTATTCCACTAATAAATATACAACAAAGATATTTTAAACTGAAAAAATGATTAAGTTGTAGATTTTATTAAAGTGCATCAACTAGTTATAATGTCACAAGTATATGAGGCTTGATAACTGCAAAGTGATAACTGGAACTGAATGTATTATATCATATTGCTTGACAGTAGTAATAAGTCAAAGCTTTAGGCATTTCCTTTGTGTAGCATTTATAAGTTTCCGAAAGGCTCGATTTTTCTCTTCCAAAGAAATTGGCACATATTTATTCATACATTTTCTTTAAACTCTCAGGATAAATTACATTTTCATAATACGATTAACTTATTATATTCAAAAAAACATGATTTATGGTACTTTAAAAGCTCACAGCTAAAAGTTAATAGATCAAAATAAATTGGTCACTTGGGAGGCTATTTTCTGATACACAATAAAAAATAAATAGACTTCAGTTATCAAAAAGAGAAAGGTTTTTCAGTTTTTTTTTTTTATCTTCATAAAAACTAAGAACTAATACTGTACAAAAGTGATTAAAACAAAATTTTCCTTATCTCGCGAAAGTTTTCATAGCTTGTTAGCATCAGTTTAACATTAATGAATTGGTTTTAAAAATAAGCACTCTTCCATAATCTGAACAACTAATGTTTCAAGCATAATTCCTAAAAATTAATGCACTCTGATTTATATAAAAAAATTGCATTAAAAATACCTGTAGTCTATTATTTTTTATAAAAATCTCCTAAATGCTTTTTTTATTG
The DNA here is from genome assembly GCA_013235015.1 of Araneus ventricosus. NCBI lineage: Eukaryota > Metazoa > Arthropoda > Arachnida > Araneae > Araneidae > Araneus > Araneus ventricosus. The sequence continues at coordinate 295,340 of BGPR01001131.1, forward strand.
TTTAATAATTATGCTTTATCAAATACTACAATTTTATTTCCTCCAAGCATTTTTTAACTTTTTAGTTTTTATTTTTTGTGAAAAAGTTATAAAACAAGTAAAGTCACAGAAGTAAGTGCTGAAAATGTAGATTATAAGTGGCACCATCATAAATGACTGTCTTGCTGCTCTTAAAAAAAATCAACAGTAAGACTGAAGACAGACATAAGTATCAAGATTTCTGTCACATTTTAAAGATATATTTTGTGGTTACCTTAAAAATAATTAAAATGAAGAATATTAAGTCACTTCAGGATTATATTTAAAAATACTTTTCATTTCTTAAAAATTCTTTAGTAACTTTCCACTATTAAAAATGCATGCAAAATCATTTGTATCGATTGCCTTTTACTGTATATTACAATTCTGATAAAAGCAACATGAAATGATGTTATCCTTCTATGCAATAAACCTAACATCATTCCCAGAATGTTTAGAAGAAGCAACAAAAAAAGGGATAAAAAGCTAGAAATAATATTTTTTATATCAAATTTTATCAAGTAACTATCACGTATAGAAATTTTCAAAATAAGAGTTATTATTACAATGAATTATAGACTATTAAATAGAAATACATTTAAGGTAAAATAATAGCAATCATTTTCCATTTCGGAATAAAAAAGCAATTGTTTTAATAATTGTTATCATAAGTGCAAGAGAAAATATGGAACTTACAGCATAACAAATGTTATCTCCTTCGAGTGTCACAACTGCTTGGATGGTATCTGTTGTCGATCCACCTGTAGAGCTGGAATTAAAAAGTGTAGGTTAATAGACAAGCAAACAAAGAAAATAAGAGCTAAATTGGTTTTTAATACGGTTGCTATTTTTTACAAGTTAAAAGAAAAATAATAACTTTAGAAGACTTTCAAGTTCTAACAGACAAATTTCTAATGATCAAATAAGTATCCTGAATTTCACAAATGAAGTTCAGCTTGTTGAATGTGCAATTCCGCAGAACCTCTAACACTTTAAACAATTCTATTCATAATTCAAAGGAAAAAATTAAGTTATTAAATATTGTTTAGGGTAATATTTGTATTTGCAAAATTTTTTTGTAAGATTGATTGGTAAGATCTGATTATTTTTAAATCCCAAAGCTTCTAACGAATGAGCAAATTATTATTATCAGCAGTGGGCTTATCAAAATACAATAATACTTTATACAGTAAAACCTGTACAAAACGGAATCTAAATTGACTAGAAAAAATTTCCATTTTAAACAGGATTCCGTTTCATACAGGGCTCATTAGTATATGAGGATTTAAAAAGTATCAAACCATTATTTAAATTAAATCGATTGTAATAAAAAAGATATTCAAAGATTAACAAAATACCATAAATATTATGATAATTAAATTTTAATAAGTGTCACATTTAAAAATTAATATTTAGTTAAATTTTAAAATTACACAATAACAATAAAAATTATGAAACACATAAAAGTTAGATGTTTATATGTATTTTATTTTAATAATATTGCTTTTAGACACTAAATAGAAATAAATATCATAGTCATTACTTACTCTAAACCAATGATTTGATTATCCTTACTCATAAGCTAAAAATTTAAGGAAAATAAGTTTATTTGCTAAATCTACATTTTAAACTAATCCAGCATTGTTTTCTGTACATATCTTTTTATAAATAATTCTTCGCGTCGTTAATATTCTCGTATTCTTCAAAAGTTTAAGCATCTCCCTGACTTATGGTAAACTTTTCAAGTTCAGGTACTGTGTCCAAAAAGGATCCATATGATTTAATGGAGAGTTGTTCTTTATCAGAAATGTTTTCATTTATATTACATTCATCATCATCACTGCTATCTTTGTTCGTATGCATTTGAATTATATCATTCACATTATCAATAGGAACCTCTTTTCAAATATCATCGTCCATTGATATGAATTCTTTCGCACTCGTATCGGAAACTTTACCCTTGTTCAACAAAATCTGCAGATTACTTACATCTATATCTTCGGCTGATGAATAATTTTTGATGCAAACATTTTCAGGCAAATTCGCCTCAATAATTTTTTTTACTGAATGATATAAAATAATTTTTGGAAAACACACAAGTTTTTTTCTAGTTAGAACAGGTTTTCTAACAATGAAATATTGTGAATTGTTCTTTGAAATTCTGTCCGACAGGTTCTGTTTTATGCAGGGAATGCAATATGGATCTTTCTATATTTTTCGACAGGACCAAATATTTTTTTCTGCTTCAGACAGGATTCCATTTCTTACAGTATAAATTTTAAACAGGTTTTACTGTAAAACAAATGTAGCTTTAAAATTTTAAAACGTGAAATTTTGCTTCAGGATTTATGCTTGATGAACATTACTGTCTAAAATTAGCTAATTTAACCAATTTTGATACTGAAATGTACTTTTATTTCCTTTAGTCTTGTTTCTAAAATTATCCAGTACAATTTCAGGCATGGAATTTGAACTAACAGAACTTTATTCTATCATCTACAGACTACTTAGAAAAAAAATAAAAATACCTTGTATTTACTAGCAGAAACTTTTCAGTTTTCACAAGAGACTCAACACCATACAGCTCCTCAGAATCAGGAAATCTCCTTGCACATTCCTGTGAGGGAAAGATATTTTTTATAAATACATAACTTTTTTAATTTTTCCTTTTAATCAACATGTTAAAAGTTATAAAACAGTAATAAAATATACTCTCTTTAAGTTATTTTGTTTTAGTTTGACTAATTTCCTCATAGAATAAACTTTTTATAAAGCAAACCACGAAAAAAAATATAGAAAAGAAACTCATTTGGAGTGATGAAATACAAAAGACTTCAGCTGGAAAAAGCTTCAAACCACCTGCCTCCTGCTGAGATACTTGGTGTACTTGACAGTGAGCAGTATCTGTCATAACTGGGCATGGTTGTTTAATTGGAAACTCATAAGATTGGTATTAATGGTTTCTATTTATTTATATATTTTATTGCCTTGCACAAGTCTGAATGGTGCACTAATGCCATCTGATGTGCAACAAAGAACTAAAATATAAATTAAAATAATAAAACATTTCAATTTATATTAAAATTTGCAATTTCTTTCAGGAAACAACTGATTATATGTATACATCACTTTAGCTTTTTTTTTTTTAGAAATTGAAAATAAAACATCATAAGAGACTACAGAAATTTGTTGAACTTTTTATCAAAATTTATTTATATAAATAGAAACGAATAGCATGCATACTAAAGAATATATATAGTTAAATAATGCCACTAAGAGACGTTAAGGAAAATAGACTAGTTTTCCAGGACATTAAAATTAGTAACAAATTTTGTTCATGACGAACAAAAAATTGTCTTGTCTACAATAAACACACTGAAAAATTATCTATTATGATAATAAACAGACTAAAAGAAAAATATCAACAAGATAGTGGTTATATATAGAGGTATTATTTACAAGTGTTAGACTTAAAAAGAGAGTTCATGCATGGATTCATTTTACAGACTGGAAAAAAAACTGTTTTTTAAAAGTAAAAAACTTGGCTAACATTTTCCATTTGCTAATAACTGCATTTAATTATCCTTCAATCCTTCTTACAAGAATAAACCAGTAAGTTTTCAAAATAAAGTATTTTTTCTTGAGAATTATATAACGTAAATTTATGCAATCCTATATAAATTTAGAGAGGAAAAAATTTGTCTGCCATGAAAATTATGAGAAAGTAAAATAATAAAAGGCCAAGTTTTCCCCATATTGATTTTTCTCTGGAATAAAATAAAATCTAAAAATTAAAGGAAGTTTTTGAATGTGAAATCAATTAATTACTTAGTACTGGATATCTGAATATTATATACATAAAATATAATAAAAAGTCAAATCTTTTTATAGTTTTGAAATGGAGGAAATAAATCTGATAATTTAAACATAATTCAGTTAGGAATTAAAAATCCTTTAGGATATTTGGAAAAAATATACAATCATACATTCAAAAGGTATATAAAAAAAAAGAAACATTTTTTTCCCATTTAATCCCTATCGACTCAGAAAAGTATCACTTTCTTTAAAGCTCCGAAGAAATAAGTCCCCCTCCCCTTTGCTTCTATACCAACCAGAAGAGTGCATTTTAGTTATAATTGAGAAATCAGAGTGTACTATACACTCTAAAACTTTTAAAATTTTTCCAAAGAAATTTTTTAAAATCCATTTTCAAAGAGATACAGCAAATACCAACTGATCTTCAACAAAGGAAACAGCAATCCTGTTCTGGATCCTGTTCCTGCAATTCTGATTGCATTAATATAAATCAAAAATTGAAATATTTTATGTCCCAAACAAACACCTAAGATACTATTAACAGTCTAAAAATAATAAGTATCCTCTTGAAATGTAAAGTAAAAACAAAATTCTCGGAAAATACATGTCTGGAACTTACCAAAATTTGTTAATTTATGACAAACAATATATGTAAACCTCTCAAATAATAAATAAATTAAAATTTCATAAATAAATTAAAAATGCACACTTACCAGAACAATATTATGCAGTTGTTCCAAAATAACAGTTACTTCTTCTTGCAAAAGCCAATCAAATTCTTGATGCTAAATACAAATTAAATTTTCAAAAATGTAATAATACAAGTCCACTAGCATGATAGAGACGAATTAACATTTTAACACATTAATTAATAGTTAATAATAAACATTTAATTAAATAAAATGTAATAGTTATTTAGTACAAAACGAGTAAAACAAAAATAGGAGAAAAATAATAAAATAAAAGAACAATAACAAAATAAAATAAATGGAATTATAGTAAAAATTAAGAACTGATATCTTCATTTAAAAACATGAAAGAAAGCAACAACTAAACCATTAAAAGAAAATTAAAGAAATCTAGTTTAAATAATCCAGGAATTTCTACAATGAAATTATACCTATGCTTCTAAAATATTAATAAACTCTAATAATTGGAATTTTATAGCAATTTAGTAAAAAAAGAAATTTCAACAATATAATGAGTTTTCAGAAATAAAATAAAACTAATAGCTTCTTTCATTAAAAAAATAAAAAAAGGAAAATCAAACATGGATCTAAGCCACTAATATAATGTTTTTAAATAACTATAATCACCTAATAATAATAGTAATTTATAGTATAAAAAGAAGACAACTTTTTCACATATATGTGAAAAAGATCCAATATTTTTTTCAAGTAATTTAAAAATATTTTAGATGACGAAAGATAATTTCCCCCACTTTCTCATTAAAGTAAAAATACATGCATTAAAAAGGGTCGGAAGTTATTACAATAAAAACCACGACAAACTTAAAAGTCAGTCTTAAATATTTCATACAAAATTAATTAAATATGAATTACTAACAAGGGAGAAAACTTCATCGTCTATCTCAGACATCTTAACGCCTCTTCGGTAACATCATAAGACAAAGTTTACAATCCACATAAACATCACAGGCCCGGCTAGCACCATTTCATTTCACGACTGCGCATGCTTGCAGACGCAAATCGTAATTTACTTTCGAAATCCAAGCTATTGTTTGGAAAGAATAAATTTTTATTTTATTTTTACCTTTACGTTCCTTCAACCTTCAATTTAAATTTACTACTTTGTATTTTTTTCAGTACAAAGGAAATCCATATTTTATGATGATTTCTTCTTAACTTTTTGAGAAAACTGAAGTAAACTTGTCAGTTTTGGTTTCGTTACTTGGATAGGATATTATTATCCAAATACTTTTGAATAACAACTCAATATGCCTAATTAACCAACGATATAAGATAAAATTTTATATAAAATGGAATAATTTAAATAAAAATTCAAATTTCATAAATCCTGTCCTACAGATCAATGGGTCTTGAAGAGCCCACGGGCAAAGTTTTATTTTACCATAACAGCAAAAATGCAGAGACAAGAATGGGCCATCAACTTCTCTGCCGAGTTGTCTTTCTTATCGCTCACAACTAAAATGATTTTTTTAGAGAAATTTGAAATAAACAAAAGATGATGGACGCAAAAGTGATTTCCCAAGAAAGATCAAAGAACATAACTCCAATGGTAATGCTTAAGGATTAGCATCCTATCACCCAACAGTCAACACTTCAGCATATTTTTACGATTGAAAATAATTTTTTTTAATAATATTTTCTAGCTTTCATAAATTAAGTATTTTAGGACTCTGCGTTTATTTTGAGCAAAGAGGGTAAAAAGCTCGGCCGACTTCATAACCCATGGAAGAGTTTTCTGCTTTGTTTACTAACATTAAAAACCTTGACTTTTTTTGCAAGGAGGGCGCCATTTTTTTGTCTTGACCGAATCAGATAGGCAATAGTTCTAGACCATCTTTTGATGGCAATTTTTCTTACTTTTTTGATTACGGATTGAAAAGAACTTTGTAATGAATAGGTGATGATAGGCTTTGTAGCTGAAAATCCCCAACCCCCTTTTCCAAATGAAATCAATTTGCAAGTTTTTTGGACTTCCGCTTTGACATAGCATTACACAGGAATTACGTTGTCACCGCATTTTAATTTAAACAAAACAGAAAACTCGTCCAAGGACGATTTTTTTATTTGTTTATTTTGATTTCACAGAACTTCCGTTGTGAGGGTTCCCTTCCGTTCACGGGCGGAAATGGGATTTTGTTAAAGGGGGGCAATTGTGGAAAAAAATTACGGTGTTTTTGAATTTTAAAAATTAAGAATTATTTAATTGAATTAATAATTAATTTCAAATCAATTACACTTTCATTAATTAAATTTTAACTATTTAAATTTTATTAAGTAAAGTTGTTTAAATTTTAATTAAGTTTTAAATGATTAAATTTTAATAAATTAAATTTAATTTACTAATACAGGGATGGCGAACCAATGGCACGCGACACAATATTTTGGGCACGCCACCGATCACATTCACTAAGCATATTACGAACGAACCATTGAACATCTCTTGATAATGTAATGGCGGTAGTCACAAAAATAGTCAACCTCATTTCGTCGCAGGCTTTAAATAAGAGAAAGTTTGATGCTTTGTTGGATGAAGTCAACTCGGTGTATAATGGCTTACTGATGCATAATAATGTTCGGTGGTTGAGCCGCGGGAACGTACTTCAAAGATTTGTTGATTGCTTGGAAGAAATCAGACTGTTTCTGTAAAATGAGGGGAAAATTGAACAATACCCACAGTTGTTGGATGTTATGTGGCTTTCAAAATTGATGTTTTTCACAGACATCTGCCAACGTGTCAATAAATTGAACGTGAAGCTTCAAGGCACGAATAAAACAATTATCGTCATGATAGATCTCATTCGCGCTTTTGACGCTAAACTGCATGTTTTCAGGAACGATATTATTACAAGAAACTACAAGTATTTTCCAAACTTGAAAAAGAATATTAATGATTTAGATATACACGGGAAACCAGTTGAAGAAACAGTCACTGAATAATTTATTTCTGTAACTGATTCTTCAATCAATGAATTTTCAGCGAGGCTTTCTCAGTTCAAAGAATTATCGGAAACACTCAAGTTTATTATGTACCCTGATGTGACTTCATTTGATAAACTGAACTTGTCCCAATTCGATTGGTTGGAAATTGAAGAATTTGAAATGCAGCTGATTGATTTCTAGTCTAGTTCAACATGGATTCAAAAATTTATTGGAACAAGGTAAGAGTTGGAACTAATTGAAACAGAAAGATTGACAAGCAATATAAGTAAAAATGCCAATAACAAAATTTTGGAAACATGGAATTCGTTACCAGACACATTAAACTGTTTGAAGAAGCTGGCTCGTGCTATTTTAAGCATATTTTCATCTACATATGCCTGCGAGTCATTATTTTCAGAGATGAATAACATTAAAGACTCGCTTAGAAACGGTTTGACAGATGACTCCAGTTCAGCATGCATTCTGCTAAAAGTAAAATCTTACAACCCTAATATAAGTTATTTGTCATCTAATATGCAACAACAGAAGACACACTAATGTTACTTTAATTTGAATTACGCATATAACTGAGACATTGCAAAATGTTTTTTTTTTGTAGTAAATAAAGAGTTTTGAGTTGATAGTATTTAGTATTACTATTTTCCCAATAATCACAAAGTCAAAATTATTTGACGGCACGTCTATGACCTCATTAAACATTTTTTTAGAAAAAATGGCACGTTGATACATAAAGGTTCGCCACCCCTGCCCTATACTATCATATCAAACTCTCCCTCCCCATCTATGCAAAGAAGTTTTTATTAATAATGTTCAGGTTAGCTTAAATTATCTTAGAAGTGAAATGACTCGGATTAAAAACTTTTGTAGACTTATTACGTATTTTTTGATTTTTCATTTTATTCAATTTTTACGATAATATTAGTTCAACGCCAAAACAAATGATACCAGTATTGAAATTATTTCGTTTTAATTTATAAGGATAGCTAAAAATTACACTTCGTAATAACTATTCAAGTCATATAGTTATTAAATAGCAAGTATTTACTTGGAAAAACAAAATTCTCCAACTTTTTTAATCCTTATGTTTTGTTTCCGCCATTAACAACTTTGGTTACAACCTCTGCTCTAAACGAGTCTTTTCATTTATGAACACCTTGTGAAGTTACAAGTAGGGAATCTATTTAAATGAAATAAAGAAAAGCGAGCATGCTTCTCGAAAGAATCAGCCCAAATCAACTCATTCATGAAATGTAGAATGATAGTATTCATAGCTAAATGTTTATGTGTAAAGTAAATATCCCAAACGGTCTGTCCCATTTTTAAAAAAATAAAACAAGAAACATTTTTTTTAAATTTAAATTTTAATTCAGAAAGATAAATTCTGTTCAGTTTAAAAATGGTTACGAATAGGTCACACAGGCTACATCCACAACCACATGTTGTCGGGAGAACTTGCAATCACATCTAACAAGTGTATAAATTCCGAGCGTCCAAATTTCGAGTCCAGACACACAGAATATTTCAAATCTAATTCGCTCAATTTGACTGAACTTTTATACAACGGTTTGCATATACCTATTTTAATATTTTGTAACTGCACGGGACTTCACACGAAACTATAGATATAAAAATGATATTTTACTTGCCTTAAATTTAAAAAATATTTTTCTGCCCGATGATGCTTGCTTGGCCCAATGCTGGAGGACCCAGTGCCAATAAACAACAAACAAATAAAATAAATCGATAAATGAATTAAATTAATACAGACTCTTTTTTTTGTGCTAGTTTAGGAGATAATAAATATGGTAAGCCTATACATGGGCAATACAAGCAGTTCTCACTCCAAATATAAAAGTTTCACCTGATTATTATAGAACTGGTTAAATAAATTTCGTGAATTATCTAAAAAAGTATTCAATTAACAAAACAGAATAACATTGCGTTATCGAGAAGAATAAAATTGTGTATGAATAGAATTGTGAACATTCTAAACATAATAAACGCCAAGAACTAACAGAGTTTTTGCCTTAAAAATCATTTCATGCTACAAAAGGCGTTTCCAGCAAATACGAATATAGAGTATATAAGAAACATCAACAATGTATTAATTAAAATTCTTTAAAGTGGGCTATTTTCGAAACGCTATATATTTTTTAAAATTTTGAATAGATGTTTATGAAATTTAGAGATAAAATTATTTCTCTTTAACATATATTTGAAAGAACAACAAAATATATTTACCGGTATGAACTAAAGCAATTTAAATAAGGGGCAAACTAATAGCAAGAAAAAGTTTTTTTAACTTTGCTATTCCTGCCAAGTTGATTACGAATTTAAAAAGGAACTATCTATGAAACCCCTAATAATAATAAAATATTTGGAGTTCAACTGTCAACTAAACCAGCAATTTA
>BGPR01001132.1:0-171583 GCA_013235015.1 Araneus ventricosus
TTTTTTTTTTTTTTTTTTAAGATTATATAGGAATAAACACAGCTAGAAAAATAAAGGAATTGATTTTTCAAAAAATATTTTGCCGCCGTATATAATTGATGCATCTATAGATTAAAAAATATAATCTGTCATAAGTTGCATCTAAATTATATAGTTTTTATCTGAAACAATAAAGCTTATTCACATAAAGCATCATTATTTTATATAAATTTGTCTTGATCTCAAATAATTTGCACTGCTCAATTTTTATTTCTAAAAGAAGTTCAATTAAATAAAGTGCCTAAAAATTGAGCCTTTTCATGACTGCAGGAATAAGTAGAGAGAAAAAGGCATCAGAAGAAAATGCTTTCTTGCAAATAAAAATAGGCGAGATTTGGACACTACTTATTAGGACATTATTGGACTCGGGATATAAAAATTATTTTTGTATAGAAAATTATAATGCACAAAATTCTTATATTGTCTGAAATGTTTTTTACTTTAAATATTGTTCATAAATATTGAAGTTCAATAAATATCCAAATGTTAATAAATTAATATTGTAAAATATCAATGATAAACATTATATTTAGTCAAATATTCCTATAAGATTTCTTGGTTTATTTTTTAAATTAATAGTATGTTCAAATAAATTTAAAAATCTTCTCTAATCCAATACAAAAGAATAAGATCTTTGATTGATCCCCTCCCCCTTCATATTTTGCAAACATCTTGCAGAAATACTGTGATAATTATCTGCAATTTTGGATTCACTTGACTGAATAATACATTTTCTGCTTTATCAAGTTTTTCTTTGCATGTTTTGAACCGTTTTCTTGCATCTCTTCCTTTTTGCAGTTGTTTTATTACTAATTTCTTCAGTCAAACCTTCATTATTCTTTTTTCTCTTGTATTCTATATGACCACTTTAAGTATAGATGAAACAGGTGGTTATAGAGTTGTAAGTACAGCTCATGTAAAATCTTTTAGAGTGTAATTGTACAAAAGTTATAGGGTAATTATGCATGGCCTTTTTTACTGTTCCATAAGTCACGTAACTTCTGTGCCCATCATACAAGAACAAGTTTTTTCAAATCTAAAGAAAATTGGATAAAGCGAAATCTTCTAATCCATACCTTTAGTCTATTGCTCATATAAATGAGCCCCTTTGTAAAAAATGAAAGGTAGCATGAAATCATTTGCTGCTGCACTAAAAAGTACATCCGTTTTTGCAATTGGCTGATTTCTTATATGTGTTATGTGATGCTTTTGATGCAAAAATTAGGGTTATCCAGTTTCAAATCTTTAATTATAATCTGTAATATATCTTAAATTAATATTTAACTAACACCTGTCTAATTAATTAAGCTTAAGAAATTTTAAAACAGTGATGCATGTTAAGCCTATCCCTATGACTACTTGACCCCATCTTACTGAAATTACTATAAAATAACATCTGTAATTAATTCAGCTTAATGAGGAAGGAAGTTAATGAGGAAGTATTCTTAAGATCTATATGAAGCTTTCTGCAGAGTCAATCTAATGAAAAAATTAAACAAAATGTAGGAGAGAAGTTAAATTAGGTATTCAAACTGCTACATAAATAAAATGGGTGTTTACTCCAACTAAAGTGTTGCAATTAGTATAATTTTGAATGTTAAACTTAGTTCTTAACTATTCAAAGCTAAAATATAAAAAAAATTACATTCATACTAATATTCATTACAAAGTTAGCATTTTATTTGATGTATGACCACTTTACCCCACAACATAATTGCATCAAAAGTTTTAGAGTTCATTGGAATTCACTATGATTTCCAACATCCGTAAAAAATCGACTTGGTTATTAAAGAAAAACAGACAAAAATCACAAATAATTTCATCTTTATTTAAAAAATTGGAATAGAAAAATTCTGCTACAAGAGTCCTACTTTTGTTTGGGATTGCTATATATGTCAAAGGAAAAAACTTACAAAAATTATGTAAGTACATAAATAAACAAATAAGAGTTGCAAAATTGAAATAAATATAATGAATCTAAAAATTAATTCTGAAAACAAATCAGATTTAATATTATTAATACAGATTATATAAAAAAATAAATATTATAATTTCACCTTAATCAAGAAGGAATAAAATTTTTTGGCCCCGAAAAGGGCAGTTTTTTATATAGTGAAAACATCAGGAAGTCGAATTCAACAGGCACTATATATTACACTTCTTAACACCAGAAAAATTCATACCTGGAAAAGATTATTTCAAAAATACCTTTATTATTTACTGCAGCAGCCAGAACAACCTTGAATTATGAAAATGAAAAAAAATTAAGCACCTATAAAACATGCCTACAGTTGATTAATCATTATCTCTGCAGAGGAAACATGAAAAGTAAACTTCAGAAACATTCAGTACCTACAGTATAACATTAACATCCAACATATAATTGAATAATATGAAATACAATTTTTCCTACTAAAAATAATTACTATGCATTTTAACAATCTCATAATGAATAACTCTACAGTATATTTTAAAAAGTGGGGACCAATAAACTTGGAAACACACCACAGAATAAAGCTTTATTAAATACAAAAGACAATTTTCTGGATGCCTTTCCGAGTAAAGAATATACTGTTCCAATGAAGATAAAATTTTATAAGCAACTAAGCAAAACAAAATATACATGCTAGAATAATTAACACTAAAAATGAAAATTATTAGCAGTTTAGCTTCCTTTTCACTTAATTTCTCTAACATTCTTTCTAGCGATTCCACTTTATTCCATGATATATACAAAAATATACAATGCAATAACAATATATTGCATTTCTTAACACTAGAAAATAATTCATTCCCAGATATACAAAATATTAGTTGAAAAAAAATTCCTCTATTACTTACTGTAGTCAAAAGAGCCTTGAATTCTAAAAATGAACAAATTAGTAAAAATTAAAATTATTATTATCTGTTTAGCTTCCTTTTCACTTAATTTCTCATAAAATTCTGAATATATACATTGCAAATACAATATACTGCACTTCTAACACTAGAAAATAATTCATTACTGGATATACAAAGTCAGAAGAGTACTATGTGATCATATTCTATGGTTGGCTATCAAGAACATAATAAAATAATTAAAAGCACACTATAAAAATGTCAGAATATAGAAGCAATCAAAAAGCTGCAATAACATTAATTTTTTGACGCGGTGACAGTGTCTAAATAACACTAGCAACAGCAGCAAATGTAACAAGCATGCACTATGATTGATATATGACAAACTGAACATAAATATAAAATACATCATATTGTAGAAATAATAAGAAAGTCACTACATTATTAATTCTTTTATGTGTTAACAGTACCAAAATGATCACTAACACTAAATATATAAAAAGGAATACTTTTGCATACACATATTCATCAATTTTATAATGTGACAATAGGGCAAAATTGTTCGCTAACAGTCAAATAAACTTCCCAAAGTTATAATATACAAAGGAGGTATGGTTTTATTTTCCTGAAAATTTAGATTGGAAATAATATAAAAATTAAGAAAGCTTTAATTTCATTTTTCATACCTCAATTTGATTAAGCATTTGCATCAATTACAAATAGTTATTTATTTAAGATACACGTATATATTCGTTGCCTAAAACATTCGACATTTAAGTATTGTTAAATAAAAGAGTTGAAACATATCATACCTAAATTAGGAGAAGTATTGACAAAGAAAATCTCAAACGAAAATTTTACGAGTGTTGACATTTGAACACAGAGAGATGGCGGGAGTGATTACAGAGTTCAGTTTTTAACGCCAAAAAAATTTCCATTTTCACGCCAAACGCATGCGCAGAGTGAGAAAAAGACCGAAAAATGAAATGTCGCTGTCAAGTTCGGACAGAGACTTGCCGTGGCCCGGTTAAAACTTTTATGCTTCTGCGCATGCGTCGCCTACTGTCGGTTTTCTACTGTTCGCGTGTAAACCCTACTTAATTAAGTAGAATCGGGAGCGGTCAGTTCTTGGGAGGGTGACCTCCTGAGGAACACTGCGTGCTTTTGGCTTTCTTTTTGAGTTCTTGACTCATGGACTTTGTTAGTTATACTACATCAAGTGGAATTAGTTTCAGCGGGTAAAATACCTGCGTATAAAATGTTATTTACTGTTTAAGAATAAATGATAAATTGTCGTGAATTTTGTCTCTATTCTTGATAATTTAAAAAAATTTTGTTAAATATAATTCATTATAGACATTATTTCTCATTTACTTACATTCAAACCGTTTCTTCATTTCTATAAATATTTAATAGTTTGTTTTTAATCCATTGTTAAAAACTGAAGTAGTGAGATGCTGTTTATTATCGAATTCTACCTGTTTTTGAATAATGGGATTAGAAGGTACTGTATCTTCGGATAAAACGTTATTTATTAGGCAGTGTACATTCTGTTCGAATTATTTTTCTTCTATAGGAGTAATTGAAGAGACCTCGGAGCAAATATTCATACATTTTTAAATTTAAATCACATGCAAGCATTGAGTAGCGGAAAGGGAGTAATAATATAGTTATTTAAAATATGCTTGAAAATTAACAAGGTTTAGAAAAAAAGAGCAAAATCAAATAAAATATTGAATTTATAGACCTTGGTTTTAAAAATAATTAGTGAAAATTCAAATTCTTAAACAGATTGTTTAAGTATTTTCTTGTACAAAAAATAACTCCCAACTTGTTGTCCGGAATCGAACCCATAACCCTTCGATTCAGCAAGCAAACGCTTTACTATCATGCCAATCAGCCGTGGTGTGAAAAGGTACGTGATCATTTATTTTCTTTCTTTAGCTGTTAAAATTTTTATCGACGGCTAGTTCTGCATTTTCTTCAATTTAGATTTGCATTTTGTAAATGGGTTTACAGCAGATTCAACTATTGCCTTTGGATTTTCCGTCAACTGCAAAGGGAAGTTTAAAATTTCGTAAGACATCTTTCGGGCCTTTGGAGCTCATTAGGATCGGAAATTTGTTTTTTATTGCTAATGTGCAATGAGGTTTAATTTTATGACTGAAAAAAATCAGTAAATATATTTTCTCTATCAAATTCAATCAAATGAATTAGAAATCTATTAAATGTGAAACAAAAACGTCGTATGTCTCCGATGAGAAACGAAGATTCTCACAAAGTAGCATTGATATTTCTTGTAATAATCTCATAAACACATAAAGAACGTTTCAAGTACAAAAAGAACATTTTAAAATTTCTACAGAATCATATTGAATTTGACAAAACCTGCAAGTAATCCGTAGGTATAGTATACCTGCAAATAACATTTTATCCGTAGGTACAGTGTACCTGCAAATAACGTTTTATTCGCAGGTACAGTACCTGCAAATAATCACTTCCAAAAAAATTAAGTATGTCAAAAAATGTTTTTCTTGTATGTTTTAATGATTGCTTTCTTCACGAAGCAAAAACTTTGAAACTTATTAGCACATTTATCCTCATATGCATTTTAATGGTTTGTATGCAAACTGATAAATTGTTCTGCAACTATGCATATATAAAATTTCGTAGCATTATTGTTTATTATTGTTTATTATTTAAAACAAGGAAGAACAGAGCTGTCTGTCATCCTCTAAAATTCTTGATGCAACTTTTGATTTTATGGAATTTTGCATTTGCACATACGTAGATACATTTTGTAAGTCTGTATAATAATGAATTCCATATTTCTTAATTAATACTTAGAACGTTTAAAATTGGGGCAATTTTGGCCTGAACTCTGTTCATCTTCTTTATCAATTTCAGAATTTGTTCTTTTTTCGCTCCCGTTTTTAAACCAGCGGGAGTGGTCTCCCTAAACTTTCTCGTACACTCCCCAAAAAAGGTGTTTCCCCCTCCCTCCGCGTGGATAAAAAAAATTCGAACCTACTTTAACCCAGGATCCAATGACTATCAGAAAATATTTAGGTAAAGAATCAAATAAAAGAGATGCGTACCGATTTGCACTCTTGCCGGCTCAAGGACAAAGTCATGTAATCCTTCCGCGTTCTCAGATTGCTACCAGTACGCATTCGCATGAGAATCGGATTAAAAAATTGAATATACAATTTGAACGCCTCTTTTTGACGGATTTGGCTCAAGATTTTAAACGGACCTACATTCATGACGATAAAACTGTGTACCAATTTTTATCCATCTAGCTATTCAAGTTTTTGAGTTATAGTGTTCACATAAACGTGGACAGACAGACTTCCCGTGAACGGATTTTGTCCAACATTTGATAGAAACCTACAAATTATATGTAAAGATCACATACCAAATTTCATCCCCGTATCTCTAATAGTTTTCGAGTTATCGTGTTCACAGACAGACATGATTCCAAAATTGTGTTTTTCGGACTCAGGGTGGTCTAAAACATGGAGATTCGTCAAAATTTCGAGTTCGAATTTTTTGACGATTACAGTACTTTCTCTTTGTATACTTCGTATACGAGAAAGTAAAAATGATTGAATTGCAGCCGTAGAGATCGATCGAAACTTCGGAGGTTTATTTTCAGCTGGCGTAAATAATGCGAATTGTAATAATGTAACATCGTAATCAAAACAACGAATTTTATCTATATGCGGAGCCATCTCAAAGTAAAAACCACGTGTTAATTCCAGAAAGCAAAAGCTCGGTGCCAGAAACGTATCGGAATAAAACGCGTAGAAAACATCGGCCGTGACCAATACCGATATGAGGCACGTAGCGTACTTCAAGGTCAAATCGCAGTCACGTCGCGGTGATTCTGCCACTGGGCGTACGAGTAGGGAGTAATCTCTCCTCGAAACGTGCAATTGCCGCTGGAGTAGTTCAAGGATCCAAGGTTGGACCCAAGTTGTTCAATATCTACTTTAATGACATTCCCAGCCCCAGGAACTGCCAAACCCGATTATGTCTGTTCGCCGATGATACTGTCGTCATGAGCACCAGTGCGTCCAATAATATCACGAATGACTTAAACAGCTACCTGGACCTACTGGGAAAGTGGATGATAAGTTGGAAGGTAAAAATAAATACTGACAAGTGCCAAGCCGTGTACTTTTCACGGCGCAGAAACATCGCCTACCATCCGAAACTTTACCGCAGAGCAATTCCGTGGAGAGATAGTACCAAGTATCTGGGGGTTATCCCGCATAAAAGACTCACCTTCAAACAACACATCACTAACAATAGACAAAAAGTCAATGCCGTAAAATCTATTCTCTACCCACTCATAGGCAGAAAGTTCAAACTCTCTCTGAGCAACAAGCTTCTACTGTATAAATCACTCGTACGTCCAGTCATGAGTTACGCATCCCCAGTGTGGGGAGCAGCAGCTAAAAGCAACATCAAAAATTTAGAATCTGCTCAAAATATCATCGCACGACAAATCACAAACTCGCCTTGGTTCATTCGCAATTGATACATAGCAAAAGGCATCAAACTCCAGCCTATTAAAGATTATTTTAAAAAACTTGCAGTAAACGTTCTCAGTAAAATAGAAAACCATAGTAACCCAGCAATTCAGGAAATTCCCAAGTAAGATCCCAGCCACCTCCGGAAGAAGCGGCGCCCAAGGACACTTCTCCTTCCTGATTAAGACCGTGGAAACACTCCACCAAAGGAAGAAAGCCAACTAGCCTTTTTCAGGGCTTATGCGGAAGGCTACCCACCAACAGGACCTGAGCCAAAAACCAAACATAGACGTGATGTAGATCGAAGGATGCTTACACCAGTGCCATAAATCAGGTAACGAAGTACCCCATTTCCTAATTAATTAGTCATTCCTTAAATACTTTTTTCTTTTTTATTGTGAGAGTGAAAGGTTGAATGCATGAAGTGAATGAAAGCGAATAAATGAGACATTTAATCGGACGTAACTAATAATATTATTTTCCCCCTACAGCACTAATAATAATTCATTTCAGGTACAAATAACCCAATCATGTTAAACTCATCCTTTTAGCCAGGAGTATAGGAGACAAGTATTATGTGCCGGAGATTGTGAACCACTGAGTTCGTGTGCTCCATAAAACACAATCATCGCTGGTGTGTAACCCAAAGGAACTTAATTTTACCAAAAGCTCAGATTAGTTAGGATGTGACACACCTGTGAATTAACAACAAAATTCAGTAATTGTAAATAAAATATGAATTTATTTAGGCTAAATCAGCACGTTTTTAAATTGTTCGCAGTTTAAGTGAAACAAGTAAGATATTGCACAAAACATGAATTTGTTAAACAAGTAAGTTATTGCACACTTTATGAAATAGTTAAACTACTAAATTATTGCACACTTTACGAAATGGCTAAACTAGTTAGTTATTACACACTTTATGAAATTGTTAAACTCCCGAATAAACAAGAAAACGGTGGGCGCCCATTCCGCATAATAATTGACACACTATAAAATACAAGCAAGATTCAACCGAGACGTGAGGCGCATTCACCACCTTAGAGTCCATTCCCTAATTCATTAAAATTATTTTTGTTACCGTTACCCCCCTTTTTTTTTACTTCATATCATAATCAGAGGCTAACATTTACAAGTTACCGCACCATCATTAATAACATATTTAAGAAAATTTATTTACACAGGTTAACTACAACATTCATTTAAATTCTTCCCCGATAGACAATTGAGAATTGTATACCAATACTCTTGAATCAGCTTAATAAAATAATCCCCTTATAATCTGCATTACACGTCTCACGCCCCAAATTGAGCCATCCATTAAACACCAAAACTGTTATTAAAGGGAACTGATACATTAGGCAAACAGAAGTCTTTCAGATTTACTTTGAGCTTACAATTAATTTAATTCATTAAATTTCTTTCTCAATACACGTCAAACTTTCGAAATTGCTTCCCATTGGGGGACATTAAGATTTTCTCAAGAATTTCAATTAAAGATCAATATGGTTTGGTCAGTTCCCTCTAATTAAACATACACATTACACAAGATAAAACAGGTTAAACACATGTCTTCATACTAAAATTCTGGATTACATATAAATACCAATATCAAAATTTTCAAAGCATAACTCCTACAATTTTCCTTCATTCCTTCAAATTGAATTAAACGTTAACTTTTTACTCCCCTTCCCCAAGTTCATTTCCCATTTATTCTATTTTCCTTGTTGCTACTTCATTCTTGGAACACTTAGAGTCCAAATAAAGAAAAGGCATAATTCAGGTGCTAACGTTTTTTTTTTTAGATAAAAAAAATAGGCATGCAACGAAGGACTTATCTTTCGGGTCGGCTGACCCCGTCACGGCTCCGCATCTTTCGTCTAGTCAAGATTCGGTTCGTCTGATAAGCCTAGGGAGCCAGGATATCGTCTCGTTAGACCCGCCTCAGCAGAATGGTACCCGGTCGCTCGTCCGTTGTTGAAGTGGCCGCATGCCAAAAAAATACGGAGGTTATCTATGAAATATTTGGACAGGTCTCATGCGCCCATCGTTCTTCAGAAACAGCCGTCACTCCGTCATCCTTTAAAAAGGAATCTGCCCCGATGTTAAAAGATGCCGGACATCCTTCCTTCAGCAACGTCTGAATCTGCTCGGGATTCAAAAGAAAAGGACCCCGCAACGGCGATCCCTCGAGAGAGATCAAAATGACCCAGATGTCCGGTGAGACGAAACGTCAAGCCACAGGAACCCCCAAAAAAGCCTCGATCTTTCCCGTGCGATCCCTTAAGTAGGGAGGCCGACCTTACGTCCCACGTAGCACATGATATTGTCTTATATCATAAAATTCGAAAAAGTAATATTGTACAATATTTTTCCCAATATTGAAACAGTGTAAAACGTAAGACTTTTTCAATACTGTATAATGTTTTTAGTTATTTATTAAACAAACTTTCCCAGATAGCACGTAAGTTTGCAGCAAGTTTGATTTTGACTTGATATTACCTGTCATAGAATTTGACGCGTCAAACTTGAAGCGAACTTGTAGCAAATTCGCCGTGACAACTAGCGCCACCTTCCTTGCATTGCAAGCTTGCTGCAAGTTCACCGTGACAAATAGCGCCACCTCCTTTGCAATGCAAATTTGCAAAACAAGCTTGATGCAAAGATAGCACAAAGAGATAATTATCTTTGTCTCTGTTTAAAAAAAACATCCGATTTTAATAGCATCTCCTAGACCGTCCTTCTTTTTATTAATTCAATAAACCAATGAAAATTTGTAAAAAAACTAAAAAATGACTTGAGATCTAGCATTAGAGGCGAACAATTAATTTGCTTGGTCATTTTATCTATTGAATCCGCACTAACCAAAAATCTAAATCATAATGGTATTATCAACGTATTTGCTATAAAACTTACAACAAAATGAAACAAAAATCACATATTGCAAACTTATTTTAGTAAGTTGAAAACCAAATTTTATATATGAAGCAATTATTTTTGTTGTTTGATTTATTAACGATTTTTTGAGTCATTAAAATATTGATTTTATAAAAATAATTTAATAATTTATTATTTTCATGTATTTTTTTAGTCTTTACTTAACCAAATTGCGAAATGTAATAAATAGCAAAAAGCAATAGATTATTTTGTTGGGCGAAATTTTCTCAAGGCCCCGCATGTCAACTTTGCACCGTGCCCCGCTTTTGTTCGGGCCGGCTATGCTGTTACACTCGTTCGCGAACTGTGTGGACCCTGTTATACTCTTTCGCGAACTGTAAGGAACCTGTTATTTTCGATCAGGAAGGACCGAAAGATAACATGTCTGCAATTTTGAAGGAGGCCAGGGAGAAAGTGGAACAGGGGGTTGCAACGTCGCTCAGAAGAATGGCAGTTGACCTTGGATGAAGTGTTGTTGGATAGGGGATTTCTTTATCATTCAAAATGTTTCTAGGAAGTGTTGGTGTCTGCTCCATTGGGGGGGGGCCATTTTGGCTTCGAGAAGATTGTTGGAGTACGATCGTTGCCATCGCGGTACGATCCCAGATAGCAATTTTAGTTTGCAGCAAGCTTGCAACAAATTTGACATGACAAGAGTGCAAGCTTGAAACAAGTTTCACATGACAAGAGTGCAAACTTGCAACAAGTTTGAAACAAGTTAACGCAAGCTTCAAAATCACCATGGGACGAACTTGCAGCAAGTTTGCCGCGTCAAACTCATTGCAAATTATAGCAAAAACAGAGCACGAACACAACCCGGATTAGAACTCGCGACCTACCGGTCCCAAAGCTGACGCGCTAACCACTCGGCCAGAAGATAGATTTCGCTAATACATCGTTCAATTCGATTCGCATACGATTTATTTTAAACTGTTTTTTTTTATTTCATTAATTTTTTGAGTTGAGAATATGATTTGAAGTCAAAGAGAGAGCGATTTTCGCTAATAACTATGTTCTGCTAGTACAGAGGTTCTCAACCGGTGGTACGCGTACCCCTAGGGGTACGCGAAGGACCAGTTGGGGGTACGCGAAATTAAAGTCGGTAATGGCGGACACAAGAACATATAAAGGATTAAAAAGTTAGTGTTTTGTAAAAGTGAAAGTTGTGCTAGTCTAAAACCTACGCTCACAATATGAAAAAAGAAAGCAAAAGAAAACCTGGTAAATGATTGATATTTTGTCTTCACCAGCCCCGATTATGCATGAATCATCAGTGTTCTCAAAAGCTGTAGCTTCAC
This sequence comes from Araneus ventricosus, assembly GCA_013235015.1. Lineage (NCBI taxonomy): Eukaryota > Metazoa > Arthropoda > Arachnida > Araneae > Araneidae > Araneus > Araneus ventricosus. Next base: position 11,651 of record BGPR01001132.1, read on the forward strand.
TAGGAGCCTGTGTGGTATGCTTTTTATTTTTGTTCATCTAGTTTAGGCTTATCGAGAACAATCCGGAATCCTCTCAAAAATTCTTGTTTTGACGTTTTTATTAAAAGCATGATTAAATGCAGGCGTCATTAATTGCTCTATTGGGATGCATAATGAATAACGACTGCTCATATAAATCAAGCTTTGTGTTTTTATGGGTGCTCAATTTGATTGGTTTGGTTTGTTTCATGGCACTAAACTGGTGTTTGTAGGCTATGCGTGCTCAATTTGAAGTACTTATCTTCAGAGTGACTTCAATTCGATATTATTTGATTTCTCAAAATGTACAAGAGGTTTAAAACTGGAACTCTTACGAGATCGGCATCTAGAACTGAAATTCGAACCACCGATTTGACAGCTGTAGAGATAACTGTGGATCAGCAAGATGATAATCATGAAGTGCAAAAGCCGACTGATTGGCCTGCTCAGGTCAGAAATAAAATTGATTTTGTTAAAAAAAAAAACTCAAAACAACAGTGCAGCGATTCTCAACCTGTGGGCGATCCCCCCTGGGGGGAGAGATAACACTAAATGGCGGAAGCGAGCATATCGAAGAGAAAATATTATTAAAAAATGATTAATTTACTGAAAGGAAAGTAAAAAAAAAATACATTCTGACATAATTAAAAACAAAATACACATTTAAGCTGATATAATACACTTATAAATAGGATTGTATCAGTACTGTACAATTATAATAATTAACTTTTCAATATTAATAAAAAATGCATTGTTAGTAATTAAAAATACAATATTATTGTATTAATTTTTATTGCATGAGGGGGGGGGGCGATGAAAATTATGGTTGAAAATCGGATCGCAAACACTGAAAGGTTGAGAAATACTGCATCAGTGCGCCTCCGAAGAAGAGAAAATATTCTAACGAATACTTAAAACATAGATTTTCCGTCACGGATGATGAAGATTGTCCAAAACCACTCTGCGTTGTTTCTGGAGAGATATTGTCAAATGGAAGCATGAAACCATCTTTACTAATGCGCCATTTAGCGGCTAATTCAACTAACACCCGATTGTTCAAATCTTTGTGTGGAGACATGGACAACCTACATACTACGTTACTTTTGCACACAGAAGTGAGATGGCTTTTGCGAGGAAATGTACTCTCAAGATTGTTTTGAACTGAGACATGAAGTTCATATGTTTTTCGAAGACCACCCTTTTACCTTGAGCTCTAAATTTTATGAAAGAGAATGGTTGTAGCAGCTTGTGTACTTATCCGACATTTTTGCAGAAATAAATAAACTTAATTTATGATTGTAGAACCATTCCATAGCCATTTTTAAGATAGCTGACAAAATCGAGTCTATGATTAAGAAACTGAATTTTTGGGAATCTTGTATAAAAAAAACCAGTATGAAGTTTTTGAGACATTTCACAGCTTTTTTTTTTTTATCTGAGAACGAACTTAAATTAACAAAACATGTAAAAATTAGTATAATAGCACATTTAAAAGGATTTAAATTATCATTCAGACAATATTTTCCGAAGAGTGATGCAGTTATGTTGATTTTAAATTCATTTAACGAAACGTTTTTTCAAAAAGCTGAAAAATTAACAATTTCTGAAAAAGAAAAATTAATTGAACTTTCCACTGATTCTTCATTAGAATCTGAAGTTAAAAAAAGAAATTTGATTGACTTCTGGGTGGCAGTGAAAGAAGAGTACTAAGAACTCGGTGTTAAAGCAATAAAATATTTAATACCTTTCAAGAACACAGAACTTGTGGAAAGAGCATTCTCGTCTTCTACATATATTAAGAATAAATATCGAAATAAGCTTGACACAGCTCCAGGCATGAGATTATATCTTTCTTCATTTGAACCCAATTTTGTAAAACTCAGCTCCATGAAACAAGCTCAAGGATCGTATTGAAATTTTCTTGCACTTGAATAACTGATTATTATGAAGTGTAATTTTTAGCTAACCTTATAAGTTAATGTGAAATTATTACAATACTGTTTTTATTTGTTTTGCCGTTTAACTAATACTATTTTAAAATTGGAATAAAATATAAAATTAAAAATAAGTTCTGCAAATGCCATTAATTCGCGTTATTACACTCTTAAGCTTACCTGAGCCCTTAACATTATTGATAAAAACTTCTTCGCATAGACGGATGATTGGGTGGATGGGTATGACAATAGGGGGTACGAGAAAATGAAAAGACTAATCAAGGGGTGCGCGAGGGAAAAAAGGTTGAGAACCCCTGTGCTAGTAGAATAAATTATGAAATTAGAGTTGAATTGAGGAATATTTGCAAAATAAGAGATTACATGCACAAAATTTAGTTTTAGAAAAACACAACTTTTGCTTGAGTGATGAAAATTTCTTCGTTTTTGTTTTAAAAAAAATTATATGCTTTAGAAATTTTGCATACTACAAGATTTTAATAAAAAGAATAAACTTTATTTATTTAGTTATTTTATTATTTTTTACTTCAAATTTCGCAGGTTCTTTGATTTTTGGATTCAAGACTTTTAAAGAAAATAATTTCTAATTATTGAAAATGAAAATAATTTCTAATTATTGAAAATGAAAATAATTTCTAATTAAGTGACAAGCATTTTTAGCGAAATAAATTGTTTATCTAACTTGGAAAATTAAACTAGATTACTTTGGCTGCAAAAGGCAGAGGGTAAGACGAATAGATTCGTCCCCATTAATAAAGTAGTTTACAGTAAAGTAGTACACTGAAATGTCAATGTAAAAAAATGTGTTATTAAACAATTAGATCTTTCAAATTAAGCAATTACATATTTCAAATTAAGCAATTACAAATCTCAAATGAGCAATATATTATATATATAAATAGTATCCTTTTATTCTCATTTCTGTAAAAAAAGATTCAGAATGAAGACTTTGGAAGTACGTTGATAGTGTTACAACGTTTACTGCTACTCAAGAAGAATAAAGAATTGTTCTTATATGTAATATAAACAACATGAAGGAAGAATTTTTTAAATTTTTTTATTTCACAATTGATTATTTTTTACTATTTGCCATTTCTATAAAAGATTCTAAAAATATATTTTTAAATAAGATATTAGTTTTGTTTAATATGAAAATACTAGCAGTGTTTCTTCTGAAATGCAACTTAATAAAGAGGCATTTTCACGAAGAGGTAAGTGCTATACCTTTATAAAATCGCTATCGCTACGTTTAGCAAACCCCGCGTTTTGCCGAGAATTCTAAATATCTCAAAACCAAAATCATCACCAAATTTCCGTCGAAATTTTTTAGCCTCAGTCTATTTAACTTAAAATTACCAGCGTCTAGAATCTAAGTTCTAATTTCTTTTGAAAAATAAAGTATATGGTTACGAAAACTCATTTCCCAATCTAAATTCCACACCGCACTAACGCACCTTCCCAAATATTTTTGTCAACCAAAATCGTTAACGTTTTTAATTAATTTAATATAATCAAAGAAGTCAGCCACTCATCTAATTTATTATTTTTTAAGCCGATAGCTATTTTTCAAAGCAAATATTATATAAATTATAAGCTTAGAAACAACTGTTGGTTTTTATGTATTAATCATTATTATTATTATACATTGAAAAAGAAAACAACTAAATGTCAAATGTTGACTTAATTTAGTTTCCATACCCAGGTAACACAGAAATATTATATAATGTTTGCACAATGATACACAATATTATGAACACCGAGGAACACCGAATACTGTAATAAAGTATTGTATTGTATGTATCAGTATTTCCGAGATACTAAATTTTCACAAATAATATAAAAACAATGTTTATTTATAAAAATCTTCATTTTAACTCAGGATATCACTCGATTGGAGGTTTTATTACAAAAACACCACTGGAGCAATTATTCTTTAAGATGCTGAATATTATATCATACTATACAATACAATGCACATGATATTTTAATTTTTGCATTAATCAGCATTGATCAATATTTTAAGGTGAAGTTATTCTCATGTCAGACAGATGGCAGCACAAAAATACCGTAGCACTTTATTATTCAGCGTTGATTCTTATTTTGAGGTGAAGTTATTCTTATGGCCGCCAGATGGCAACATGGAAATACAATAGCACTATATTATTCAGTATCCTGAAATAGTATTTTAAAAAATGTTCATTTGAATAATAATGTTTACATAGTCATTTTGTTTTACTGTATATAAAAGGCGGGCCGGATTCAGCTAAGGAAGCTAACCATAAAACAGCTCTCACGATATAGATTAAAAAAAAAAAATTGAGTGTTATTCTCATTGTAAAAATATGACGTGATTTTTTCCCCGAATCTTGTATTTGATTTTCAATCAATACTGTTATTATAAATGTTCAAGGCGTCTCGTAATACATTGAAAGAGGAATAAATAAATTTCAAAATTATTTGAAAACCTTTCAAACATATTATTATAATTACTTTTAAACCTTATTGCCTTTTAATTTAGTAAATTAGCAAACTTAGATATAAGAGCTAAAATTGCTTTCTCTTTGACTTCTAATTTCATTTTGAACTCGATATTGTAACGATAAAAGATAATTTAATTAAGAAAACTATTCAGATTAATTGTGAATGAACATGAAATTTCGTAGAGATCCGAACTTTGTAACTACATTTTATTATTATCATTTACGCTCTCTGATGTAAGACTAGCTGGTTCAGAGGTAAGGTTACTGGTTCGCATGCAGAAGGTCCCTGGCTCAAAGCTCGCTGCAAATAGAGGTGTTCAAAAAATCGCAAAGTGTTACCAATAAGTTCTGCACATTGAAATTAAGTGATTAACATTTTTTCATGCTTCTAAAATGTATTTTTAAAATATTCACTATAATGTTATATTATATAATATTATTCAGTATAGTACAATATTATTTAATATGGTATAATATTATACTGTATTATATGACATTATACAATATTATATAATATTATTCAGTATAGTACAATATTATTCAATATGGTATAATATTATACAGTATTATATGACATTATCCAATATTATGAAAAAAACATTGTACAGTATTGAAAAAGTCTTACGTTTTACTCTGTTTCAATATTGGGAAAAATATTGTACAATATTACTTTTTCGAATTTTATGATATAAGACAATATCTTGTGCTATGTGAGTAGAGGATATAACGTTCAAATATCTCGTTGGTACGAAAACAATTCTTAAACAGGTGGGTACGAAAGGAAAACCACCGCCAACAAAAGGGTTAAAAGGGAAATGATTCAACTTCTACTAACACAATAAATTTCTTATTAACTCGAAACATACTTATAAAATATAAATGCAGAAGACACTAAGTGCAGAAACTTAGTATTGAGATACAGCCAATTTAGACATTTAAATAGTTATTAAAAATAGTAAAAAATATTTTAACGACTTCTAACTCCTACAGTAAGTTTGCTGATGTCTTGATAACTAGTTTATATCATGAAATAATTAACTGCAAGTTCTAATTGGCTGCAATAGTCCACCAAAGAGAACTTTTGTGGGCTCATTGACTTTTGCCTGCCAAAATGTCTACTGCGTCTATGTATTCTTTTGAAACAGTAATAATTATTTAATTGAACTCATGTGTTTACAGCATCAAATTGATTTATTTTTAAAAGATAAACATTGATAATGTCAGTACATAAGAATTAATTATTAATTTATGCTAACATTTCAGCCTATTTCATTTGTATTAGCTAATTACATTAAAGTCTTCTTTAATATTAAGTTATGTTATATGCCGAAAAGGAAAAGTGAGCTTTTATTAAGAAAAAAACGCTTTTGAAAAGTATTACTAATACGCCGCCATCAGAAGCCAAACAATAATTGAAAAATGATCAAAATTACCAAACAAGTTCCCTCATGCCGTCTCCCGAGAAGGGAGGGGGATCATCCAAGTCTATACCTCCTCCCCTCATTTCTGGTATTATGTGTAACGCAATACTGCTCCTTCACTCAGAGAGACGAAATAACAGCGCATGCGTCCCGAACTGCACCCCTCCAGAAGAAAGAGACATTCCCCGGTGACGTAATGAGTCACAGACAAGGAACGAATGAAGTCGAACGAAAGAGCTTCAAATCGTTCGATCGAACGAAAGAGCCTAAACCGTTCGTTCGCGAACGACTTGAAACGAACGGGTCAAAATGGCGAACGACCGACTTTGAGTCGAATCTTTCAACTGAACGGGTTTTCCCATCACTAAAGCGGGGTTTACACGCGAACAGTAAAACCGACAGTAAGAGATGACACATGCGCAGAATCATAAAAGCTTTAACCGGGCCACGGCAAGTCTCTGTCCGAACTTGACAGCGACATTTTACTGTCGGTTTTACTGTTCGCGTGTAAACCCCGCTTAATACAAACTGGTTGAATGGAATCTCCAGTGTTGACAATATCCACGTTTCTTACCTATAAATATGCGATAGTACGTTATATTTCTTCCCTGTAGAGTTTAGGGAGAAAACGAGACAAATAGTAATATGTGACTGAGTATTGAAATACGGTGACAGTCCCTTATACACAGGACGTAAGGCAATTCTAATTATATGTATGCAATAATTTAATTTTTTAACTTCCTTTAATTATTTTTAATGATACTTCATTTTTAATTATTTCTACTTCCATCGCAAGAAGCGCATTTCTACTTTCACTTCTAGTCACGAGTCTTTTCAGAGGAATATTCTTTTTCCCGTATCTCTTTGCGCATTGTTAATTACCCTTTTTTGCTCTGTCTTAATTGTCGCAACGACACACGGCCGGTGTTGTTCGTCAGTATGATTATAGGTTGACGTTTCAATATCATTTAAAATGCAAAAATAAGCTGAACACTTTTGCAATGTCTGAATAAAGAAAAAATCTTACGTTAATCGTCCGTAGACTATTTTTGAAAATGTCTCTACAAACACCACAGAATTGAAGATGTTACATGTATATATAAAATAGATGGAGAAATTAAAATACATTTGCATCCCTTTATCTTTTTTCATTTTACTCCAAACAGAGATGTTTTTCGTCAGATAAATATAAAATATTTAAGTAGCAGTTATTTGTTTCGGTTTTTGCGTCTGTCTAGATGGGTTGGACATAAAGTGTCCAAACATTCAAATTTTATATTAAATAGGAACAACATTTCAAAATTGTTTTTAATAAACATTTTTTTCTTTTCTTACGTTTAATAAAGGAAGCTTATTCAGATAAAAAGGAAAAATGAGCTCATAAATCCCCATTTTATATTTCTTTTAAATTTCGAGCTTGAATGAACAGTGTAAACTCTTTTGTCCTAAAGGACAGATAATGGTATAATATAATAACAATACAAGCAAAAAAGAAGCGAAACAATAAAAATATCCCCCCGAATTTTTTTTAAACAGCACTTTGAGATGAATTAAGATAATTTTAAAAAATATATATGTTATCTAGTTTAAGTAATTATTAAAATCGTTTTCATCGTTCCTTTTTTCTAAAAAGTTATATGAAGTTATTAATGAAAATGTGAAACAATGACTTTCAAATATTATATAATTAATCTAAAGTATAGGTGGGTGGCAGAATAATGTGAACACTTTTGAATTTGTACATTTTTTCAAATATCTCCCGAAAGGCTGGAAGGAAAAGAACAGGCTTCAACTCACAGTTTACAGGGAAGATTCGGTCACGATGGCATTTAGGGGACTGACGAGAAATTGATGAAGAAAATGATTTAGGACTCACCCCAGTTTACAGAAAGCTGATAAAGAGTTGCAACTTTCACCAATGGTTTCGCTTGATAAGTGCAACATTTACATGCATTTTTATAATAAAAAAAAGAGAAAAAAATCACGAATATTCAGGAAGCTATAAAGGTTTCTCAATTTTTCCCACAAGTTTTTTGCTTATAACATACAGAGTTATCAGCCAAATTATACGAAACTTACAGAATTCATGACAACTTGTTGGCGATGCATTGTAATAAAATTCGAAATAAATACTTTGAATATTAGAATACATATGAGTATTTGTAGAAAATGTTTTACTGCTCATGTGCGAAAAGTAACCTAATTTTTCTTTCATAACTTCAAAGCCAGACATATAGGGCAGCTCATATAAAAATTCCAGTTGAATACCGTTAACTTTCAGGAAGATATCTGCATTGCAGCGATATGAATTTTAGTTGCACTCTAAGTAATGATGAGGGTTTTTCTACAAATGATATTTTTTTTAATTTGAATCTTCGAATAGTTATCGACAAGTTGCAATCTAAGTTATGTATTTAATTTATAAGCATACATGGGTATGCAGGATATTCAATTTCCATAAAATTTAACATTACTGTTATAATCGTTTAATCTCTATAGAAGCTATTTTGAAGTTACGAATATTAAGACAAACTGAAATAACAAAATATTTAAATGTGGATCACATTCAAAAGAGTTGATGTTAGTATCTTGCAATAAAAAAAATGCAAAATCTTAATTTAGTAATTAAGTTTTTAAAAAGTAGTAAAAAAAAAGGACAACTTTTTTGGAACAATCTAGATACTGTAATACAAAGTTTGCCAGGATTGTTGAGTCAGACAGCTAACTGCGAAACAAACTGGACCACACTGAATCTGCAAGCGAATTTGGAAACATGAAAAAAAATCTTAAGAATGACATCCTGAAATTTAAGCGATACTTGATTTTAATTTAAATTCAATTTGAGTACTCGGTTCTTAAAATTAAATGAAAACACTAAATTGAATTACCTTGATAATAATCCAAGAAAAAAAGTATTACGATGCGTTTGGTCAAAAAAGTTGGGAGGGGGGCTAAGCAGTTAATTACCTACTTTGCCCTGCGCAGTTTAACACCTGTGAAATCAATTTACAGACCATCGCGTCTTGGGTACAATATGGACTTATCATCAAAGGAAGGTCGTCTTCCGCATGTCTCGTTTTCTATAGAGCACATTCCTGTGTGACTAGCAGGTTAATTTATCAATAATGATACACATTAGTCACACTTGGACTTAATTCCCCCAACGTTTCTTTTGGCTGTTTTCATTCACTCATTAATTTTTTTAAATCAAAGAGGGAAAAATTTTTCAGTGAGGAGAGGATTATACTATAAACAAGGCTGCAATGTTGTAAATTCGCCATCAGCTTAGCGCTGTGATGTTTCTCGCATAGATTTTGAGGCACCCTTAAAGTCTCGAGGCACGAGGTGAGCACCTCTAACACCTGTGCGGAAATCCGCCACTGATTACAACTGCCCGTAGGAACTGTACTGAGGTCTCTGTCCAGTCCGCTTCCTTTGACCTTCCGATCATTTACAAATGCTTCTCCAGAATGTTGCAGCAATCCAACAAACCCTCGGGCCATTGGAAAAGGGTGCCTCTTCTGTGCAAAGTCCAGCTTCAATACTCATTAAGATTTTTTATTGGCCCCTGGAAAGACGGAAGGAATTGCATCCCTTTGTGCAGAAAGAGTGCGGTTCTTGTGAGAAATGCCTATAAGAGGTGCTTTTTTTTTATTTTTTGTAGTTCCCTTTTGCTGTCATAAATCTGACAAACAAGGGAATTCGCCTGTAGGAAAAGTTTTTCTTGGCTAAAACTGCAACTAGGACACCAAATGACAACCGAAAAAACGACATTCGCGCTTTTCTGTATGCGTTTGCGGTTAGAAGAGTAAAGGGGGCCTCAGTCTTATTAGTCTGTCTTTCATGGAAAATAATTGGTGAGAAAAGTATTATTTCTATTTTTAGTCGGAAGAGAGTAAAGACAAACGTAGCGTATCTTGCAAAAGGAAAGAAAAAAAATTGAGAGTTAAGCTGAAATTATCATTTCTCTATTTTTACATTATTTTTGTAGTATCAAACACTAGTCGCATTCGGCTACCAACCGACTCGTCCATCTTATTAATTGTCTTAATTTGATTATAATAAACTTTAAATTCGCCAACTTATTTAATTTTTGTTAAGTTGAAAGTATTACTTGCTACAAAAGACCAATAAAGAAATTAGTTGTGCAAAGAAAAAACAGAAAGGAAAAAAAAAACAGTAGTTAGGGAAATGTATTTGCATTTGAGATAAATTTCGATGCAGTATGTTTTTGTGTCTAATGATATAAGTCTTTATATTCAACTATTAAAAAAGTCTAAAAAACACGAGATTCGATAAAGATATATTTTTAAAATTTTGCTTAATTATAATCTACAATTATTGCGCAGTATTAAGCTTATTATAAAGTGAAAATTTAACCTAATCGTAACAAATAAATGAATTACATGATCTCCAAGAAGATTATCTTGCCTTAAGTGGAACTATGAACATTGATAAAAAGTAAATTTATCAAAATAACATAGACAATCGATCAAAAACTAAATTATTTCAACTAACGAAGAAAGAAAGAAAAAAGACTGGACTTAAAGAAAAAAAAATCTGGCGAAACAATGAAAAAAGATTTTTTTTTTGTACAAATCTATAGTTTTGCTGGATCTTTATGAAATTTGGCATGCACGCTCTTCAGAAAAAAGATGAAAATAATTGTCAACTTTTTAAAGTCCAAAAGTAAATTAAAATTTCAGTTACTTAAAAATTAAGCAAGATTTTTGCGTTTTTTCGCAATACAGTATACTCTCCATTATCCGTGCTCAGTCCGGACTCACAAAAAATTTAAAGAGAAACATTTTCACGCTTATCATACATGTAAAATCGATGTTGATGTTCGATCGAGAGATTCATTCCCAGAGATTAGTGAGCCGTAACGGCGGAGGCTAAAGAATAGATTTTTTTTCTTCCTCCACGTGCAATCTCTACCGGTTCAACCCATAATTTTCCGAGAAATGAATCATCCACTTCCCGCTAGCTCATTCTCGTACGAACACGCTTCCTCCTGACACATCATTCTTGAACTTCTTCGTCTTCTTTCACTTTTGCACGTGTTCCTTTAGTTTTTGCGTCTTGTTTATCGTTAGTTAATAGCGTGAAATTTTTTACTGGTAAAAATGAGTGGTGTGAGACGAAAACGAAACGTTTTAAATGTTAAACAAAAATTAGAAATCCTTCAAAAACTTGATAATGGAGAATCAGCTAGTACCAGTAGCGAATCTAGGATTCGGGTCTGGGGGGGGGGCTGAGGTCATAAAATTTTTGTATTGTCGTGATGAAGGTAAAATCTGAAGGCTAAAGTAAACCAAAACTCTTTAACTTTACAGACTTTACTCACCTGACAATAAGAATCATAAAAAACAATACAATACTTTCGATAATTTAATAAAAATTACAATGAAATAACTAGCCAAAAAATGTCTTCGACCATGCCAAAGCTACAAGTACAAGTGGAATGACTACAAAAGTAGGAAAATTTTCGAGCCAGTCAAGCCAGAAAGTAATGTTGAAACGATTTTATTATTTTTTAAAAGAGATAAATTAAGAAAAAACAGGTTGTAATGATGTTAAATAAAATCAAGAATTCTGGCTTGGCTCTGGGGGAGGGGGCTGTCTGGATTCGCCACTGGCTAGTACTGATGCAGAAGATGTACTAAATGAGGGAAATACAGTTTCTCATTCTGCTGCTCTACAATCTTGGAAACTTTATTAGATTATATGGGGCAAAGAGGATTTGATTACGATGACATTACTGCTGTTCGTAAAATATGTGTTGATATACGACAAGAGATGAACAAACAGTAGAAGCGAAGACGTATTACAGATTTTTTAAGCAGTAAATGTTAAAAGGAAAATTCCTAGTTTGATGTTATACAGCATGCAAATGTAAGTAATTTTTATATTTTCGTACTGATATTGATTTTTTCTTTAATAAAAAGGAGTTTTCGGATTGTCCGTGCGATCCCTCCCGGTGATTAACCCGGATAATCGGGAGTGCACTGTATTTTCAAAAAATGCTATCTAACAAAATGATTTTTGAATTATTTATAATTCAAAAATACCTTTTTAATGATACCAGTTTAATTACAAATTGATGAAACATTACCAGTACAAATTGCTGAACTCTAAATCATTCAAAGAAGTTTGTTTTAAAGGTTCCTGGCTCTTTCAACAGGTGCCCTACTAATGGGCAGCACTTCTCCTTCTCACTTTGTCGCTAAAACCGTATATGAAATATTTAACTTACGGAATTTAAAATTAAATAACTTTAATGATAATTTCGTTGTTTTAAACGAATAAAATTAAGGGATTTATTTTAAAGACACGGAAAAATGAAATATATAATAAAAAATTAAATTAAATATATAATTATTAAATATTATAGATTTAAATTAATATAATTAAATATAAAAAAAATTACAATTAAATATGTATATGAATTATTGTTATGATTATAGATATGTGTCCCTCACTGACTCCTAGCAACCACTATTTTCAGACTCAGTCCGCCACTGATCAGTGATCATGCTTTTAATAAATAAGCCTTAACTAGAAGAACAAAAATAAAAAGCATACCACACTGACTCCTAGTGAAGCTACAGCTTTTCCGAACACACTGATGATTCATGCATAATCGGGCTTGTGAAGACAAAATATCATTTTTTTTTTTTTGAGCGTAGGGTAGACTAGCACAACTTTCACTTTTACTTTTGACACGAACTTAGGAAAACCGCAGAGAAAAAGAGAAAATAAATACTGTAACTTTTTAATCCTTTATTATTTTCTTGTGTCCGCCATTACCGACTTTGATTTCGCGTACCCCCAAATGGTCCTTCGAGTAACCCTAGGGGTACGAGTACCACAGGTTGAAAACCTCTGCCTCATAGGTACAACAAGATCTTCACCATGATGTATTTTAACCCTCTGATCCAATTTGCAGAGGCAGCACTAGAAATTTTTCGACGGGGGGGGCAAGCAAAATTTCTCTAATTTAGGTAACTTCAAAATAACACATAATAAATTATTTTATATTTAATTAACGCTAATTAAGTTTTAATTAACGAATTCCGGTATGATAATTAGTTATTTGGAATAATTAGCTATTTGTATAATATCGGTGCAGTAAGAATTGTCTGACTGAACGACAAGTAATAATAGAAAATGAAGAATTATGAACAAATCTCTTAGGAAATGAAGTGTACCGCATTGATATTGGCAAAAAATTTGCAGATTATTATCTAAATTTTATAACAAAATAAAATAATAGCTGAAACAAGTGAAAATAATTATTAACAAATTTTAAACCTATAAATGCATATCTGCATATCTCTACTAATAATAAAGGAGAATGTGTGTGTGTTGGTGCTCTACAAGGCAGATCGCTGGACCAAGGGCTAAGATATTTGGCACAAACCTACTTTGGAGGGTGGGAATGTGCACCTTGGAACAATTTTTTAAAAAATTTTAATTAGAATTTTAATTACAGTCGGACCTCTATTTAACGAACCTCTATTTTGCGAATTTCTCTATTTTGCGAACTTTTCCTTGGAACCAAGAACATTTTGCGAATTTCTTCGTAAAATAACCTCCAAATAGCGAAGTGTATTCTCTATTTAACGAACTTTTTCATGTGATCCAATATTTTTTTTTCTCTCTATTTCTCAAAATATTTCCGAATATTTTAAACTTATGCTTTATTTAACACATTTTATGGTGATCAATGATCTTGAACTGGTTTTACCAGTCTGAATTAGATATTTTGGACAGTGTGAAAAATAAAAACAATACAGCAATGAATTGCGATGAAGACGAAGATGGAAATGATCATGATGCAGAAATCAACAAACCTTCGTATGATGAAATGCTAAAATCATTTGAAACAATCCGACGCACACTTTGAAGAAAATACGCCTGAAGGGGGTTTTGTCGTATATAAGTGATTAAATTTAAGGACGCATGTGGTAATGTATGCTTAAAATTACTTGTTATAAAAAATGCGATAATGTCATTAAAGTTCATTAATTTCAATATAAAATTATTTTCCTAAAATTGAAAATACAGTATATTCCCGGACAATGTTTTGTTTTATTCTTGTTTTCCTTACAGATTTCTTTTTGATGGGCAAGATATATAAAACAAATAGATATTAATTTACAAAATAAAGGTGTGATGAATCACTTTTTTTAATAATATTTAGTGTTTATGAATTTAAAATCTGTTTTGTGTAGTTGAAAGTATTTTAAAAGGTGAATCTCTATTTAACGAATATTCCATATAACTAGGCTTGCCAGATTTCTGAAATGTTCAACCGGGACACCGGAATGCCCCTCAGCGTCGCGGGTATTCAAGGGTACACACACTAGGCGGGTTTTTAGAGTGTTTTAGAGGGTAGTTTTTTCTCAATGCTATGAATAAATGGTTACTGATTAGGAACCTAAACTAGGGGTAATAATAAATGATACAAGCATATAAATTTATCTTATAAGATAATGTCCTAATGGATTTTACTTTCTTTTTTGTTTCTTCGATTTTTCTGCAAAATCTGTGACTAAGATTGATTATGATTGCTGTATTTTAATTCTTTCTATAAGTATGTTTTAATCCAGCTAGCATGCTGCAAGACAAGAAATGTGTCGAGCGATTTTCATACTGAAATCATATACATATTTTGCATAAGGAATAAGAAAGGTGCCGACGACGTGAAATTAGATGTTAGATGACACATGCAGTGACTTGACTCCATTAGAGACGTTCATGTAGACAAGGAACAGAACGGATGCAAAGCTACTAAAAGAACGCTGGTTAAATGTCTGTCATAAGTTTAAAATTACTTTTTTAAGGATACCATGAATATCAAATTACGCATATGAGATTTAGTTGAATTTATATTCTCGACGAAAAAGCTAGTCGAAGAGGGCGGCTAGTATATAATACACCGAAACCCAGAGCCGGCCTTTAGCCGATTGGACCAATTGCTGCTAATAGGGCCCCGTCGATAAGGGGCCCCGCGCCAGAGAATGCACTCGAAAGGATTTTTCAAAATTTAATTAGATTTGAACTTAACTAAAAACTAATTGATAGTTTAGGTTATTTGTTTAATAATTTCGGAGCATATTATCGCGCAAAAACCATTCTTACACTACTTAGGGAGAAAAAAAAACAATATTTTTTGTGGTGCCAATTACAATCTTTTCTTTAATTTTAATTAACTTTTCGAAATATATTTGATATACATATTACGACGGCATTTTTTATTCTCTTAATTACTACACGCTTATTTCGACGATATTAAAAACATTTTTGTGTGTGTGTGCGCGCACATTGTCTTTACTATAATTGTATAAATTTTGAAAAATAATATAAGGACAGTCGAATCAAGCCTAAAACATTATCATGCTATGGACGATGTTTCGAACTAGAAGTTCGAATATCTCTTTTTTTCAAAAAAATAAATATACTGTTATGGTTTTACAAACTTTGGGATCGGGAGACACGGCTAACTAAAATTATTTCCAATAGGGCCCCACTTCACCTAAGGCCGGCCCTGCCGAAACCTCTCTAGAATCACCTACCGTTCCGAGAAAAATTGTCCTCTCTAAAAGCGTATTATGCTTGGGAGTGGGAGTACAAAATACTTATTTAAAAAAAGTCCTTTCTGATAAAGCTAATTTTAAAAATTATCCAAAGAAAAAAGTACTTTATCCGAAAATTGATCTCTCTCTCTCAATTTTTTTTTTTTTAGAAAAAGGTTTAAAAGGTTTTAAGGTTTTTAAAAAATTTGTTTCTGCTTGGGTCTTTCAGCTCTTTCGGATGTCACTTTTTGAATTTTTTTTTTTAATTGTAAAAATATATCTCAAATTGTTTCGTCGGTAGTTGTTGAGGAAAGGCAATGATGTCGTCAATTTTTTCTAAAGTAGTTGAGCTGAAAGTTTCATTCGCTGCAGATTTGTTGTCAGAGTTCAAATCGGCACCTGAAAGGCACAAATGAACTCTTTAATACTGAAACCCGATTGAGGCCGAAATTCACTTTTCTCTTCACATTGGGAAAGGAATGATTATTTTCTATCTGATTTCCGGTGTTGTTTTTGAGTGTATGAATTTCTTGTTCTTTCTTTGCTCCATTTTCTCTTAATAAAATGTGCACGGTCGGAGAGACGAAATGAATGTATTTTAGAGAAGTTGAACGCGCGACCAACCCGACTGCTCAGAGGGGTTTGAGTGGCATTTAATACAGGTTATTTTAACATTAGGTCTATGGGCCGAAAAATTCCTCGCCGAACAAAAATGACCGTTGAGAGGAATGACTACTATGTATTGCCACATTCTTGTGCAATACAGATACTTTAGTTTCACCGAATAATTCCGCCGAAAAGTGATCGAAACAATCGATGGAAAAAACACAAGATACAAATTCTCACTCGTCTTGTTGGTCTCTCACCTCAAAATAAGATTCAACCCCAGGTATCACAGAAATATTATATAATGTTTGCACAATGTTATACAATATTATGAACACCGAGGAACACCGAATACTGTAATAAAGTATTGTATTGTATGTATCAGTATTTCCGAGATACTAAATTTTCACAAATAATATAAAAACAATGTTTATTTATAAAAATCTTCATTTTAACTCAGGATATCACTCGATTGGAGGTTTTATTACAAAAACACCACTGAAACAATTATTCTTTAAGATGCTGAATATTATATCATACTATACAATACATGATATTTTGATTTCTATATTTATCGACGTTTATCAGTATTTTAAGGTGAAGTTATTCTTATGCCCGACAGATGACAGCACAAAAATACCGTAATACTTTATTATTCAGCGTTGATTCTTATTTTGAGGTGAAGTTATTCTTATGGCCGCCAGATGGCAACATGGAAATACAATAGCACTATATTATTCAGTATCCTGAAATAGTATTTAAAAAAATGTTCATTTGAATAATAATGTTTGCAAAGTCATTTTGTTTTACTGTATATAAAAGGCGGACCGGATTCAACTAATGAAGTTAACCATAAAACAGCATATAACATGTGGATGAAAAAAATGAGTGTTATTCGCTCACAGATGTAAGTCTCGCTGGCTCAGTGGCAAGGTGCTTGGTTGGGATGCAGAAGGTCCCGGGTTCAAAGCTTGCTGTAAGTAGATGTGTTGAAAAAATAACGAAGTGTTACATAGAAGTTCGGAATTAAGTGCTTAATATTTTTCCATGCTTCTAAAATGTATTTTTAAAATATTCACTATAATGTTATATTATATAATATTATTCAGTATAGTACAATATTATTTAATATGGTATAATATTATACTGTATTATATGACATTATCCAATATTATGTAAAAAACATTGTACAGTATTGAAAAAGTCTTACGTTTCACACTGTTTCAATATTGAGAAAAATATTGTACAATATTACTTTCTCGAATTTTATGATATAAGACAATATCTTGTGCTACGTGGGGTACGTTGATTAATATAGTGTTACGGTATTATCATGCTGCTATCTAAGAATAACTTCACCTTAAAATATTGATCAATGATGATTAATGTAAAAATCAAAATATCATGTATCATTGTATTGTATAGTATGATATAATATTCAACATCTTAAAGAATAATTGCTCCAGTGGTGTTTTTGTAATAAAACCTCCAATCGAGTGATATTCCGAGTTAAAATGAAGATTTTTATAAATAAACATTGTTTTTATATTATTTGTGAAAAGTTAGTATCTCGGAAATACTGATACATACAATACAATACTTTATTACAGTATTCCTCGGTGTTCATAATATTGTATAACATTGTGCAAATATTATATAATATTTCTGTGCTATCTGGGAAGTTTAGTGTAGTTATATTATTGTCCCATTTTGAAGCAACACAAGGGCTATTTTGGGACGGACTTCGTAATCTTGAACCATGGTCAGATGATGAGAACAACACCTGAGCTGGCACCCTCCTCTCCAAGCCATGTCTCTGGCACCAGTGCATGTTAAATGTGATGGCATGGAACAAACCTCCTCCCACTTGATCTCATGTGGAAGCTTGGAGAGGGAGTCCTTAGGCAGGTGGCTTCCCTGTGATCATAGGTTCAAAATTATGGAGTCTGTCCTAAAATAGCCCTCGTGTTGCCTTAAAATGGGATGGTAATATAATTAAACTAAACAATAAGTTACTGCAAGAGTTTTCATTCTATGCTTTTTATAATTATTTTATTCTTTCTTAATTCACTTCCATTTATTCTTCGAATTGAGTATCTTTGCTCCATTAGTTAGCCACTGTGAAATTTGGAAATCATATGCATGCAGTGTGGTATCTAAATTTAGAATTTATTGACACTATTATGCATTAAATCAAGGCCAACATATTTTATGAAACAAAGCTTTTAAAAATAAATATTTTTGTGCATCCCTTCAATAGCTTAGCGAAAGCCAATAATTATCAAGTGTTTGATTTGAATTTTCGGCAGGTTTGAATTTAAGGCAAGTTTATCATACAAATCCAAAAAATTAAAAAACAAGGAATGGATGTGAGCATGCAGAAATGTAAGCAATTCTAGAGCACTATAAGATGTATGGATTCTAAAAGCAATAGTAGAATTAATTTTTTTCTTAATCTTCATCAAACTTAAATGTATTAATGAATGCACACAAGCAATTTTTACATTTAAATTAACCATGATCTGACAGTTGGAATGCTTGTACTAAATTGCATCAATTTTGTTTTGCACTAGACTCCAGAGAAATACTTTCATTTAGTTTTAACAATTGTGGTCTGAAGGTTGGCAGTTAATCACGAGCTGCAACTAAGCAACTAAGTTTGGTTAATGGAGAAAGGCTCGATTGTTTTGTTCAAAATCGTCAGCTGTTTTATAAATAAAATTTATAATACGGTACTTAAAATGCCTAAATATAGACTACCTAACTGTTTGTTGTTTTTTAAAAATAAGAGTTTGACAATTCAACATAGTTGAGAAAAATATGCCTTGCTGATGCCTGCAAGAGTATGTGTTATGCTTGGTTTGATAAGTGTTTTAAGGCGCAAGAGCCATATTTGACCAAATTGCAGCAATGTATGCTGCTTGATTACAGCAGAATGCATGCAACGAAAGTAGTTAAAAAAATGTCCAAAATTAATTCAGAAAGTGTATAGAAAGATGATTGTATCTGTTCTCTTCAGCCATCTACACCAGTTATAAACTACCGATTTTATTCATTATAAACAAGAACACAACAATGGATTTTAACCTTTGCCTCTGAAAATTTAGTCGTAGGTCATATGGCACCCGATACCATCTCATCTGAAGAAACAGAGAGCAGAAAGGAACTATTCCAGAAGAAATAGATGGCCCACTGAAGACAAAACTTTTTTCAATTACGCTCAGCAACGAATAAAGTTCATGTGGCATCAGTCAGACACCCACATCTCCAGGGTTAAACCAATAGTCTGAAGCGAAGCACCATAACCAATTCTGATTTACATTAAGTGAAAGAACATTTTTAGTACCTTCCGTTCCAATAGTCTGTGTAGATAAATGATCAATTAAATAACCTCAGTTTAACCCCTTCCTGGCAGTGGCGATTTTCCGCACAGGCGTTAGAGGCGACCGCCTCGTGCTTCGAGACTCTAGGGGTGCCTCAAAATCTATGCAACATACATCGCAGTTCTAAGCTCCCAGATAGCACGTAAGTTTGCAGCAAGTTTGATTTTGACTTGTCATGGCAAAATTTGGCGCGTCAAACTTGAATCGAACTTGTAGCACGTTCGATGTGACAAGTAGCGCCACCTCTTTGCAAATCAAACTTGCTGCAATTTTGCAAAACAAGCTTCCTGTAAAGATAGCACAATAAAGAGATAATTATCTTTGTCTCTGTTTTAAAAAACATCCGATTTTTAATAGCATATCCTAGACCGTAATTCTTTTTTATTAATTCAATAAATCAATGATAATTTGTGAAAAAAATAACTTTTTTATAAAAAAAATTTTTGAAACATTTTCCATTTTTTACTAAATATATCACTCTCACTTTAAAGAAAACTATGTCGCCTTTTTCTTAATGTTGAAATTTTAACGTTTATAAACAAATTAAATCTAAAAAACAGTCAGTGTTTGTTGAACAATAATAACTAGACATTTTGTCCCATTTAAAGTAATTACTTTTAACTCTAATTTCATAATTTATTCTACTAGCAAAAAGTAGTTATTAGCGAAAATCGCTCTCACTTTGACTTCAAATCATATTCTCAACTCAAAAAATTAATGAAATCCAGAAAATAGTTAAAAATAAATCGTATACGAATCGAATCAAACGATGTATTAGCGAAATCTATTTTCTACTCACAGAGTTCAACTGGCTCAATGGTAGCGTCTCCGCTTCGGAACCGGGAGGTCGCGAGTTCTATCCCGGGTTGTGTTCGTGCTCTGTTTTTGCTATAATTTGCAATGAGTTTGACACGGCAAACTTGCTGCAAGTTCGTTTCATGGTGACTTCGGAGCTTTCGTTAACTTGCTGCAAGCTTACTGCAAGCTTGCACTCTTGTCACGACAAATTTGTCGCAAACTTGCAGTCTTGTCATGACAAATTTGTGGCAAGCTTGCTGCAAACTAAAATTGCTATCTGGGCTGGTGTCGAATTTACGATATTGCAGCCCGTATTTTTATTTTAATTTAATTAGTTTTATTTATTTTAATTCAATTCACAGAAAAGCTTCTCCCTCTTCTCTTTAAAAAAATAAATGAGTGGATGAAAACAGCGGGAATCGAAGCATTGGGAGGAAATAAGCCCTATTGCCAGTAGCAAACTGGTGAGATTGTCCCATACCAAGTGGCCCCTTCCCTTAAACATAAGACAATTTCGGACCCCAGGAAGTGTGTGTGAGAGAGAGAGAGAGAGAAGGAAGAAATTTCTCTATATAGTAAGCTTTTCTGAAGCAAATGAATAAGATAACCCTATACAACGTTCTACATCCGTTTTGGTGTTTTACTGCCGTCGAAATTCGACCACCCGCATTTACCGAACGTTGAAACCGATCTAGACGCCCTCGAGCAACTCTCCCACTAATTGAATAGGACACCTCTTCTGTGCAAAGTCCAGCCGCATCCAGTATTCATTTAGATTTTTTCATTGGTTTCGGAAGCCACGGGAGAGGCTGAAGGGATTGCATCCCTTTGTGTGAAAAGGGTGCAGTTCTTGTAAGTTTCTGTAGTTTCATTTTACTGTCATAAATCGGTCAAACAAGGCAACAATTCGCCTATCTTTAAAAGCAACGGTTTTCTCGGCTGGAAACTGTTACTAGAGAGGAAGGGGGCAAGAAATTTTGCCCATTGAAGAAACCAATTGACATCTTTGAAAAGGCGACACTCATGCTTTTCTTTAAGTGTTTTGGGGGTCCTTTTTACAACGTTTTGGAACAGTAAAGGGGCTTTAGTGTTATTGGTCTTTTTTTCGTGGAAAATAATTGGAGAGAAAAGTTGTGCTTCTCTGATTTTAGTCAGAAGAAAGTAGGACGTGCGAAACGCATCTTGTAAAAAGAAAGGAAAAATTCTCTTTTCTTCCTCAGAGAGACCTTATAGTATCTTGAGATGGAAGTATCAAAAGATCCATATTCATAATGTGATATGTGATGTTCTTATCGCAGAACTTACGCAAAGAAGCACTACCTATAACAATAATCTAAATGACTTTCAAATTTTTTTTGACGGCAAATTAGAAGAAAAAGCTTTTGAAACTTGCATAACAAACTTAACCACAAAATATGCTGATGATATCGAAGCACATTATTTCAAGAACGAAGTGAAACATTTTATTAAATACACAAAAAATGAAAAAGTAACAAATCGAATGCATATGTACAAATTGATTAAAGATGGTCTACAATCAACATTTCCCAATGTGGAAACAATTTTAAACATTTTTCTTACTCTACCAATTTGTAATACAAGCGGAGAGAGATCGTTTTCAGTTCTGAAACGCGTCAAGAACTATTTGAGGAATAGTATGAGCCAACCGCATTTAAATGAACTGTCGCTTTTATTTATTGAAAATGATTTAGTACAGGAATTGGATTATGAAAAAATGATAGACAAATTCTCAAAATTAAAAGCAAGAAAAGTGACTTTTTAGTAATTTTATGTTTTTCCACACCTGTTTCTGTGTTCATAAAATTTTACTCCGAATTTCAAAAGTAGCATTTCATTGCTGCTACTAATATATATGATATAATATTTATTTTTGTATCTCCTTCTAAAGTTTAATTTCATTTTTTGTTACCCTTTAGCACTGTAATTTGTTTTATTACCATTGAAGAATGTTTATTTAATTATATTTTTTTAATCAGAAAACGTGTGAATAAACTGAATTAGTAAACAAATTTTTCATGGTACACTTTTGATTAGTCATATTATATATGAAACATATTGCTTTGTTTTAGAATTCCCATTCTCATTTTTTTAAGGAACATTTTAAAAGAAAGGAACAGTAAAAACAATTTTAATGATTTACTTTGTAGAGTTTAAACTATATAATATTTTTTTGAATAATGATTTATAATTTACCTTAAAATACTGTTTTTAAAATTTTTCGGGAGAGTAATTCTATGGTTTCCCTATTTTTGCCCGTATTGTTATTAGAATATACCATTCTATCCTTTGGGACGAAAGAGTAGACATTGCTTATTCCAGCTCCAAACTTAGATGGATATAAAATGGTTCTCAGTTTATGGTAAAATTCATTATAGTTCATAAAGATAAATTGATGATTTATGCGCTCATTTACCATTTTTTAAATGAATAAGTTAACTTTATTAAATTTAAGTGAAGAAAACAAAAACTATATTTATTAAAAACAATTTTGAAACTTGGTTCATGTTTAATATAAAATTTGAATACTTGGATAATGCGATGTCCTACCCATCTAGATAGAATCAAAGACCGAAAGATATCACTGTCACTTAGTTATTTTAAATTTCAAATAAAAAAAATCTCCGTTTTTAATAAAAAAAGATTTTTTGATCTATTTAAATCATGTATATCTATACTTATAAAAGGCAATGTGTGTGTGTGTGTGCGATGTCCAGACGAATCTATCGCACTTACAGCTATGAGATTTGGCACACAGGTAATTGTAATGATTATTCAATGCACCTCGAAGCCGGAATTTTAATATTTAATATAGAATTTTTTAATTTAATGTTTTGTGTTGTTTTGATTGATTTTTCGCACTAATTTCTCGATAGAATGGTTTTGAATAATTGTACGAAAAAAATAGACACACCATCGAAAAGAGCACACGATTTCCGTTCTAATGAAGTTAGTTTTGAATTTCTAACGTAATTTACTGAATTTTGAGAAATTTTTAAAAAATAGTAAGTTTTGTCATCTAAATTTTATTTTTGTTTTTAAATTTGCTACATCCAGCGTTCTAATAACACTATTGTTTTCAATTTTTTTCAGCTTATGACTGCAACGGTTCTGTCGGATTTAAAACAAGAATGTTTAAAATATCTTTTCCCGTTTTTTTTTTATTATTAATTTTTCCCTCGTCAGTTGAAAGATATTTTTCCTCTAACGAGCGCGGTACTTCTTCGGACGTTGCCGGCAATTTTGATTGGCTAACGGTGCAGAGCGCAGGAGACGTTTTTTTCATTTTGTTGAATTCCTGATTCCATGGGCAACGCCGTGCGCGAACTGCTAGTATATTTATAAAAGAAGCAAAAAAATAATAGAAAATATTTTTTTTATAATAATATTTTTATAAATTATTAAATATATATATATATTCAAATTGGATAACGAAGATACAAAAAATTAAAAGCATAAATAAGTTATTTTACGTTACATTTTTATAATCAATAAAGTTTTCTTGGGAGGGGGGGGCACAAAATAATTTTGCGCCTGGGGCCTCATATTGTCTAAATCCGCCACTGCTTCCTGGCCGACATCGCGTCATACGTTCGGCTCTTTTGTGCCCGTATGCTATTTAAATGCGTAGTTAAGTCAATGTAACAGTTGATTTTAAATACAAAAATCACCTATTCACTAGAGTGGTCCTTATATGAGGGTAAACTTTTTTTTTTAAATGGGGAACCCTGTCATTTTGATCTACTAGATAAAAATGAATTACTGTAATTTTTCAGATTTTTAAGTCAAGTTTTAGGGGTTGCTACCACGGCTGAAAGTTTTTGAATTTCAGGAAAAATTGAGATCTGAATTAACTTCAGTTATACTAACTTTATTTATTAAACATTTCATGCAATCTAAAAGATTTTCGATTTCTTAGACATTAAACAAACATATGAAGCTAAAAAAGGATTTTAGTTTACAGAATTACAGTATACTACCTTTAAAGACATTAAAATAGATTTTTTAAAGTTCAGGTATTTGCTTCTAAATTGCTTTTACTAACAACAAATACTGCTTTTGCTCTTCGTCTTTTGTATGAAGTTTGTTGTTCGATTCTATCAGTGCCACTCTAAACTCGACTACATTTTTTTCAACTCTTAACCCTTTATAACGCTGTGATACGTATACTTACCACCAAATTCATTAATTTTTAAATGCATTTTTTTAAGGTTAAATGAGTTTTCATCAAATTTTCCAATGAAACGAAAACTGAGATGTTCCAATTTCTGTTTTAAAAAAAGGGGGAGTGTCTGGACTTGATAATTAATTATTAATTAGCAAAATTAACAAAAAAATAATGTTCATCGAATAAGACAATTGTATTTCTTTTCTTAAACGAATCTCAATCCCAAATCCATTTTACATACTACAACAATCATAGGAAAAAATGGCCCTTTAAAGCGTTAATGAATCAAATATTGCATTACTTTTCTTGTAGGATTTGTCTTCTTTCCATTCTGTCATATCTTTTTACAAACACCCTGATGGTACATTCAAGATTTTCAAAGACCTCATTGTGTTGGTCGATAAAAAAATCATGCAGACCCTTTTTAAGGACTACATCTAGATCAACATCAGCTCGTTTCAAGGGTTCATAATTTTCTTCTGTTTTTAAAGCATCCGCCATTTTCCTTTCTTGAGAAATATAGTCATCAAAAAGCACAAGAGCAACAAATTCCTCCGACAGGTACCATAAATATCCAAGAAATTTGTTCAAATCATTTTTTGGAACAAAAACAAGCAGATGTTGCTAGAAACCAGCTATTCATATCACAACAAACAAGCAAATATCGCGAATTCCAGCTTCTTGTTTGAACAGTTTACATAAATTGATCTCTGAATAAATATATTTTGAGAGAGTTATTTGCTTTTGTATTCCTGTTTTGGGAACACCTCCAAGAAATATGATGGTGAACTCTAAACGTTCTATAAAGCCATCTTGAGGCTAGAACTCTTCCAAGCTGATTTTGGCAAACTCAACTTCAATATGCACTGTCGATTGCTTTTTCATGAATTGAAACATCAGATATCGCAGTTTGAACATTACAGTGATCAACCGAGCTCCAGGAATTTTTAAATAATTTGAATATCAGTGTGTCAGGAATACAATTGACTTAACAATAACTGCCTCCAGCATGATTTCGAGGACGTGATAATGGCAAGCCATCTAGAGCATTTCTTTGTTCATATTTTGCTCAATGACACATGTTCCTCCTCGTAACCCTGTGTTTACTAAAGTTGTATCAAAACTCAAACATTTTAACTTGATAAATAATTCACCAGGAAAAAATGCAGAGAACGTCTCTTTTAGATGGCAACTTTGTTTGGTACAATGATATAAACATTTGACCAACAAGCCAAAATCTGTGTATTTCCTTGTTAAAATGGGCGGTTCGCTACTTGATGCCATTGGTAAAGGTGTTGAAAACTAAAATATTATTGTTATGTCGATATTACTATTTCAAAGTATTTTACTATAATACTTAAATAGACTATAACTTAACAGTAAAAAAAAAAAAAAAAAAAAAAAACCACTTGGACGAGTATATTACATTCAGCACAGTAGCTGACTACAAACTGAACTGCTTGAGTCATCCTCAGGCTAGAAGTGCAACTGTGACGCACACGGACACTTCTGGGCATGAAACACTACCGTCTCAAAATGTAGTGGAGACGAGATCAAGGGGGAATGGACTCTCCTATGTTCAGTAGTTGTTATTGATATTATTTATGTGTTTACCAGTTTACTCAAACTTTGGAAAATTTCTTGAGTTTTCAAAACTTTTAAAGCTTGGTAGTGATCCATAAAATACATTTTTTAAAACTAAAATTTTTACGGAAGTCTTATTTTAGGCCACAAAACAAAATGGGGACGATGCCCCACCAAAATTTCAAGTCGATTTTTAAGGACCATCCTACTGTTCACGCTTAAACGTCTCAAGTATCCTTTACCATCTTAAATTGATTGAAATAGTAAAAAATAAATCAAATGGGTGGTGGCATCTAATTAGGAGGTTAAATAAAAAAAATAAGACAAGGAGTTAATATCATTGAATGAAAAATTTCAGAGAAGATTAACTTAATTATGTTTCAGGATCACCACTGAATAGGCAGTAATTCACAGGTAACGGTGGCATTCATACTAATATTTTGTTATTCCCAATAGTTATTAGTAATTTTCCATTTTTAACATACAGTATAGAATGAACAGAAATATTAACTTGAGCCAGAGATCATGAACAACCCTCACAAATGATGGCAATATTCACAGTCATAACATTTTAATGGCTATTTGTACGTAGAGGTTGTGTATTTGTGTGTGGGGAATTAAAGTATGAATTTTAAAAAAGTTGTAAAGGAAATGCAGACACACATTCAATAAAAGAAAACAAGAATCAAAATATCAATGTGTTTATTATACAAATGAGTTAAATTCAGTCGCAAGGCATGAAATAAACTTTCGAAAATGATTCAATTCATAGTACATAAAATCCATGCGAACAGTACAAGATTTTTTATATGTATATTTACATTCTGGAATATGAAAAGTTCATCATTATAACACACAATTTTGAAAGTGCCTGGAATGGATTTAAGTCAAAACTTTCACTAGTTCGAGCAAAAAAGGCATTCCTCTTGGACAGAACAAAACAATGCATCTCAGAAGAAAAGATGATCATAATAATCCATTGAGTGGTTCACATTCAACATCTTAAAAGATTTCAAATGTTGCTCTCATACACATACAAAAGTATTTTTTCCAAAGAAATTCATATATTAGATGAAAAACCAAATTAAGCAAGCATTCTTGAAAATAACAATCATAACAGAATAAGGAACAAAAAATTTCATTCAATAGAAACAATAAATATACACAAAGTAGTTATTTTTAAGCAGTACAGATCAGAGACACATTTTTAAAAAATACGAAGTTAAGTACATAATTTTCAAATTTGATTGAGGATTCAAATTTATATCTTTGATGAGTTTTCCAGATAAACAGGATTCTCATTAATTCTGAATACTTTATCAGTTATATATAGATTACAAATGTTTATGCATGTGTACTCTACAAAAAACTGTTAAAAAATTCCAGTGTTACTAATTTATTCACAAAAAGATTTATGTTTAAAAAACTTGTTTTTTAATGCAATTTTTTATTAAAATGACAGCATTTATGAGAAAAGCAGACACATGCTGCCCTCCTTCCATCCCCAGAAATACTTTCAATAACATTAACTGTATTCTCAGTTTGACTTTTAAAGTACAATTTAAGAAAATCCACAAAACATTAATTATGAAGTGCCACAAGAGAAATTCTAAATTTCTCAAAGTTCATAAATAAGACGAATCTTGAAGGAAACAATAGTCTCCAACAAAATATAAGGAGAGGAGGGAATTTCCAAAATTATGCTTCATATGCAATTTCCACGCTCTTGCATCATTTTAAAACAATTCCATGTTGAAGGCTTTTTGAAGAATATTATACTGAATATGATAACGATTCATGAGGCAACAAAATCCATCAACAAAAAGGACACTTAAAACGAAAGAAAAATTGATGTCATAATGCATAATTTCAAAGCCAACAAAAAGTTCTATTTCTTTCACTGAAGTCAACTGGAACAAAGAAGCTCCATAACAGGTAACATTCATTTTTAAGTAGGAATTTGGATTTGTGTTACTATCAGGTCAATTGCAAGCAATAAATACAACCACAGTCTTAGATATTAATGTATCACAGCTATAGCTTGATTTCATTTTTACAAATAAGAGTCTTTCTTGTGTTCAGTTCTTCCATAAGAACTTCTGGGACTAGATAGCACCTTCTTCAAGTATTAGTAAAAGTACTAAAAAAAATGTACATCACAATTTAGTCTTTTTTAGATTTGTGACTTTTCTTCTTCTTGTGTTTATGCTTATGTTTCTTGTGCTTCTTATGCTTAGATTTTTTATGTTTCTGCTTATAGTCACTGTCAGAATTTTTGTTTTTACTGCCCTTTTGATCATCTGAATCAGATGAGTCACTTTCACTAGCCGCAGAGGAAGAGACACTACTAGTGACACTAGATTTATCAGCTTTAAGTACTTTTACACCCGAGTCGATTTTAACATTTCTTTCCATTTTAGCTACTTTTCTGGAACCTTCAGGTGAAGAAGCTTTTCTTTTTTGTCTATCTTTGCTTTCACGGGATCTTTCTTCTTCACTGAAGTCATCATAGTCTGGCTCAAATTTTAACTCATCCTCATAATTTCTACGAACTGGTTTAGGTAAACTTGTATTACTATCTGGTGCTTTAATAGGAGAGTGTTTTCTTCTTGGTGGTTCCTTTTCCTCCAAATGAACTCGGGCTTTGCTAATTTTTTGTGAACGATGTTCCTCAGCCGATTCATTATATTTCCTGTCACTTTTCTTCCTGTATGAATTATGGCTACCACCAGAATCATGACTTTTTGAACGAGACCTTTTGCGACTCTC
The DNA here is from genome assembly GCA_013235015.1 of Araneus ventricosus. NCBI lineage: Eukaryota > Metazoa > Arthropoda > Arachnida > Araneae > Araneidae > Araneus > Araneus ventricosus. Next base: position 40,429 of record BGPR01001132.1, read on the forward strand.
TTGTTTTTCTCTTTCAGAATGATGAGCAGAATCTCTTTCATATGGTTTCCTGCTCCGAGAAGAAGACACTACTGTAGCTGGTCTCCGTCGATCACGAGAATCAGTACGACTACTGGAACTACCATAATAATCATCAAACCTATGTTTCCTTTCTTCACGAAGATAAGCATCATCAGCACGGTCTCTTTCTTTGCGACTATAATCTCTGCGATCATGTGAAGAATTTCTGCCCACTTCTCTAGGTGGTGTGTGTCTACGTTCCCGCCTATCACTTCTGTCAGGAAATCTTTCTCTCTCATTTCTTGCTGAATGAACAGCCACTGCTCTGCGAGTACTGTTATCATCATGGTGATTGTGACGATTTGATCTATCATACCTATCTCGTTTTGACACAATTTCTGTCTTTGAATTTTTGGTATCGTCTTTTCTGGAGTAAACAGAACGCTTATCTTTGCTGTTAGATATAGTGACATGCAAAGTATCAGATTTTAGCTGTTCTGAATTAACAACACTTTTGAGCTCTAAAGTTTCTTTATGTTTAGTAGAAGAGTGCTCAGGGCTTGAAACATCGCTAGAATTTTTGGAATCACTTGTATCTTTTCTATCAATTCTAGGTTTAAATTGCTTAGCTAATAGAACATTTTCAGCCCTCGAAATAATATCAGATGGCAGAGCGCCCTTTTCATCCTTAGATGCTACTGCTGAACTTCTATGTTGTAGCAAATCTGTATCTTCATCTTCACTTTCCTCTCTTTCCCACTTGGATATACCAGGCATATCAACACAAAGAACATTTTCATCCTCAACAGCTTCTTCAACTTCTTCTTCCTCTTCACTATTGCCAGACATTTCAATGTTTTCAGTTTCTACTAATTCTAGATTATCAGTAGCAACATTTTCTAAGTCAGCAGTATTATCTTCAGGATTTAATTCTGCATTCAAATCAGCAGCTTCCGGATCATCAGCAAAAATATCCAACACATCTGGATCTTCAACTGGTTTCACATTGTCTTCCACTGTTGTATCTTTAGATACTACCACTGTTGTATCTTTAGATACTACCACTGTTGTATCTTTAGATTCTACAGTTTCTTCAGTTTTGGCTGGTAATTCAGAAACAGGAGATTGTTCAATTTCTTTTGATGCAGGCTCGGTATCTTTTTCTTCTTCAATAGTTTTAAGTTTGGTTTTCTTTTTTTTCACTTTAGTCTTAGTAGGCAAATCAGAATCTGTGCTTGGGGCTCCTTCAACTTTCTCCTTCTTAGCTGATTTTTTCTTCTTCAAAGACTGATCAGCTGTTTTATGCTTCTTGTGTTTATGCTTTTTATCTTTCACCTTTTCTGTACTCTTAGTAGTTTTAGAATCTGACTCAATGGAGTTATTCTTCTCTTTATCCTTTTCTGCAGTTAGCTCGTCACTAATAAGGTTTTTCGATGATTCAGCCTGTTTATCTCCACTAACCATAACTGGAATTTTATTATCTAGTTTCTTAACTTCTTTGCTCTTGTGATGATGGTGATGCTTTTTATGTCTAACAGAAAGCTTCTCATCTTTCTTCTTTGAAGATGATTCTGCACTAGATTCCTTGGAATGGATAACTCTCATATCCGACTCCGATATTTGAGGCAATTCACGAATTTCCTTCCTCTGAGGTTCTCTAGTTTGTCGATATCTAGGTTTATAATCTCTTGATCTCTCGCCAATATATCCTGGTATACGATGAGGCACTTCCTCCTGGTGTCGTTGATATTCTGATCTTTTATCATATCGTACGACTCTATGTTCTCGTTGGTCTCTCTCATATCGCTGATGAGGATATTTAGGTGGAAACATGTCATATAGAGGATACTGATCACCATAAGGATACTTTGGCTGTCTCTCTACAGGATACTGTTCCACTGGTCTTGAATGCATAGGCTGAATTGGAGGAGGCATAGAATGCAAATGATGAGGTGGAAAGGCAGGTGGTCGTACAACTGGAAGTGGAAGAATGGTAGGAGGTGGTCCGTACTGAGACTGATATGAGGCTCCACTGGTATACTGAGGAGGAGTGTAACTATGCTTATTAGAATAGGACAAATTTCGATGAGAAGATACCCGATAACCTTTTGGAGAATATGAACGGGATCGTCCCCTAGAAATAGGAGAACGCACACGATCTCTTGAATCATGACCCCGTCTTCTAATTGAAGATTCAGCTCTAGATCTAGATCTGGATCTAGAGTCAGTTCTTGTGCGAGATCTAGATCTAGTATAGGATCTTTTCTTAGACCATGATCTGGATCTTGAGTGGGAATACGATCGTGATCTGGAACGGCTTGAAAAAGGAGTTCGAGACCTTGAACGAGAGGATCTATGAGAACTGCGAGAAGGGGAACGAGTCCAGGACTTTGAGGAGGAATAAGTCCTAGAACGTGATGACGATCGAGATCGATGTCTTTCCGAGCTTCTACTTCGACTTCTGCTGCCTCTATCTCTTGAATAACGATGTCGTTTTTCAAGTTTTCTTTGAAATTCTTCCATACGATCATCTATGCTCCTAAAAAGGCAATATATAATTCAGAATATGGATATGCATGGCACGGGACATAATAATGCTATAAAATTGAACAGCAGATAATAAAAAAATTGAGATCTTTTCTTTCATAAGACACAGAACTGAAATGTCCAAATGATTTTACAGATTGATAAAATAAGTTTGATTTTATTGATGTTTATAAGACCTTTCATTGTTCAAGCATGTACATACACAGAAACAGAAACACTAAATTCCTAAAACTTATATTTAATACACCTGTTATAGATACATCTATAATAACATATTACAAATAAGATATAAATAACTTGTTATGGTACATATTATTTCACTTCACGAAAAACAGTTTCATTTGCAGGGCAAATATATAATTAATCAAGCATCAAATAATTGTTTAATTTCCTAAAGAATTCCTATGCTCAATACTGCTGAATTTAATGTGTTTTATGCATAGATTATATGCAGTTTTTAATTTTCTAGTAATATAGAACACAAATAGTTCATTCAAAGAGATCTTAAAGATAGTATTTAATAATAGAAGTACAGTAATATGGATGTACTTAAAATATAAACTGTAAAATGTGAAATAAGTCTGAAAATTATCAAAATTTCTCTATATTTTATCCCATTACTATCATTTCACTATAAAAAAACCCCAGGAATCTTGCTCACCATAAAGATAAAGGGCCATGGGAGATATGCTTGTGAAACAAGAATGACACAACTTATTATTTAAAAATAAATTTGTCATTCAAATATACCCATAGTACAACAGTGAAGAGGAATTATAGCACACAAGCAATGTTTTACAGGAAAAGCAAACTAATTTAAAGTGAAAGGCAAATGACAATTTAACTCCTTAAATGCATATAATTATAGAAATGTAACAACCCTTTCCATTATTTAATATCGCTTAAAAATAAATGCTGGTGCATTCAAGGGTTCAAGTAAATTATTTTAATTTCTTAAGTAATTTACCTTTCATTAGGTACGGACGCATCTTTTAATGGATCTTCACTTTCAAAAGGACGAGGTACAAAAGTACCTGAATCAGTTGAAACAGGAAGTAATGGTCCAACACCAGGAGGTGGAGGCTGGGGAGTTATATGAGAAGTATTTATAGGCGATGCACCTGAAAATAAAATTGAAATTATTAAAAATATGATACTCCTTCATATTGTTAACATATTGATTCATCAGGAGAATTTCAGATACCAGTAACTTATAAAAAATTGTACTTTTATTTGCAGAATTAAACATTCAATGTTTAATTCTGTCAAATAAAAGTACTGTTCTGTTTTCACAGTGTTTGGATTTTTTTCAAAACACAAAAGCTAAACCCCATAAACTAACTACATATTCAGTCTTGTACAGTCAGTATCTGAATGTATATACAGGGTGTCCCACAAAGGTGGAACAGGCAATTATTTCCTTAAATATTGATTTTAGACATATACTTCCAATTACAAAGTTTCATCAAATAAGGTAAGAATTTGTATGAAAATACTTTGATATCCAAGAGGATTGAAAATAAAAAGTTATAAATTTTAAATTTTTATACGACCTCCATAGAGCAAAAATGTCAATTAGTAAAATGTTTCTTTTACATTCATCTATTCGCATACAAAATTGCATGCTTCTATCAGCAAAACTTACATATACATAAGAAGACAAAGTTGTTGATTTAGACCACTTTTCCATACCTCTCAATGCTGTTTGATCCAGTCTTTCCATGTACATTTTAGGGATAATATACATATTTAAAAAAAATTATTTAAAGGAAGGAATCAGCAAATAACAATAAAATTTGTTAACTCTTGTTAAATCTAAAAATTAGTTAAATAATACATTAATCGAAGTTTTTACAAAAATAGGTTATCTTGTAAACCTTCAAAAAAATCATGGTGCCTTATCACCAGTGAGGCTGATCTTCCCAGAAACAAGAAGTGCTATAAAAATATTACTAGAATACAATTGAAATAAAAATTTTCAAAAACAGATTTACAATCACTTAGTTCAAACTTCTAGTAGTAATTATCTGAATTGAATTTTAGATAACTACAGTCCTTTTTTTTTCGGTGAGCTCCGTTTTAATAAGAGAAATCAAATATGTAGGAACCAGCCAAGTTCCCGTTGAGGCAACATGAAAGTGAATCTCTGAAACCTGAAAACAGCCAATAAAGGGGAAAAAGAACATGAAAGTGAACCATGGGTGATATTGAGGGGGGGGGGGGGGAAGAAAAGAAAATAGAAGAAAAAAAAATATATTATTTGATTTTTAGCGCAAAACTGGACCATCCAAAAATCCAGTTACGGCTAGGTTCTATGACCACAGAAAGAATAGCTAATTGCCTTCATCCATTATGTCACTTAGTTGTACGCAATGAGCAAATTTTAGTGCTTTCCAAAAAGTATTTGGTATGCAGCTCAATCCTGTGTGTCTTACTTTTTCATTCATTTTCTGTCTTCTTTTCTCGTTTTTATCTTTTTTTATTAATAATTGAACTCTCAGAGTGGAGAAGTAAGCAAATAATAAAAACAAAAATACGAATTTTTAAAATAATTTTAGCGAGTTCTGCAGACCTAAAGGACGAGTCGCCACTGCTCTTAGGTAAAGCTTAATAATACACACAACACAAACAGCTAATTCAGTATTCTGGTTCAATATTCGGCTATTTTCCTGTTAAACCTTAAATTTTCCTTTTCTCAAGTTGTTCTTCCATTCTTTATCAAGTCAATAATTGCAACTACCGTAGACTCCGCTTAATGTGATCGCGGTTAATGTTATCATTCGCTTTATATTATCAAAAACCTCTACCAACGTATTCAAATGTACACAAAAATGTACCGAAAAACAGTCTCTACATAGTCCATCATTGCACATTTTTCAAATTGTAATAGGTTTTTTCTTGCAAGATTTTAATTGACATCGTCTTTGACGACAATCTGGATTTTTCACTAATACATGCTCACAATTCAGAAGACGAAGTTCTTTGTTATTCTGCAGCAAACCTCTTTGTGTAAAGTTGTTTCTCGGAATTCTTTCACCAAGGTAACTTATAGCTACTGACCTGCGAAATGTTAATATATCCTGGGCATCGTCAGGGGAAGATAGTTTGGAAATTTTCCAGGCTGTGATGAGGGCAGTTTCAAAGCAATTCACGAAAAGTGCTTGTCGAATAAGTCTACTCCATTTTTATATTTGTTGTAGGAAGAAACACAAAATGGTACATCAACATCCTTTCTGCCTCCTTTCACACGACACTGTACTTTGCTGTGCACTTTTATAACTTCGAAATTTGTTAGTAATGAAACTACACTGTTATCATTCCATCGAACAGCAGCTATTTTGTTAGCTTTGTCAAACAATGCATAAGATGTTCCTCTCTCAGTTTCAGCTAACGATTTCAAAGATATTAGAGGGCATTTTGCCATTTGATTATCTTGAACAGTTCCAGAGGCACAAAATCCTTTTTGTTGCAAACAAACCATTAACCCATGTGAAGTAAAAAAGTTATCCATACATATCCTGTGAAACTTAAGATTTTTCACAACAGAGAGCCAAGTTTCCACAACACGTTGAGAAAGGGGTTCCTTACACTTTTCTTGAGCACCTTGATAAAGAATAATATTGAAGGGATATCCATTATAAGATGTCAACATCCATAATTTGTATCCAAATTTCAAAGGTTTATTTTTCATGTACATCTTACAACCGTGTCAGCAAAAATAGCATACCATTCTTTCATAGATTGTTAGATTTTCTGAAAATATTCCAAATTGTTACAGTGCAATATTAAGTTTTTCTAAAAGTGGACGAATTTTGTAATAACGATCCTCTTTGTTGATGTCCGAACTGTCATTCAAATGTAGGCATCTTTTTATGTCACTGCATCGTTTCCTGGATTTCCTCTATTCACTAAGGTTGTGCCAGTGTCTGGAGCATTTTCCAAATACATTTTTTCACGTGGTAAAATGTAATAACCATTGTAAAAACGGATGTCTATGAACTTTTTGATATCACTTTCGTTGAAATCAAAAGAATGATCATTCTTCTGCACTGCATATCGATTAGTATCTGTAACTGTATGTGATATCATATAATTAGCCATCATGTGAAAAAAGTTCAATGGGAGTTTTTCCCGATACCTTATCTGCAATATGCTGATGATCCTGAGAAGAAAATGAACATGGTGAAAGCGAAAATTCTGTTTCACATTTTTTCCATTTAGGTGGTTTTGTATCAAACTTCGTTTCTTCCAGATATTTGACAAAATCTCTATAGTTCAAGCAGTATCTCGAATTTCAGGATCACCACATGTTTCTACTATATTACAATTTGTGATAGAATTGTCTATTTCTTCTTTGTCGCTGACCGCGTCTGGTTCCGGCGGAATAATTATCATTTTAGGATCATCAAATTCTTCATCGGATAAAGAATTCATATATTCAAGAGCTTCCTCAGCTGTTAAGAAATTTTCTGGCCATTTAACAACAACAAAAATGGCCAAACTCACAACTATGAAATAAAGAAGCAACTAAACTAATGGGAAGATAAGAAAGTACTAAAAACAAGTTTCACATGCTTATGTGCAATAGCATACACAAAAGAACCAGTGTGGCGAAGGGGACTGATACAAAGGAATTCAAGAACATTCCACCCATTAGTTGCTCCCCGTCCCCCAGCATGAAAAGATACATTGTTCCCTGAATTCAAGAAATGCGATCCAGAAGTACGACTGATTTGAAAAAAGGTGGGTATCAGTCCATTGTACTATTTATAGGACAGTGGGAAAACACGTGTCAAATGCCTGTAATATTTATTTTATTCATGGATATTTTTAATGTTTTGAACAACACTGATGATCTACTAAAAAATTGTATATGCTTGTTTAAGAAAAAATAAGTCATTATTATTTAATGGGTTAAAACTACTACATTTTTTAGGGGTGAATTTAAAGCAATTTTTTTCAAACTCCATTTCTTCCCAGTAATTTATTAAATTTAGTCTATTTATAATAATTTATGAGAAGTTTCATGTACATTTTAATTGTTTCTTTTATTTTATTCACATTTAATTCCACTGTCCTGTAAATAGGATGGCGGTCCAATATGGGTTAATTCGTAGTAATTAGTAGACATGTGAAAATTTGAATGCCAAGAAAAAGAGTTAACAAATACATTCGAAGCAAGTTTCAAAGTTACCATTTCCCCGTTCGCCTCCGTTTGGTGCCATTGTGCAGTGCACTAGCATCCCCCGATAATAGGGAGATTTTCCGTTAGTCCCAGCGCATGCGCAAAAGATTATGCCCTGGTTATCTGGAGATGCTAGTTGCAGACGTCGGAGTTCAGTCTTCATCCCAATGCAACGTCAATACTGGCTTATTTCACAATGATCACAGAACGCAAGGAAATAAAAATCCATCAAAATTTTTGGGGGGTGGGAAATGAAATTTTGTTCACCGATTTTTTACCAAGACGAATTCCGTCCACTGAATTTTTAAAAAAGACGGCATTCCGTCTTCAGGTCTGAAGAGTGGCACCCATAGTTTCAATGCATATGAGTGAAGATATAATATCCCTTCTCACTCCTATTAGAATTTTAATGCTTACATTTTTAAAATGGTATTGTATGCTTGTGGGAAGGGTATGTCAATAAATTTACTATCATAAGAGAATGACTGAAGATGATTCTGATTTAAAAGACTGAGGAAAGATTAAACTATGGTTTGCTCCTTGATAAAATAATTTATCATTCATGATACTACTCAAAAGACACTATTTGTTACCGAGCTGAATGATACTCTAGAATATTTCTGAATAGATTTTTCAACATTTTTTTTAATATAGTTTTTAAACCTGTAAATGTACAAATCTTTCAGTCTTACTATCAAATGAAATGCTGCATTCCCTTCTTAATCAATGACTATAATAAAAAATTATCAGAATATAAGAAGTTAATGATTACATCTTGCATATTCATTTGCAAATATGTACCACAAAATTTCAAATTGCTTCAAAGATCACAATCTATCCTATTAAAATTCGAAGGTAAACAAACGTATGTATGTCCAGCTATCTTCTCACGAACCGCCGAACAAAGAAGCGCGCGGAAAGCACCAAAAGATGGGGAATAATTCAAGGAATCCATTTCGGCCATTTAAATATCGAAATTTTAATTAGTGATTTTGTAATGAAATTTAATTAAAAGATATTAATTAAAAACTAATTTACAACAATACTTTTCATTGTTTCGGATACTTTATAACAATACTTTTCATTGTTACAGTGCAATTCAAAATTTATTTTATTGTTGAAGTCGTTTACTTTAAATAACATTGTTACAACAACAATAAAAAAGTGACGCTGACAGAAATAAAAAAATGTATTGTTGAAAGTGTATAAATTCTTTTTTTAATCCCGTGATATAACGTCCAACAAAATCATTTTAACGAAATTAAAAGGGGTGTATTATTTCTGTAAAGTTATGTGCCGAAAGATATAGATTAGTTATGTTAGTGATTTTAATCATTATTCATTGATTTGATAAAGTTTAAATATTTGTGGAAGCTTCTATTTTAAGCTGATATTTGGAAGTTACTATTTTTGCTTTGTTGAATTCTCGCTTTTTCTGATGCCTAAAAGAAAAAGAGGAATTACAGGGGATGACAGTAGATGGGAGGCAATTATTAAATGTGAAAGGAGAGTTGTTGAAACTGAAGAAGAAAGAAGCCGCCGATTGTCAACTATGGCCAGGCGGGAAGAGCCGAAGAAACAGACGAACAAAGAAATAGCCGATTGGTAGTAATGGCACAACGTGGCCAGAGAAGAAGAGCCGATTGGCAGTAATGGCCAGAGAAGAAGAGCCGAAGAAACAGACGAACAAAGAAATAGCCGATTGTCAACCATGCTACAACATGCAAGAGAACGCTGTCTAAATGTTATTGAAGGACAAAATCACCATCAGATACAAACTTTTTATGCAGCTAGAACTGTTCTGAACTGAAGAACACAACTGTGGAGAAATGGACAATCTCTGTCTGAAATGCGGAGGGTTGTATTTCCGGGATGAAAAGAATACCAGAGGAATTTACACTCATTGTTGTCATAATGGAAATATAATTGAGTAGGATTCAGTTTATCCAGTGTTTCCGCTGGATTTCATTTTTGAAAAGAATTGACGGATGGCTCCGATGAATTATCAGTGTATTTCAAAAATAACATAAGGTCGTACCAGTGCTTCAATGAGTGCACAAATTGTACCGTCTACAGGGAGAGGAGCATATTGCTTCAGAATTCATGGCCAAATTTATCACAGGACCTCTCATCTACACGCAGCTGAAGCAGGAGGTGAAAACACTAATACGACACACTTCAACAATATTATAACACACATTAGGCATGTGTCACGTGACCTCAGGTATTATTCGATTTAGCCCGTGCAACGCCGGGCCATGCAGCTAGTCTTATATATTAAAATCCGAAAGTAAACAAACGTATGTCCGGCTATCTTCTCACAAACGGCTGAACGGAGAAGCGCGCGGAAAGTACCAAAAGATGGGGAATAATCCAAGGAATTCATTTTGACCATTTAAATTCAGAAATTTTAATTAGTAAAAAAGATATTAATTAAAAACTAATTTACAACAATACTTTTCATTGTTGCAGCGCAATTCCCACCGATTTCATTGTTTAAACAAATATTTAACTGCATGTTTCTCTTTCATTGTTGAAAACTCCAACAATGCAATATGGAACCCTCAACAATGCAATGCGGATGGTGTTTTGTGCGGGTTTTGGTAATTGATATAAAGAAACAGGGTAAATTAAATCGCTCAAATAGGGTTTTTACTAAAAATGTTTTTTCCGTGAGATTTAACTTTGAGATTTCATGTATGTAGTGCATCCTGCTTCATGTGTTTATAAACTAGGGCTGGCAAATGAAAAATATGGATAGCTGATCACGTGACCTCACTTCTTCTCTCCGCCATGGAATGACACATTATTCGAGATAGCCCGTACAACGCCGGGCCATGCAGCTAGTCTATCCTATTAAAATTGAAGGTAAACAAACATATGTATGTATGTCCTTCTATCTTCTCACGAACCGCCGAACGGAGAAGCGCGCGGAAAGTACCAAAAGATGGGGAATAATTCAAGGAATCCATTTCGGCCATTTAAATGTCGAAATTTTAATTAGTGAAAAAGATATTAATTAAAAACTAATTTACAACAATACTTTTCATTGTTTCGGATATTTAATAACAATACTTTTCATTGTTACAGTGCAATTCAAAATTTATTTTATTGTTGAAGTCGTTTACTTTAAAGAACATTGTTACAACAACAATAAAAAAGTGACGCTGACAGAAATAAAAAAAATGTATCGTTGAAAGTGTATAAATTCTTTTTTTAATCCCGTGATATAACGTCCAACAAAATCATTTTAACGAAATTAAAAGGGGTGTTTTGTTTCTGTAAAGTTATGTGCCGAAAGATGTAAATTAGTTATGTTAGTGATTTTAATCATTATTCATTGATTTGATCAAGTTTAAATATTTGTGGAAGCTTCTATTTTAAGCTGATATTTGGAAGCTACTATTTTTGCTTTGTTCAATTCTCGCTTTTTCCAGTGCCTAAAAGAAAAAGAGGAATTACAGGGGATGCTGCCAGTAGATGGGAGGCAATTAGAAAACGTGAAAGGAGAGTTGTTGAAACTGAAGAAGAAAGAAGCCGCCGATTGTCAACTATGGCACAACGTGGCCAGGACAGAAGAATAAAGAAATAGCCGATTGTCAGACATGGCACAACGTGGGCAGGAGAGAAGAGCCGAGGAAACAGAAGAACAAAGAAATAGCCGATTGGCAGTAATGGGACAACATAGCCAGCAGAGAAGAGTCGAAGAAACAGAAGAACAAAGAAATAGCCGATTGGCAAAAATGGCACAACGTGGCCAGGAGAGAAGAGCCAAATAAGCAGACGAACAAAGAAATAGCCGATTGTCAGCCATGCTACAACATGCAAGAGAACGCCGTCTAAATGTTATTGAAGGACAAAATCACCATCAGATACGAAGTTTTTATGCAGTTAGAACTGTTCTTTACCCTATTGTTGAAGAACACAACTGTGGAGAAATGGACAATCTCTGTCTGAAATGCGGAGGGTTGTATTTGCGGGGTGAAAAGTATACCAGAGGAATTTACACTCATTGTTGTCATAATGGAAATATAATTGAGTAGGATTCAGTTTATCCAGTGTTTCCGCTGGGTTTCATTTTTGAAAAGAATTGACGGATGGCTCCGATGAATTATCAGTGCATTTCAAAAATAATATAAGGTCGTACCAGTGCTTCAATGGGTGCACAGATTGTACCGTCTACAGGGAGAGGAGCGTATTGCTTCAGAATTCATGGCCAAATTTATCACAGGACCTCTCATCTACACGCAGCTGAAGCAGGAGGTGAAAACACTAATACGACACACTTCAACAATATTATAACACACATTAGGCATGTGTCAAGTGACCTCAGCTATTATTCGATTTAGCCCGTGCAATGCCGGGTCATACAGCTCGTACAATTAAAAGGATGTGTGTATCCCTTGCTCATCTAAACAAGAACAAGATCTGGCATTTTCTATAGAATATGTACAGAAATAGTACCGGAAAATGCTTTCCTTCCTGCAATGAGTTGGAACAGAAATCACATCATGACATTCCTCTTGCAGAGAGAATTTATGAAAAACTAATTACCTGAAGAGAATGTCTATCTCAAATTACATATTGTATCTTCACAAGGGTGATGACGACTAAAATTTTCTTTCAATGATTTGTAAAGGGTAGGGGGAGGGCATTTTCTGTTTCTCCGTGAGAGCCCTTATTAAAAAAGCATTTTTTAAAGCTTTTCTCTAGATGTAATCTAATGACTACTTCACTTTTACACCTAGATCAGCAAAATTTATAAAACTGGTATGCTTTAAAAATTAAAGAAGGCACATTTTGATATCTTCAGATTTTTAATACATCTGAATTCTAGTTCATGTTCAGAACTTTTTTTCAAAATTTATACTCAAAAATTTGGATTGATGTAAAAGTTCATTCCAATTTATTAATAAACATGAAAGAAACATTTTACTGACAAAAAATTACATTTAATTAACTTATTATGTGTTGCTCTGTTTCATGACCTTTTTCCATCTCCAGTAGCTGTATTAATTCTATGTTCATAAAATTCAGGAGATTTTAGGTTAAAGAACTTGTCCAGGTGATTTTTCAAGTCTTTAAAGAAAATGAGGTTTTTACCAGTCATTTGAAGCAATCTACATAAACACTTCATTCCTAAGATAAAAGCATTTCTATTTTAACTTAAAGACTTGCATTTTACGACTTCCCGATTCAGGCTTTTCCCTGTTTCCAGCAGTATTTGTGCATGCATGCCATCAACTTTTTTTTCTGCCTTCGCTCTTTAGCATTGACATGTGCTCTGCATTTCTCCCACTTTAGATATGTATTGGGATAACATAATCACTATATTAAATTCAGTTTTATTGACTGTCTTTCCATTTGAATACATCTGATACGTAATAATCCAATTTTCTGATGTATGCTGTTACTATGGCAGTAATTCTTTACACATCCGAGAACATTTCTAACGTTATAACTACATATTATTAGATAATTGATGGTAAACAGTAACTATGCAAAGCAGACCCATATGTGTGGGATCCAAAATATATATACAGGGTGTTTCGAAAGGGGTTTCGTTTAAGGGGTGATAGAAAACATCTAAACAAGCAATTTTCACCATACAATGCACGGGCGGACAGCAAGTGGTGAACCGCCAGACGGCGCTGTAATAAAAAGCATAAAGCGTGAGTTTCCTTACCCATCGTCGTTTCTACTGTGGATTTCAGAAGGCATGGCGACGCACACTAATCTAACCTCAAATTAAATAAAACTAATAATGAATTGAACAAATGTAATTTTTTGGATCTGGAAATTGAAATTTTGAATTCAGATATTTCTGTTGGAATATTTGACAAGAGGAAAGAATTTAATTTCAAGGCTATTTCACTTTGCAACTTTCAGACAAGTCTTCATTTTAAAATTATAAAGAACTCTATTTTTTCTCAAATTAATAGGATTAAACACATTTGTAATAACCACTCTACTTTAGTTAAAGACTTAAGTAATTTAAATAATAACTTAAAGGATAACGGATACTCATATAGCTTCCTTAAATTTGATTTCTTAATCAAAAATAGTTTTTTTCTCCTGCGAAATAGTTTGAATTTTTCTTCATAGATGGAGCTACTGGCTAGCTTATAGATTGTCGATTGTTTATATCTACGGCGTTGTTTTCTGCTCGGCTTGATTTTGAAAGAGGGTGAATATTTTTATCTTTCTTTCTATTGATTATGGATTTAATAATTTGTTGGATTTATGTTCTTTATTTGGTGGCCGGACAAAATTCAGACCACAGGAAGGAATAAATTTTGACTTTTTGTCATTTCCTTTCTACAGAAAATGTTGTCCTTTTTGAACTAATAATGACGTGTGGTTTCTGATAAGTGCGCCATTTTAGTTCCTTTCCATTTTGAATAATTTCTAATTTTTTTAAAGTGTTTTAAATATTAGAGAATCTTTGGTTTTTTATTCTATAGTTTTTGTTGTGTTATCTTTCAAAGAATTTCTGTTGAAGCATTTACTTTTTGCTGCTGCGTTTGCATGCAAAAACGTTTATTGTTTTCATTATTACTATTGTTTACTTTTAATTTATTTTCCTTTTAATTTAAATTTCTATTATTTGTCTTTGTATTTCATTAGATTTGGCTGCATATGCGCCTTTCTATTTAATGCAAAATATGTTTTTATATTAATTTCAATTAATTAATTTTGCTAAATTTTATGAATTGTAACTACTAATCAGGAAAAGGCGGACATGTATTTTATGTTTGGTCTTGCGAATGGGAATGCTTTGGAAGCCAAAAGGCTGTACAGGCAGCGTTTCCCGAGAAGACACGTGCCAGACCGAAAAATGTTCAAGCCATTGCATCGGTGCCTGTGTGAAACGGGAACCTTTGTCAAAGGCATGCATGATACAGGGAGTGGCAGGAGTGTGTGGACACCACAAGTTGTAGAGGACATTCTGCAAAGACTGGAAGATTGGCCGGATATTAGTACACGTGAGGTTTCAAGTGCCGTAAATGTGCCCCACTCGATTATTTGGAGAATATGGGCATCCAGCAATCCGTATGACACACGTCCTCATGCATAACAGAAGCATTTCAGCTTAAATATTTGGGCTGGAATTGTGGGTGACTATTTGATCGGCCCATACCTTCTGCCATTCAGACTGGATGGCAGAACATACCTCGCATTCTTACAACAGGTATTGCCAGAGTTACTTCAACCTGTTGCAGCCAACAGACAAGCACGTACAGGGTTCATACTGTATATATGATAGTAAAATTCAGGAGTTTCTAAGGATTTTTTCAGGAGTACAGTACAGAAAATTCAGGAGATAAAGTGAAAAAAAAATCAATTGTAGGGGAGGAGGGGGTAGTGTGGACAATTTTTATAAAATTGGCAGAAAAGTATACTAAATATCAATTCTCCCATCTTTCCCGATAGCGGTGACTCGGAACATGCACGGTAGACTCTTTCAGTGCTTAGTAAGGTCAGAAGTAAGAATTCCGGATTCCAGCGACTTTCTATCAATAAGGAAAAATGGAAACGTCATATTTTTATCTTTTGCTCATTGATTGTAATTTATCAGGAGACAAACAAAAAAAAAAATCAGGATAAAAAACACAATTTTCACGAGTTTTCAGGGCCCTTAGAAAAAAAATTCAGAAGGAGTACGAACCCTGCATGCATTTGGTTCCAACATGACGGAGCACCACCCCATTTCAGCTTGAATGTGCAGAGCGCTTTAGACGCTAAATTCCCAAGATGATAGATTGGTCAGGGTGGGCCCACACATTGGCCGGCACTCTCACCCGATCTCTCCTATCTGGACTTTTTACTGTGGGGCCATTTGTAAAGTCTCGCCTACGAAAGCCCCATCGACTTCGACCTAGTTGCCAGGATTTCTGTAGTTGCCGGCGCCATCCGAGAAATGCTGGGGGTGTTTGAAAAAGTGCACCGCTCGCTACGTCACAGGTGTAACGCCTGCATTATCACAGGCAGTCGCTCTTTTGAGCAGTTTCTGTAACCTTGCCACACATGCTGCCAATAAAATTATTTAGTACCTCCTCTACCCGTTTGGTGTTTCATTCTTTCATGTGACAGTAACGGATACCTCCTAGCGGTTCACCACTTGCTCTCCGCCCATGCATTGTATGGTGAAAATTGCTTGTTTAGATTTTTCTATCCCCCCTTAAATTTTTGCCCATGAGTTTCGAAACACCCTGTATGCAAAAATTAGTGTTGGGCATTTTATTTAATCTTTTTGCCTGTATTAATCACAAATGATTTCAGATGGACCTTACTAACAGTTTGTGTTCAGTCTCACAAAAAATTATCCTTAAAATTTTTCAAGTCGAATTAATTACCACCCAGTGTAACTATAATATTCACAATATACTAATTTAATTTATATTTCAAATGTATTTTGAATATAGATATGTGATCAGTCTTTTTGGCATCAAGGATGAATAACTCCAAATTCAAGTTTTTTTATTTTATAACTATCTCCAGCGAATCACACAATTTGAATATAAACAGGGATTTTCCTTTTCTATTTCATACAATCAGGTTAATAATTTTTATGTCAATGCATGATGCTTTAAAAAAATATTTTTAGTCTTTCCCACATCAACTTTTTATATCAGCATTTAAATTGTTCTCACTTTTCTGTGGAAACTGATAGTATAAAATGAGAATATTTATTTAAGCAAAGTTCTTAATATTTTAAAATTGCACAAAGAAAACATTTATGAATCAAACCAATACATAAAGAAGCAAATACTGATACTCTTATGACTAAATCTCATCTGCCTCATGTAATAATGAAACAGCAACTAATAGAACAACATCACATATCACAAACCTGGTGGAGGTGGTTGAGGAGGGAAAACCTGAGGAGTTGGTAGCAATGCAGGATGTGGAGGAGGAATGGCAGGCACAGGTGCAGTAAACATCGCTGGAACTGGAGGAATAAGAACTGGATGAGGTGGTGGTGAACGATAACGGTCTTGATGCCTGTGTAAGGTATCTTCACTACGCACTGGTAAATCATAATTATTTTCATGTTCAGGAAGGGAATAATCAGCAGCAGAACTGAAATAATAAATAAAAAAATAAGCACTTTGATAGCAACTACAAATAATGATTATTTTTATTTTATTAATAATCATGTATTATAAACTTAAAAATATTCACTTATTTTCACACTTATAAAAAATACCGGCAAACAAAAATAATTATTTAATATCCCTCTATCGATCAAGTTTAGCTTAGTTTAGTTATATTAACATCTCGTTTTGAAGCAACACTAGGGCTATTTCTCTATAGGTCAAGGATTTCCAAAAGGCAAACTTCAGTTGAACACATTAAAGAGCTAGAAATTAATTCATAAAAGAAACTATAGTATACTAGAATCAGATTTTATCTATAAGAAAATACACCCATAAGATAGAAATAAGAAAAAACCCACTATTCACACAGATAACTTATAATCGGGAGCAAAGTTTTAAATATTTAACTCGACAGTGCTACCTGAATTTAACCTTCCCGTGGGCGTGCCTGCGCAAATTTCACACATATTGTGCATCGTATTACATATAACATCGTGTTGTTTTACAAAAATAAATGCAACTTTTATTTATGCCAACTGTATTTATTAGCTTGATATCAAACAAAGATTTTATAATTAAAAATTGCACTTAAATTTATAAAAGAACGATATAAATATGTAATACGATGCACAATGCAAGTATCTCCTGCATACGTGTACCCACTGGAAGGTTAAACTATTTGAAGCTTTTATAAATTCATATTTATGAATTTTCAAGTTCGAAGAATATCTTTAAATTTTGTCAACTACTCAATGGGGTCATAGATAAAAAGACAAAATAGGTATCTTCAATACCCTAGTAGTTTATAGACTTCAGATGTGGGAGGGGGGGGGAACACCACTGAAATATTATTTTATACCTTCCATTTTAAGTAATGAGGAACTACATAAAAGATTTTTTGTAGCAAGTCTTTTTATACCGAAATAAGATGATACAACAATTGATCATCGATTCCTCCGATTGACTTGAGTTTAGCGGGGCAAAAGCCAGGTCTGACCATTTTGCACCAAACACAAGGTAGAAAATAAAGACTTAGTTTTAAAACAAACTTTTAAAAAGCAAACAAATGCAATAAAAAAATGAAAACAAGAAGAAACTAATCAAACAAGATGAAAAATACCAATATCAGTAAGAAAGCAAAATAATTTAATACTCGGAAGATCTCCCAGCAAGACTGTCAAATGAGGACTCGGATTGTATATTATTTAATCAATATATTTTTCTAAAATTATTGGTGAAAAACTGATATAAAACGCCAAAAATTGGCTTAATTTTAGTTATTTAATTATATATCTTTGGAAGTAATTTTTTGGAAAGTTTAGGAATGGATCCCAGAATGGCATGTGCAAATTTCATGTCAAAACTATTTACCATTTAGGAGGAGTTCTTGAGACAGATAGACCGTTAAGACATCTCACCCCCGCCCTCCCTTTGTCCTCTTCCTACGATAGGAACTGGACTAAGAAACCTTGAAGGCTAAAAACACACTCTCATTAGGATAATTTAAAAATTTGTGAAAATGAAACAAAACGAGAGAATAATTCATTAATTTTATTGGATTACCATGGAACCGTATTAAAAAGTGTAAATGCTAAGACAACTGGAAGTAACAAGTCCCCTTTCTTGTTCATGTCCAAAGAAAACAGTATTTTTTATAATAACTTTAACACTGGCAAAAGCACGCGCAACAGTAAATTGGCTTGAATTTAATTCTATAAGAATAAAAAGTATTGTTAGAAGTTGCGTTAAAAAATATTTTGAAACGTTCATAGCAATGAGAGAAAAATCTTTATCGCAATGTAATTAATATCCTTAAAAAGATTAATTTTCTGCTTTCTAATATGGTGTAAAAATAACTGTTGTTCAATAAATATTTCAGCAGTTATTGGCAAAAAATGTCTTAAGCATTAGGCTTAACAGTGCTAATTTTCGTTATTATTTAATTAAATATCGGATTAATTAATTCCAAAAGTTGAAAATAGCACAGTTGACATAGAAATATACCCCAGAATGCAATGTGGAAATTTCATGTCGCTACCATTCACCATTTAGGAGTTGTTGCAACAGACACATGTATTTTCTGTTTCATATAATAGATAATATAAAAATAAGCAAAAATTTCAGAAAAATTAGTTCAAAGTCTAACCGTCGCCTAGCAACGGAGTAGCTATAAATTTGAGTTATTTCAAAATCATCTGCATTTATTCAATTATTTATCAGATTTTGAAACATTAATAAAATTTGAAGGAAAAATGTCACAGATATAAAATTGGTATCACAGAAAAGGTAAAATTTTAAACTTTAAGAAAAATGGTATAAAATGTTTTTTGGGGAATAATTTGCTCCGTACTTACTGCAGAAAAACGGTTTCAGTTAATTTCTAATTTGACTGTTTAATTAACACTTTAAAAAATTGACAGATATCTTTCTCTTGTCTTAAATAATAAGAGAGCAAAATTTGGTTGAAATCAGTCCAGTGGTTTAGGAGATGTGGAACATAGCCACAATGACTTTTATTTATATTAAGATTAAACAGCTTACCTTGAAGTATATCTGGAATCACGAGAGGATTTATCATAATGACCTGTTCTGCGAGAACCTCTTTCAGTAGTATGCCTTTTATCATATCTACTATGATAATCATCCCTCTCATGGTAATAATTGTCAGATCTATCATCTGTTGAAAAAGAAAAGTCACATATAAATTTCCTATAGGAAAATGTTAATGAGTGAATTCAAGGTGAAGTATCTTCGTTTTTGTCTCCCTTGTAAAGTTTTTTTTTTTTTTTTAATAACAAATATCATTTCAACATATTTATTTCTTAGGTTAGTGCAGATGAGATTTGTTTTTAATTAATATAAACAAATAAAACATTTCATCTTAACAATCTAAAACTTATCACAACCAGAGCTTTAGAGGAACACAGGTTAAACAACTCAAAATACAATCTGTAGACGAACTTTCTGCCTGTGCAAAATTACTGAAGCTTCCAACTCACAGACATTTACAAATAGATAAATTATGGTGGAATAGTAGCTTGGAATTGTAATGCTAGAAACAAGGAGACATACTGTAAGTGTTGCATGTATGAAGAAACTATCTGATACAAACTGATGTCAAATAGAAACAGAGACTATGTAATAAATTAGTAGTTGTTACACAGTTTCTGAAACCAATTTCTAATGATAAAAAAAAAGTTCACAAGAAACCATAAATAGTATACTTAGTAACAATGGACAAACTAATTGATTATTCCAACTTGTCAAATAATCAGAATAATAACAGAACAGTCAGAGCAAATGCCGATGGAAATAGACTAATAATCTGAAAGCAAGTGATTACTCATTATTTAACCAAGAGAAGAAGGGTTTGGACCTAAAAAAATACTTTACCAGTTAAATAGTTTGTTGATGTCAAGCACATGGGGCACAAGCACATGATTATCATCAATGAGAAATTTTTATACATGGAAAAAAAGAAACATTTTCTTCACTTGTAGTAAGTGCTGAAACTACTAGCCATGTTACAACTGGAAAACTGGAGCAGACAATTTAACAGTAGCCAAGGAAAGGTAACAACTACTCCATCACATCAATGCTCGACTCCACAGCTGTTTATGTAAGAGGGTAATTAAAATTTACTAGAAAATTGGTTACAAATGATTTGTCACTGCATTTTTGTATGACATTCAAATTTATATCTAACAAAGAAAATTTGGATACCATTTCAGGCTTAAGCAAAATCATTTTTGATTGTTTCTAAGCATAGCTTTGTACAGGGATGAGATTGGCAAAAAAGCAAAAAGACTGAAATCATATGCGAGCAAAAAATTTGTACCATAATTTATATGCGAGAGATGTTTTAAGAAGTAAAACATCAGAATATGCAACATGATGAAAATATTACACTATAATTATTAATAACTTAATTATTTATAATTCAGTATGTAAAAATAACATTTCCTTAATTGTTAAGGAAGTGGTTTTTGTTTAGTTTTTTTTTTTTTTTATTTGTGTGGCTTTTGTTGGTAACAGATCTCCATTAACACGCTTCACCCCTTGTTTTGGTGGGCTCCTAACTTTGACAGATTTTTCTTCAATAAAGGATGTGTTCGCAACATCTGCAAGTTTATTTTCAGTAGAGGCTCAAGTTTCTGCACAGTCTTCATTAGTATCTCTTTGTTAATTACTAGCATAGTTGTCAGGACTACATTATCTCTAGAATGCCTAGGTAAATCATCAGTTTTATTTTTTATTTTGAGAAGATTTTTTTTTATGTCTTATTCTCTGCTTTTTTGCACACAGCTTTTTCCAGGAGTTTTTCTTTTTTTTTTATGTAGTTTATTTATTTGTTTTTGTTCCATTTTTTTTTATTTCTTCATCTTGGTACGCCCTACAAGATGACCTTAAGTTTTCAACATGTTCATACAAAAAAATCTTTTTTTTGCAAAATATGCCACAGAGGGTTTTTTTTCTGCAAAAAAGTGGTACTTAATACTTTGAATGGCACAGAATATGTTGGAATGTTCATCCTTGTAGAGCTTGCTGATATAATGTTGATTCGTCAGTAGAAGATGAATCAGCTAGTTTCCTAGCCGGTGGAGTTACGCCGCATGGTCAAGCAAATTTTCCCAGAATTTTCTTTTGAAAACGGAAGATAGAATGGTTTCTTTTCTTTGTGTAAAAGCGGAATTTCCAGGGAAAAAAAAAAAGGAAATTTTTGTGGCGGAAAAAAAAAAAAAAACCCCACGAAAATGTGTGTGTGTGTGGGGGGGGCGGAATTTTGAGAGGAAAAAAAAAGCAAAATTTCTCCAAAATAACAAAAAAGCGGAAATTCGCAAAAAAAAAAAACCCAGAAGAATCTCATCCTTGTTAGTAATATAGAAAAAGCCAAAAACACTGATATTCCATATAATTATCTCAGATACTGGAAAATGGTATCGCACTCATATCAACATGCTAAAAACCAATAATTATTAATAAATGATGAAAAAGTGGTACCAAATTTTTTGTGATGTTGATAAAAATATAGGAAATGCTCAATATAACAACATATACATACACAAGAAAAAAAGCAAAGAAAGAGACCAAACAAATTTAGGGACAAGATAGCTAATAAAAGGCATTATAACATGCAAGACATATAACTTACCACGATGAGAACGTTGTTCAGGAAAATGTTGTCGCACTGGACCCAGACGCTAAAAGGGGTTAAAAAAAATCATTTTAGATTTTGCCAATTTTTCCATCAATTTAAAAATAAGATACTATAATGTGTTTAACAAAGGGTTTCCAACTCAAATGCTACCATAGGCCAAATAAACCAGGTTTAACTAATTGTGCAGGGAAAAAAAAAACGTAGAAACATAGGTTTATTTTGCAAACATAGTATAAAAAAAGAACAAGGACAAGAAAAGGTCAAGTTAATGTTTACTTCTGACATATTCTTTGCTACCAACTTTCTTACTTCAAGGAACAGCCTGTTCAATCCAGTAATTCTAGATATGGTAGGCCACTTATTTCCTTTAATAAGAGAAAGTGATTTCTCGAACCAATAAGTACTTTTAAACATGGTAATAATTTCATATGGCAATTTTAGAGTGTTTTCAAAACAGGCAGGCATATACTTCTAAAATTCAGGTGTCTCAACTTCACTGAATTTTGCCTTCAAATCTAAACAGCATCAGATCTTGTTTACTTCCATTTGCATATTTATCTGACGTTAAAATATTCTCTGCTACTTGTTTGGGAAATGGTGCTTCAATGTAATATGACTAACAATCGGATATTAGCAACTGGTTAGCTCGTTATTCATAACTGTGCATAATTAGGATTTTAAAGAAATTAAGCTACAAAATGTTTGTTGCATTAAACTATTATATTTTTAATAACAAAAACTCACCCCAAATTTATTTTTTCGTGTATTGGTAATAGTCTCTATAGTGCTGATAGGACGAGGCTCATGTGAATCTTCTTCATAATGACGACGGTAGTCATCACGATGATTGCGAGAATATTTTGAGCTGGAATGGTAGTCATACCTATCTGTATTGTATTGTTCTTGGCCAATGGTTTGAATTGGTAAATTCTGGCCAATTCCATCATTTGGTGGCTCATCAGCAAGAGGAGTTCCAGGTTGCGCATCAGAACTGAAAAAGAATGCAGATGCAAATTTTAAAAATGTAAATGAATTTATTATTAGAGAAGAATACCTCTTTATAAACATTGACAATTCAAAAAACCATCAAGTTTCCATATAATAAATTATTTCTATAAGCATTAAACACTTGATGGGCGGAGACCATCATATACAAACGCGTTAGACAACCGAGTTCTTGAAACGTTTTACACCTTTTCAATGCAATGGTTTTCAAAAGAACCTAAATCATTGAGGACAATAATATAAAAATTAACATTAACTGTGATTTAAATTAATAACTTAGAAATTTCTAATCTGGGTTAAATTTTTTCCAAAATAACGAGTTATTTGGAATAAAAACATCAATTTGAGGACATGATGTTGGATAGCTTAACCCTTGAACTGCGGGCATGGTTTATAAACCACATATATAAGAAAGTACCCACAGTTTAGCCTTTCCGGTGCAGTGTGCCAGCTGATGTCACACCTAATTTCACTCACTTCTCAACCATTAAATTCAACTATAAATGAAAAATAATAGATTTAGGATAGGGTTAATAGTATTCCTTTTCGAATGTATATAGCAGCCTTATGAAATTTCGTCTCGGAGTAGGAATTATTAGAGATAAAGTTTGGGAAAGTTTCTTAACTCAGAGATAAGAAATTTTTTCAGTTCTGGACATTTACAATTTCAGCAAATTAACTCGAAAAGTTTCCTCTAATATTCTTGAAGTATTAATTTATGATTTTCTGTAAGATTCAAAAATTTTTTTTTGAGTGTATCAAGGTGGCTGTATCTCAGGGGTTCTCATATGACGTGGGTGACCCCAAAGGGGGACGACCCCCCCTCGGAATGAAGAAAGTTTATTTTTTTAATCTTTTTTTTTGTAGATTCTATGTCTAGACAATAAACTAAACCCATTCATGATGTTTTTTCATCATATTTCAAAAAATTGAATGCCTTGCGCCACAAAGGGTTAAATCAAAATAATTAATTTCACAATATATAACATTAACTATTTTAACCCTTTTGTTCCACTGCAGTGCCGCCACTGAACCGAACTCTTCACCAAAAGTGAACACATTGTGTGTGGACAGTGTTTGGTCTTGCAGCTGATTATGCCACCTTGACAACAATATGCGAAGATGTCACTCATAATAATAATTTTAAACAATGTGTGAAAACTTTATTTTAGCAACTTAATTGTTAAATTTTAAAAGGGACGATCCAGCTAGTTGCCAAAAGCAGCTAGTTAATAGTAAATTCTAAAGAAAGTAAATAAATTTAAACAACTTTCATTCCACAAAGAATTTTTACTCTTCGACACTGATCATAATAAATATACCTGAAAGCGTTGCAATAATTCCTTAATACATGCATTTCAAATTACAGTCAATATTACTCACTCTTCTTCAATAACACCTTTGGGAGTCATATTCTCAGGAGTACGATTACCAGAAGTTGAGAAGTTTTCATCATCTTCTTTCTTGATTGCAAGATCCAAGTCAGCAGAATCTTTCTTAACCTCAGAATTTTTAGGGCTGCGATCAAACTGAGTAGCAGAATTATCAGTTCCATGTGATTGACTTTCAACAGTAGAATCAGGTGAAGGCTGAGGTGAATCAACTCTTTGAGTAGGTGGGGATTTCATAAATGCAGCTTTTCTTATTCTAGTGGTATATCCAGTTTCATTTTTATAGTTTAGTACAGCTGTTCGCAAAAATCGATTAGGTATTAAAGTATTCGGAGATACATTAATTTCATGGCAAATTGGGCATTCGTGATTTTCAGATTCCAACAGAACTTGTCTGACACCTATAAAAAAATTTTAAATTTAAGAACACAATTTGAGAGAAAAAATATTGAACTCACAAAATAAACTAACAGGAAGATGCATCAAACAAAAGGCAATATATATGTATAAATAATACTAAGTTTTCAAATATAATTATGCCAATTAATAGATTATACAGTTAGATTTGTAATAACAAATAGTTAACAAAGGGTATATTTCCATTAAGTTATAAAAATAGACCACTTAATAAATAAAATGAAAATAATTATAAAATTAAAATTTATGGTATTTCTAAGAAATTATTTTGAGTAAGAAGAAGATATTTATGCACTTCAAAACTTAATAAGGTAATCAATACTTGATGAAGTTATGCTATATTTTAATTTTTAAATATAAATTGCAGTGTAGATTTTAAAATAAAACAGAACAATTTCTGAAATGAAACAGATTACTTACATTCATCACAAAAACTGTTACCACAGCATGGTATCAATACAGCATCTTGTAGCAGGTCCTTACAAACCATACAAAGCAGTTCTTCTGGGACTTCGGCCTCAGGTTCAGCTACAGGCTCATCCTGGGGAACAAATGGTGGCTTTTCTTTTTTTACTTCTTTGTATGCTTGGCTATAATAAAAAGGGAAGAATGAACACCAGATTGAAAATCAAGAAAAACATAGAAAGGATTCAAGGTAATGCAAATAATCCAAAAGAAAGTAATTCTCATTCTGAGAAAGTTCCCAGGTTTTTAAAAAGTAACCTAATGAAGAAAAAACCCCTCATATTGCAAATATTGATTAGAAAAGTTAAATTTCACATTTATGCTGTTTTCGCCATCACCAAAATTATTAAAATAAAATATGATTCAAAGTTGACTTCCCTAACTATCCAAATGTTAACAAAAAGTTGGCTTGAAACTTACTGATCAATAAGAGGAACAGCATAATCTCCTGAGCTTGTTAGAAGAGCCCCTTTATGTTCAGGACCATCTACAGGAACCATAAAACTACGAGGAATTCCTGTACTACGTTTGACATCCGGCTACAAAAAATAAACAAAAACCCAAGATTTTAAAACTAAAATGTCAGTTGCGACTCATTTTAGAAAATGAACAAAATTAATCGAAATGCCATCTTACATTGTTTGTTGGACAGTTTTTTATCCAATGTCCCTGCTTCCCACATCGGAAACATGTATAACTAGGGGGGAGAGGTCCTGTCATACTGCGGCTCTTCACGTATCTAATTTGGATATAAAATTTGCCATTCAAATACTCTGACAAACACAGGAAAAAAAAATATACAAACAAAAGCCCATCATTAAGGGATTATTTGCTTTGCCTCTAAACACTCAATGTTACACGTGATATATATACACAAAGTTTTTAACCCTTTAATTGCGGGTGTGGTTTATAAACCACACATATAAGGAAGTACCCAAAGTTAAAGGGTTAAATAACTAAATGAAAGTTATCTTCATTTCTTCAGTCACAAGTTATTTATCTTTAGAAAAATTTTGGAAGAAAAGCACAAATAAGAAATAATGCAATGCATAGTGATTAATGGCTGCAACAATTCAAAACATGATTATCATGAAAAGACAACAATAAACTATAAGGAGATAATTGGTGTAAGCTTAAAAAAAATATATTGGAAGGGATTGAGAGAAAATGACAACTGAATCAAATTTATATGTGAAAACAATGATTTTTTTTCTTATGTGAGAGTCAATTAAATCACTTATACAATGTGAATACATAATACAATGTGAACATAACATTGCAATTACATTTTTGTAACATAATTTCAATAATGGTGAACTTTTTAACCCAAGTTTTTCTCAACATTCAACAAAGGCACAGAGTTCTGAATAATACAATATAATGAGTATTTTTGTGGCATATTAAATTCGATATTGATATTTCTATATATATCTGCAGAAGAATATATATATAAAAGTAAATCTGAAGTCTAGATAATATTTAGCGAAGTATTTTCAAAATCTTCAATAACACTTTATCATTTGTTTTGGAGAGACATTTAATAAGGTTTATTGGTTGATAATTGCCCAGCAGTTATTTAATTTCAGTGCTCTTACTTATGAGACAATTAAAAAGGACAGAAATTTAGTCACAAAACATTCTACTTTCCAATCAAGTGATAGCATTTAAACGTTTGTATTGGAAATTTTAACGAACTTTTAGTTTTAATAAAATCAATTTCTTCTGGGTGCATAACTATTTCAATGGTTCAATAAAAACTCTAACAGGAAAATATGTTTTTCCTCCTTCCAAATTTGACATATGGGGTAATCATAAAATAAGTTGGCCAATTCAGAGAGTTCTGCATCTTTAACCAATGATCAGATGAAACTGAAATTTGTACACATGCTATTCAAAGTATGGGCTCAACAATTCTGCAATAATAATAATAATAATAATAAATCAGTACCAAAACTGACCTATTGAGGATGCTATTATAGCTAAATATACACAGAAATGTAACGGAAAGCTGAAAAACATTTATTTCATAAAACAACAGCATAAACAGCGAGTCATTTTATAGTCCTCTGTATGTATTCCGCAACATATTTGTATAATATGAAGTCAATGGACAATATAATTAACTGCTAACTAGATAATTACCTGTGCTATTTTGTACCTGTAGTGTAACACTATCTTCCTGTTCATAAAACTGACAGTTATTCCACGACTCAACATATCCTTTACATACTCAAGATCTTTAAAACTAAACTGAAGAGTAGATCTAATTGTCATGATATGCATTAGGCACCACTCAAGTTTGAAGAATTTTCCCAACAACTGTTCAACGATTGATATGGCAATGTCTTCAGTAACAACATCAGGGACTGCTTTAATCTTCTAACCAGTTAAACATTTTCAGATCCGTTTTTTCAAAATTGTCAATCTGCTTATGGTAACACTGGTCCAAGTTGTAATACCTTAGCCTGACAAAATTGGAAAACAACTAGAAAATAACCAGTGTGTTCCTAAAAAAATACTCGACCGTCATTGCACGCTCTTCTGAATTCACCATGGCTGTTATTAATAGCATGATCTCAATTCATAGGGATTTTTAATAGACAGGTGTCAGCTAGGTTCCTAGTGTGTATATGCAGGTTTCTCTTAGCATGACTGAAAATATGCAATTTGAACCACTTTTTAAACAAAAAAAAAAGTTAAAATCAGAAGTGTTATTAATTAAGTTTTTCATGTCTAATCTTTTTTTAATTTAAATCTTTTTAAAACCAAAAGCATCCACTACAGGATTATTTTGGAACTTTATATATATATCTCATACAGTCATTGAGCACATACTTTGAATAATATGTCTACAAATTTTGATTTCAATCCCACAATTATATACAGCTGTAGAACTCTCTAAATAAGCCAACTTATTTTATGATCACCCTATATAATGCTCTAGTAGTTTAGAATGTCTTTGCTATTATCATAGGATCATGAAACTAAAAATGTCCACAAAAAAAATCAAGACTTCAAAGACAATAAAAAAAAGAATTCAATGAACTCTTGCTGTTAAGATAAATGGCTTACTTTGAAGGATCATATTCTTGACTGGATTGCGTGATCATTGCTTTTACTTTATCTTCTTCAGAAGTATTGGCATTGACTAGATCAGCATTCTGCAAAAACAAAATATTCAAATCAAACAAAAAGCATGGATACATCAACATTGCAAAGAACAATATTTTGAGGATGTTTACAAAACATAATAATAGTAATCTATACTCAAAGACAAGTTAACTTGACAATACAAAAAAAGCTACAAAGCATATCAATCTGCCCCGTCACAAGATCCTAAAATGATCTCAATGCATTTTAAAAGTAACTAATACAACTTTTTATTACTTATGCTACACGACTTACTATTTTTTCTACATGCAGATGGTTTTCCCGGGATGGATGGCATCGAGTAATAAATGACCTGCCACACAACTAAAACTGCATGCGAGTGGTTTGCCAAAGCATAGACTGGTCCAAAATTTCCCAGACTTAAAAAAACTTAATCAACATATGGAACCACCTTGATCATGTTGTTTACTGTCTAGTAGTCCATGACACTCTCTCCAGCACCTGTCAGATGACCTGGAGTCAGCATGGTTCTCTATTCCAGTGCAAACCTTTAAAAACTATGTTGAGTCACTTCGAGCCCACCATGCTGTCAGTACTGCAGATAGGGTTACTCTGGATATTAAATGATGGTTACACTCTTAGTAGGATGTGTTGCTCAAGGATTATGTTTACTTGAATACTTATTTAGGATATTAGGAAATTAAGAATGATGAATGCCTAATTAGCAATTAAGTACCCTGAATTTTATAACAATCACTAAGATTTTTTTTTTTAAATTTTCATTTCCGAGGAAGTTATTTGATTAGAACAAAATTTTTTCTCTTTTGGCAAAGAATTATAAAACATTTAATTAATTTTAGATTAATGTGGTATTTTGAAGCTATATCAGCACTATTTTTGACAGACCTAGTAATTTTGAACCATGGACAGATGATGAAGACACAACTTGAATTGGATCTCCAAACTTCCAAACCATACCAGTGGCAGAATGTTTGAACCCGATTCATTTAACATGCTTTAGGCTATAGATTTTTTTAAAATGAGCAAATAAAATTAAATCACTTCTTATTTTCAGTTATCCCAGGATTATAGTAAAAATATACAGGGTGTCTAACTCTTATCGTGGCCCAAAAGCTAATTTCTAAACCATTAGAGATAGGCATATAGTTCCAAACAGAAAAAAGTTTTAAATGAGGGGAAGAATTATAATTTATGTTGCTTGAGTCAATAACTATATTTTTGAAAAAGTTATTAATCCTAACTTTTTATACGGTCCCCCGAGTCATATTTAGTGAAATATTCTACACACACTAACATTTTCAACAAAAAAAGTTCCACTCTTCTGCGACTAAAACTGAGCAAATTAAGGAGCTTTGAATCCCATAATTTTAAACCAATCAGCGGCCTCGTCGAGCAAGTGCAGCGCATTGATTGGTGGATCGTCTACAAGACGGCTATTGAAATGGTGTAAAATGGTCCCAGTCAGCAATATTCAAAGTTAAATAACTCTGTCTGTTTTAGACGCATAAGAGTGAGACTTTTTTTTTTGTTTAAAATGTTAAGTGTGTCAAAAATATTTTATTAAATACGATTGATAGGACCAGGGGACTGTATAAAAAGTTATATTTTGTAACTTTCTCAAGAATATATATATTCATTCAAAGAACATATAATTCTTCCCATCATTTAAAGTATTTTTCCAATTGCAACTATATGCCTATCTCTAATGGCTTAGAAATTAGTTATTGGGCCACGATAAGAGTAGACACCCTCAGGGTTCATAATGTATATATGATAGTAAAATTCAGGAGTTCCTAAGGGTTTTTTCAGGAGTACATTACAGAAAATTCAGGAGATAACGTGAAAAAAAAAAATCAATTGTAGAGGAGAAGGGGGTAGTGTGGGTAATTTTTATAAAAATTGGCAAAAAAGTATACTAAATATCAATTCTCCCATCTTTCCCGATTGCAGTGACTCGGAACATGTACGGTAGACTTTTTCGGGACTTAGTAAGGTCAGAAGTAAAAATTCCGGATTCCAGCGACTTTCTATCAATAAGGAAAAATGGAAACGTCATATTTTTATGTTTTATCATATTTTTATCTTTTGCTCTTTGATTGTAATTTTTCAGGAGACAAAAAGAAATATCAGGATAAAAAAGACAATTTTCAGGAGTTTTCAGGGCCCTTAGAAAAAAAGGCAAAATTCAGGAGTTTTTCAGGAAGAGTACGAACCCTGCACCCTGTATATTTCAAATGTTCTGAACATGTATACATACCTTGACAATTCTGTCATATCGTATATGGCCCATATCATCCTATTAAGAAAATACAGCATTTTAGTAAGCATGAAATTGACACACATAAAGAATAACAGTTCTAAAAACAAATAAATAATATATCATTATACTTACATCATCAATGGGAAGCGGAAGATCAGGCTTATCCCTAAACATAAAAGAAATAAAAAATAAATACCTATATCAAACTTTCAAGAATAAAAAAATTCATACTTATATGTATAGATTAATTTAAATGAAATTCTATAGACAAACACTATATTTACCAATTTTTCTTAGTTCCTCCTTGGACAGGCACCCTAGCCACAATGACTGATGTATTCTTTGGCACTAACATATCATCATTGTCATAAACTAATGAAAGAAAATGATATGTTATCATTTAATTATATTTCTTTTCAAAAGATTATTAAAATATCAGGTCATTCATGAAAATTATAAGTAAAAATATTTTGTAGTAAAATATCTAATACATATTTAAAAAAAATGAGTATTCAAAAAAAACCTGATTTTAATTCATCAAATATGTATCAATAATGGGGGGGGGGTGAATAAATGAAAGATAAAGGATATACATGTTCTGCTGAGACAGTTACTAGCTCAATGTTATATCAAAAAAAAGAAGAAGCTGCAGATGAAAAAAGTGAAAGGGGGGGGGGGATGAGGGAATATGCACCAATTTTTCATTACTAAGATTACTCATTGAAGTTTGGAGCAAAACACAAGGAAATAACCTTTATATTCTTATATACAGAATATCAGCCTTTTTGTGTATTGCAAACTTAAGTTTCACTTTCTCTAATCATTAGCTCTTTAAATATTTCCCAGAAACAATTCAACTAGACTTCTCTACCTTATTCTTACAATGTAGGTTATTAAAAAAAGAGCACAGAGCATATTGGCTACCCTCTGCCCTAGAAAATGTTGAAGAAGAATGAAGATGGGGGGGGGGGGAAGAGGGCAGACACACATTAGTGATACGGCATAGAAATTTTGACTCCTTCTCCAATACGAATTTGGATCACAGAGAAGTCATTTTAACTAATTTAAAAGGTTCTCATCGTAACATATACAGAAGGTCAGTTAAACAACGATGAATCTGTTTTATAGAAGAATAGAACCCCAAACATTATAAAAATTATAAGTGAAATTTATTTGGTTAAGAGGAATGTGGGTACATTTTTGTTATTAAACAATAAAATGCTTAACTTAATAAGAATCAAACATAAATGAAAACAAATGACTTTCATGAATTAAAACCAATTCAGATATTAACAGAAATAATAAACTTTATCTGCATTGGACATAACTAGAAAGAATTTATGCCAAAATAATCTCTTAGATAAAAATATATAGACCTTTTGAATTCCAAATCAAGATTTTTGTATTAAGAGCCCACTGCCATAATCTTATACAACATACTTTCCATTTTCAACATATTACTGAAATTTACTTTCATATAACATTGCATTTACAAGCATAACAATACTGAATTGAAATCACTCATAACATTTTTGCAGCTTATCATGTAAAGTTTATACTTAAATAATACCTATAATGTGCTTTAGATAGAGCACAAAACAGATTCTCAGTAACTAAAAAAATATATTAAAAAATATTGTTTTAAAATAGAACTTTTTTGTGAAAGATCCTTTAAAGTTTAGATACTAATAATTAACTTTCAAAGTATATTCCGATTTTTCTTCACTAATTTTCATTTTCTTTATTATCTATGACAGCTGAATGTTCTATTTATTAAAGTGTTATAAGCATATACTGAAAGAAATTATTTTCCATTTGCTCAAATAAGTATGTCACTAGCTTCATAAACAAAAAAGTACCACAAGAGATTTAAAAAAATCTAGTTGAGATTTATTGCAAAAGAAATCTTGAAATGTATTTTTCTTATATAGACAGGATGAAACAATGTTAAAACATATTTAAAAAAAACAGAAATATGAAATGAACTCGTAATATTTCTGGGTAGGAAGAGATAAAGCTCACCTCGAGATTTATCATATTTTAAGAGTATCATGAATTATCCATTGAAGTAAAAAATACTCTAATAACACTTAATCTATTTCAAACCTACTAACAAATTTTTTGATGCAAACAATTAATAAACCAGATTTTTAAAAGCAACATTTATTTGTCAAAGGCCTATTAATAGTGTTTACAATATGAAAAACCGAGTTGGCTTTAGATCACAATCTGAATTAAAGTTAGTCGGTCTATACTATCTAAGTCATGAAACAATAACCAATGAAATGTTTGCAAGCTTTCAAAAACCAAAGCAATAAACAATTATACTAAATCATACAAGTTTCAGCCTTTTTAGTAATTACACACTAATAAAAGAATAATAACTAGAAATGAAAAAAACATTACTTGATATTTTTATTACTACACCATATTTTAGAATGGCTGATAAATATTGCAAAATAAAGGGCCTTCCATTTCAAAAAAATTCTTTCATACATGGATTCAATACCAGTAATTTCTAACCACTGATTTAATTAGACTATGACTGCATACTGAAGTTAACTCAATTCAGATCTAATAAATAAATTAAAGCCATAATCACAGTTACTATATCAGGGGTGGAGAACCTGAGACTTTAAGGCTGCAGTTGTTTTGAGTTTCTTATGTGGTCTTACCAGTTATTTACAATTTGCATTGAAATTATATACTTGTCTGTAATATAATAATAATTACAGAACAATAACCTTTAGGATTTTGCTCAACTTCCGAAATTTAACGAGGTCTTTCAGTGCAAAAAGGTTCCTCACTTCTGTATTATACTTTGCCACTGAAATACTACACAATAATAAATAAGCAAAATTTCATCATATCTACTAACAAATAAATAAAGTAAAATAATAGACAAGCCCTTGCACTATTATTTCACATATATGTCACACAGTGGCAAAACAATAGAAAATGCTAAAATGATTCTAGCTAAAATAATCAAATATAAATCTCCTACATCCAAACAAAAAGAAAATTATAGAAAATAAATTTTCTAAGTATATGAGCTCTACAAATCCTTGATATAATTTGCTAATGCCCTTTAACAGAAATTCAATCTTAATAATAGCATAAAAAATTTATATAGATTTTTCATTACAATATTTCTTCCTTTTCTTTTTCATACACCATGAATAATCCTAGGCAATTCAAATTCCTCAGAACAGCCAAAGCATTAATCTTTTTGTTTGCAGGAGCTATCTTAAGTTTTACAAAATTTCAAACTTCTTCGCCTATCAACTTCCACCTGATTTTAGCAGTTAGATACAGAAAATTTCTTTTGAACTACACAAACATAGAATGCCAAATTTTCATGTCCAATTTTTGGTGTGATGTATATTTTGTTTCAAGACACAACACATCTCTCTACAATCAAGATATTTATCCAAAGTTTCTAAAAATTATTAAATTAGAATAACTTAAATATTAATAAAATAGTTGGTTTATCAATTTTGGTTATCTTTTATACTAATTTGTAAAATGCTCATCCTTATAGATGAAACTCGGTTTTATTTCACTTACATGAGTAAATATTTAGTGATATTTCCAACCAGTGGTGAATATAGGATTCTGGTCGGGGGGCTGAGGGCACAAAAATTTTGTATCGTCGTGACGAATGTCAAACCTCAAGTAAACCAAAACTGTTTAACTTTATAGACTTTACTCACCTAACAATAAGAATCGTAAAGAAAAATTCAATACTTTCGATAATTTAATAAAAATTACAATGAAATAACTAGCCAAAAAATGACTTAGACCGCGTCAAAACTACAAATACAAGGGGAATGACTACAAAAGTAGGAAAATTTTCGAGCCTGTATAGCCAGGAAGCAATATTGAAATGTTTTTGTTATTTTTTTAAAAGAGGGAAATTAAGAAAAGACAGTTGTAAATATTTTAAATAAAATGAAGAATTCTGGCTTGGGTCTGGGGGGGGGGCTGTAGCCCCCCTGGATTCGCCACTGTTTCCAACCAATCAGGATTTATTCATATTTTCCTGTATAAATGTTATACCATAAACATATTAATTAGGTAGTGAATCATGAGCATATGAAATTAACATAATTATCATGTTTTCTTAAAAATTAGAACACTGATTAGCTGCCCCAGTTATTAGTAAATTTCCAGCTCTCTACGCTAGTAAACCAGCCATTATCATTTTTCATGTTCTACTGCAAAACAAATAACTATTATTATTTAAAAATCTTAAGCTGTTCAAAGTCATTTCTTTAAAATATTCTTCAGATTACAGACTTTCCAATGTTTATCAAAGACAACAATTTGTCAATTTAAAAAGCTCATTACTTAAAGTTATCAGATAAAAACAATTAACTGCTTAGAAAAATATAGCTAATTTAGTGTAAAATATATACAGTAAAGTCCTGCTAATCCGAAATAGATACAACAGGAACATGTCCGGATCACCGAAAGTCTGGATACAACAGAATTTGCCTTAAAATGCACATAATACACGTTTT
Source organism: Araneus ventricosus (assembly GCA_013235015.1). Taxonomy (NCBI): domain Eukaryota; kingdom Metazoa; phylum Arthropoda; class Arachnida; order Araneae; family Araneidae; genus Araneus; species Araneus ventricosus. The sequence goes on from BGPR01001132.1 coordinate 75,613, forward strand.
AGTTGGGTAAAACTATAAAAATCAGTATTTTTCTTTTTCATAAATACATACAACTTTTCCTTCAGGTTAATTTTAGTTTTAATACTACTGTATACATAGATTTTAACTTACGAGCTGATGTAGGATTAACAAAACATCTTTATACATAATTAAAATTCAAAATTTATTAGTTGTATATCCTGCTGTCCAGATGCTTAACCAGACATCCGGGGTCCGGATCTGCAGAACTCTATTGTATATATTTACTTCTAAAGCCAGAATTTGAAATTATGAAAAGAGCAAGAGACTTGCTACATAATGTTTATTTGCATCAAAACATGAAAAATTAAAGATGTAGATGATGAGCCAGTAAATAAACATATGAAGAACAGCTGATACATATCAGTAAACATAACAGATTCCAATGGTCATTCAAAGCTTTAGTGTATATACAGTACTCTTGGAATTTTTCTACTGTGTTGCCCTCTCAGGCAGCAACTGGCTAATAATTCTCCAGCAGAGATAAATATTTCACCTTTTAACAGAATTGTAAAACAGCATGCACCATGAACTCTTCTTCCAATGAAGGACATTTAATTCATGTGACTATTCATAATGCCTCCGAGGACTGGATTGTAACATATGTATACATTCATCTATGTACTACGACACCAGACAAATGTACATTAAAATAGCTGCTTCATGAAAATTACATATCAGTACCTATCTGATATCCAATACATACAAGACCTTTATAGCAAGATAAAAAAAATCCAATAATTCATAACAAAGCCCTTTCCAGCAAATTCTTAAAAATGTGTTTTGATTTTCACTAAATTAAAAAAGTTGTATACAAAACTTTAACGAAGATTTACCATATCATTTTATTTAAGTGGTTATTAAATTAAGATGACAAATTATGTTCATTAATAGTTCCAAAGATCAGCATATAAGGCATCAGCATCAGATTGCACATCTTTGAGGTAAAAAATTGTTTGTAAAGATTTAAACATTTATTCAAAATAATAATAATAAACACATTAGACTTTTAACAGATGGAGTGCTTTCAAAATAAAGTAAATTCTCGATTATCCGGCATTCAAGTATCCGGAAAGCTCAACTAACCGGAAAAATGAGCAATATGAAGTACTATGGACGTATACAGACTTGCTCTATGGGGGGTTCAAAAGCAAAAGTGAGAACAAAAATAAATAAAGATCCTCACCTTTGGCAGAAAAACAAGACATAAAAACGAAATCGACAAAAAAAGGTAAATGGACAGAATCAGAAAGAAAAAAAAAGCTCGTGGGTGTTACTCCAGATTAGTAAGACTCTTTTCCTTTATTTATTTACCCTCCAAATAAGATGGCAGATGTTGATTCCGATTACGTAATATCACGTGCGGGAGAATTGGAGCGCGTGTATTGCGCAATAACCCTTGCGATCTTCTAAAAGATAATTAGTTTTGATATTCAATCTGGGATTTGTTTATGATCACTTAAAAAGAATTTTATTATGCTTTCTGAGTAGAATATTTTTCAGTTTCGCCGGCTATTTTTATATTTTTTACAATCTATATATTTACGGTAAAATTCACATTTTTTTAAAAATCATCAATGTTAAATTAAAATCTTCATAATATATTATGTAAATACAATGTTATGGAAGATACAGAAGTATTCTTAAAAATTATATTTAATGCACATTTCAAAATGACAAAAACAAATTATTTGGCCAAAAAAATCTTAAAAAGGGCTACAATCTACCCTCCCCCCCTCCAATTTTTTCCGTCACACTCAACTATCCGGACTTTTCAGGTATCCGGAAATCGGAGTTTCCCGAGCCCGCTGGTTAGTTAAGCTTTTACTGTAAATCCATACATAGATTTTGCAATAAATAATTAACACACAACTGTTTCACTAGAAATAAAAATACTTTTAATTTTATAAGATAAACAATATTTGGAGCAAAATGATTAATTTAATCCAATATTCAAAAAGAAAATGAAATAAAAAATCTTTACCCTAGAACTTTTTTTAACAAATGAATTATTTATACAACTTTGGTCAGAAGTTTTATACCCTAAAAGAATTCATACTTAAAAAAAAAAAAAATTATAATGCCTCCAACAATCTGTACTAATGGCAATGCATCAATACACAAGATTTTAAAGATTTTGTTACGATCGATCGACTGATAAAAAAACATTTTATTTTCTCCTACCACAATAAGTTTTAGAATTAGTAAAAGGAGTGTCACTGAAAGCTAAATCTGGTATCATCTATCTTGAATGCTAATCTGGACTATTCATGTTTCCATGAACTTTCTGATCCTGCAGCAGTATACCAGATATTCTGCTCCTTGTACTTCCGTAACTTCAGGAAGCTAAATATTATTTACTGGGAAAATCATTTGTCCATCTTGCAACCCTGTATTTGTTAACAGTTTCACTGCTTTGTTTTTCTATAAAACATTTTCATCAATTGTTGTCTACTGCATTTTCCAAGAAGGTGCGCCATTAAATAAATTTGAATTCCTATTACTAATTTATGCAAAAAAATACCTTAGAATTACATATAAACATTGCTAGTAAATGCTCTCATGTCTGTACTGCCAGTCAATTATAAAAATTTTACAGAATCCAAATTTATATATCTATGTTTTTTCAAGCAACGCATCAATTTCTTTTAACTCAAAAGCTTTAACCTTTAGATTCAGAGCCAGAAGAAAACTCAATCATTCTCTTAAGAAAGGTATTTTGATTAAATTTTTTTAAAAAGTTTTTTTCCTATCTTCAAACAATTCGAAGAAAAGATCTACGGTCTCTCTTAGCCACTTGTGGAGTTACTATATTTACTTTCCCCCAGGAGCAACTTGTAAAAGATACCTAGGTTAACTGAATAGGAAAAGAGAATAAAACAAATGCCCAAGTGAATAGAGCAGAAATTAATCCAAATTTGGGGAGTGAAATTACAATTGTTTAACAGTACAGTAGTTGTACCAGCCTGTAAGCAATGGTAAAAATTCTGATGATATAGCATTATCTATATTTATAAAAGGAAGTATTAGTGTGCAAATGTATGGTGTCCAGATGAATCTATAGCACTTATAGTATATAAATTTGGCACACAAGAAGCCATAGTGATAATTCATTTAATTACCACATTATCAGTGGTAACTAATGTAGATTTTTTTTTTTTATTTTGGGTAATTTTCCACACACTTGTTTACAGTGTTATTTAGGATGATTGCAGAAAAAAAAATCAGATGCACTATCTGATAGAACAAACAATTGTCTTTCAAACAAAATCTGTTTTGAACATCCAAATATTTTACTGAACTCGGAAATTTTTTTTAATATAGCTAACTTTCTCCCCAAAAGAATTGAAACTTAAGTTCCTACATCCAACATTCTAATTCTGTTATTTTTTTCAAATTTTTCGAGACACTAAATGGAACATCCCCAGTTTAAACAAGAATGGTCAAAATACCTTTTTCATTCCTTGTATACAAAGAGAAAGTATTGTAACTATCAAAAAATTCAAACTCAAGATTTTGATGAATCTCCACGTTTTAGACCACCCTGAATGCGAAAAACACTATTTTGGAATTATGTCTGTCTCTGAACACAACTTGAAAACGGTTTGAGGTACAGAGATGACATATCATATATAGGCTTTACACAAAATTGGTCGATTTCTACCAAATTTTGGATGAAATCTGTCCATGGGAAGTCTTTCTGGCTGTATATCCATGTTCATATGAACAATATAAATCAAAAATTTAAATAGCTAGATGGATAAAATTTGCTACACAGTTTTATCATCATGAATGTAGGTGTATCAAATTCTGAACCAAATCCATCAAAGGGTTGACTGTCTGTCAGTCTGCATATTCACATGCATGTGAACATAAAATTCCTAAACGCAATGGCTTAGATTAATAAAAATTGATTCGTTTTCTAACCCTAATTGCAGATCTCTGTCCAATTTTTTGTTTCAATCGGTTGAAAAAGGGTGTTAAAATTGCATTTTTGGTTTTTTTTCCCCCCTTCACTATACCCTGACGCAAGACCATATTATGAAATGGCACTCATTGGTGTATTTTACTTCCGCTTGGTGTGTTTTATTTCTGCTTGTTTAAGGAGGATACGAGACAGTCTAGGGGAGATAAAAAACCAATGAAAATCAGCTGTCATTAATTGTTTCCCTGATGAATTCAAAGATTTTCCTTGTAGATTTCTAGAGGGAGAGGTATCTGTTCTTTGCTGTACTATTATTGGCTTCGAGTGTTGCATTTTTTGCGAAGTCAAGAAGCCAAATGAGAATTAATGTTCCATGAATCAAGTTATGGGCAGGGCTGTGCAGGTGCTGCTGATGTAAAATAAAGAAAATGAACCCCAAAAAATTCCTCAAATATTTAATTAATGATGATTTGCAAAATAACACAAAAGTAAATAATAGTTATCTTACACTAGCAGTATGCGCATAGCGTTGCCCCTGGAATCGGGACTTCAACAAAATGTAAAAAAAAAAAAACTCCCACAATGACATGAAAATTTTTGAAAACAAAAGATACACATTATTGATTTTCCCACTTATTTTCCCCCCGCGATAATGACATTTCATTTGTAGAAAAGTTAATCCAAAACAATATTAAAAAATTGCAACGTGAAAATCATTATTATACTGCAAGCCACAAAGCAAAATATGCAAGAAGAATAAATACGTTAAGGTTATGACGTCACCTGCCCCGTCAGCCAATCAAATTGCCAGCTATGTTCTGGGAAAGTGTTGCCGGAGGATCTGGCTAGAGAAAAATAACTTTCAACTGTCCAGGAAAAAATTAATTAAAAAAAAAGGGAGGATATTTTAACCATTCTTGTTTTAAATCTGACAGAAACGTTCTAGTTATAAGCAGAAAAAAAATTGAAAATAATAGTGTTATTAGAAAGTCGGATGCGAGAATTTCAAGAAATGCGAATCAAAAATGACCATAGAAGTGACTATTTTTCAAAAATTTCTTAAAATTCAGTAAATTACGTTAAATGTACGAGACAAACTTCAATAGAACGGAAATTGTTTACTCTTTCCGATGACGTATTTGTTTCGTACAATTATCCGAAATCATTCTATTGAGAAATTAGTGCAAAAAATGACCCAAAACATTAAATAAAAAAATTTCTAGATTAAATTTTAAAATTCTGGCTTTGAGGTGCATTGAGTCACCATTACGACTACCTGTATACCAAATTCCATGGCTGTAAGTGCGATCGATTCGCTTGGACATCGCACACAGGTAGGCACGCACACAAACATTGCCTTTAATAAGTATAGATAAATGAACATTCCAGAAAAATTCTATAATTTACCCTTGTTTAGACACACATTTATTTATTTATAAATAAGTGGCTTTTGAGAAAGGTACAGACTCATTTCAATTTTAAAATTTATAGCATAAATAGGAATGATAACCGACTGGAGCAAGGTTTTACCAGTTTGAAGAATGGACTTCTGAGTTATAATGTAACCAAATGAAAGGTGACATTTTCTGGTAAGTTACCAAACTTAAAAAACAATTTTTGAAATTGTTTAAACATAAAATTTTTTTGACAGAATGGATAGAAAACCTAACACTCTGGAGTTGGCAAAAAATTAATAACCACTATCTAACTTACTTAAAACAATTTACCATAACTGTGAAAAATTACCATGATTCAAGTCTTAACAATAAATGCAACCATGTCTTTAACATGGCTTAAAATATTAAATTATGAACAGTTTTGAAACATTTTCTTAAACTTCTTTCTATTTTCAAATATTTGTTTAAACTAATGTTTAGTTGGATTTTAAAAAACAACAGAAAACTTAAGTCTTCTCTTCAAAATTCACGAGAGACATTCCGAAAGTAAGTTTCATCGTGTTTTTTCACAAAGAAGCTTTATTACAATTCCAAATATACAATGGCATAACAAAAAAAAAAAAAAAAAAAAGCTATTGATATTACGTGACATTGATATATTTGTCATACTGTGAGATCAATTTCAAGAAACCACCGGGTAAAAATTGGTGCCTGGAAGCGAGGGAAGTTTTTCATAGCCTGCTGCACCTCTTCATTGCTTTGGAAATAAAGTCCCAATAGTGCTGACTTCAATGTAGGAAAAAGGTGAAGATGGGTGCTGAAGGACCTCATGCTGATCAGAAGACTGCAAGAATGGCAATAAGCCACAAATGGTTATGTTCGTGGAAGATAATATAAGACCCGAAACAGCAAGGGACACAAAAGAGCACATTCGCACACACTACAAATTTTCTTCAAAAAATTAGGCAAAGCATTCACGGATGTTCCAAAGTTTGTTTTGAGACAAAGTTCAAAGTCGCTGAATACCTGTCACCCAGACTCCTCTTCCTCCACATGGGGGATTTCGAGTTTCATTTCTAGTCTCGACGCAAGGTGCCAATGTAGGCAGATTTGTTTTGATGCTATCCTCACATTGAAGTCTCAAATTGGAATCGGCAGATTGAATTTTAAGTTCTTTTGAATTGCACCATTTCGAAAAATTTCTTCCTAGTTTGACAGGTTTCGGACTTTCAAGATAGGTTTTTCCTTACCGTATTTCAAAAATTCCATTTTGGAAGAGCAGTGAATGGCCTGCTTAAAGACCCGATCTTGCCCCACCAGACTTTCACCTTTTTCCTACATTGAAATCATAACTATCAGGAAGTCACTTCCGAAGCAATGAAGAGGAGCAGCAAGCTGTGAAGAACTTCCTTTGCTCTCTGGGCACCAATTTTTACCAGGATGGTTTCTTGAAACTGATTTCATGGTACAACAAATGTACCAATGTTGGTGGTGAATATGTGGAAAAATAGCCAAAAGTTTGTATTTTGTTATGCCATTGTACATTTCAAATTGTAATAAAGCTTCCTAGTGAAAAAGAATGACAAAACTTACTTTCAGAATGTCCCCATTGTTACTTTTAAATGGAGTTCTCAAATTTAATTTTTAAAGATTTATTTTATAATCAAACATGTTAAAATAACAATTTAAGTATTAGGACTCCAAAACACAACTGGTATGGTATGGAAGTTGGAGGGGGACTGCCATCTCGGGTGTTATCCAACTGTGGTTCAAAATTAAGGAGGTCCATATGAAAATAGCTCTCCTGCTGTTTCAAAACAAGACTTTAACAATACTAAACTAATAAAAACACCCAAAAAAAAGCATCAACAAATCATATTTATTCAAACTTCCCAGTAATTTACACCTAGGAATTTGAATAAAAATAATGAATTTTGCGATCAAATAGTTAAAACATGTGAAGTACATCAGGTAAATTAAAAGTTGACTTTTGAAACAAATTCTTTCTTTTAAGAACTAACACTTTTATTGAAGTATCAAGTGAAAAATACATGTTATACAAAGAGCCTTAATTTTGGTCATTATTTTGTTTATTGTACATAAGTATACCAATAGCAAAATATCAGAATACATTTAAAAAAAAAGAAATATAACCAGAAATATTATTTGAAAAAAGATAAAAATAAAAGAAAAATACACCTTCTTACCAATCGGCCATTTTAAATCCAAGAGAGATTTTGTAGTCTTATTAATGAACTTCTTGATCTGCCTCCAGGAAACTTTTTGTAAACCTCCCTCCAACCATGATGGGATTCACACAACCAATTAAAACTTTTTGAAGATGTCAGACCTTACTCATCAATTTCACTAGTACTTACTTTTAAAAACAAAACTTCTAGAAGTTCCCTATCTAATCCATAATTATGAAGGCCCCAGATTTACAAGAGCACTTGCTTTCTACACAATAATTCATTGGGATAAAAATCTATATCAAAACTCTCACATATGACGAGACGCAGTTTAGATTTAAAAATTAAAAATTAAGAGAAAAAATTACTCCTAGATTTATCAGTTAAGCATAATTTTTCACTAGAAAAAATTTTGAAACACCCATAACTTCCTTCCGCCAAATTAATTCATTCACTTACCAACCCCCTTCATTAAAAAAGACATTTTTTTACTTGAAATTTGTATTGAATGTTAAAGAAATCTTACAACAAAGGAATAAACACAAGTAAAAATACTACTTTATTAATCTTAAAGTTCTTTACTCTGGAATAATTAAGTTGGAAGTTCAAAAAATTAAGTTAAAATAGGTAAAAAGTTCTGCCATAAATGAATGAAAAAGTTAAAAACCATATATAAAAACATCACAAAAATCAGAATATTTAAAGCAGATACTAGTTTTAAATATTTAAAGGCTGTAACAGACACGCAAGAGAACTTTTAAAATTTTGTAGAGAAAGTGAAACTTAGTGCAGATTAATCTGAATTTCTTTTTACAAATGATGTAGGAACTTCATTCTCCATGCAAATAAATGCTTTAATTTTGCCCCCAAAAGAACTATTTCTCTCTCTGATATACAAGTTGATAATGGTGATTATGAAACAGCAACATTTCAATACAAATTTAACAGAAAAAGTTAAAAAGTTTTTAGGATAGAAAAAAACTAATAAAACCCAATAACTTTTGCTTCTTTTAACTTTCTTACATTAAAATATAAATACAGTATGATTTAATTGATTTTCCTAATTACATATTGAAATATGGGAATGAAACAACTTGCAAGAGTCTAGTGTCAGAGATGGGCATAATATACCACCTCTGACCATCATCACATGATGAGGATCTGAAGCAAAGCTACAATCTATAAAGTTGTGCCGTCACTATAATTCGAATGCGTCAAGTTTCACATATTTAGTGAAATGTTAAATATGTGCAAGAGAGATCTTGGATATAATCACAACTTGAATTACTTCCTTACAAACAAAGAAAACAGACAGCCATTAGTGGATTGTGATCCCCGTATACACAAAGCAACAAGAAAAAATTTCATAAAGAATCTGTACAACACCCAGAAATTTTATGCATGTTCACACCCACCCTCAATTTTAAGATAAATTATTCATTATTATACTAAACTGTTTAAAATCAAAATATATTTTAATGTTTTAATTATTTAATTTAATTGATCCTAAAATGAGCTGGTGCATTATTGTGATGACACACCCACAACTAGGCTTTCCAAGGCCAGTTTCTTGCTTATCATTGAATAATACAGACAATTAACACAATGCCTCCAATCATGACAACAAATTTCCAAAGGAAAATTTTCATACTTTCTTTGATAATGGTGATTTATTTATCCTTTGTAGATACTGATGACTACCCTGCCCTCAAATGACCCTTGATACTCTATCGGCCCTTTCTGAACCATCAATGTTACTCAACCTGTAGTCTCAGTCATTGCTGTTTCACCACAAACCAACTTAATAATTTGAAGTCTCTTAGTAACCCAAATTTCAACACTTTTTCTACAATGGGAAATTTTGAATGCCTGTAATCACAGGCTACATGCACGTGCTGCAAATATTTGAACTGAATGAAACCAGCTCTGGCTAGGTGGTAGCATGACATCCTTTGCTTGTTCAGCAAGAAAATGAATAATTTATTTGCATTTGAAAAATATTTTAAAAATTCTGAAACTCTTTTAATTTAGTGACATGTATAGAAAATGATTCCTTAGATGAAAAAGAGTTGTGCATTTTAAATCATTTTGACTTTATTTACATATCCCAATCTACGAACTTTTCATATTTCGATGTTAAGTGTCATTTATTTTTAGATCCACTCAAGACCATCGTAGAAGGAAAGCAAAATATGATGCATCTGATCTTCTATAACACCATAGTGAAAAAGAGAGATTATTCTTGTACAATATTTCCAGTAGAAATGTATTATGTATAATTTACTGAATTTACATATTCTAAAGGAGCTAGCAATGATTCCTAAACCAGGGAAGCACTGTCAAATAGACAAAAGAGAAATAAAAAGGCTTAATCTCTGAATAGCCTTAGATATAAAATTCCTTTGATTAATATGATATTGATATCAGCCATTTCTGAACACATAATCAGCCATTTCTGTTTTCTAAAATACAACTTCCCACCTCCATCAAGTTTGCAGAAAATATACTAAGACAGAAATTAAATGGCTTATTATTTGCCAGATTGGTGGGAAATATATCCCGGCTTCAACACAAAATGTTTTAATTAATAAGATATCCAGAAATATACAAAATCTATTCCTATTCTGTTGAATATCCATATATTGCCATAGCAAAAACTCAGTATGTATGTAGATGTGTAAAATGCACAGTACATTCGATTAGAAAGGTTGGGACAGGACTTTCCAAACAATAGGCATGCAACTTATGTTTAATTTATATTTGAAGCAGTTTAATAGAATTTCTTGCATCTAGTCTGACTTTCCAATATCCTTTTTTAAAAACTACATCATTAAACAAATGCTTTTTAGCGGATAAAAATATTAAGAAAGCCCAGTCACACCAGAAATCAAAATGAAAAGGATATTATACAGTAGTTGTTTACTACTACCATATGATTTTCATTTTTACAGGTTATGGAAACAATAAATAACACATAAATGCTTCATTAATTGAACTACTTCAATTCACCTATCACTGCATCATTTTCAATTTAACATATTTATGCAAACAGCTAGAACTACATAATTATTATTAATAATTCAAAGTTACCTTTATTCTTGCTGAAATAAATTATGACTAATTATATAGTTCACTGAAGGAACAATCTTTTTATATGCATACTTCTTAATAAGCTAACAACAGACAAGAAGCCTGGAAAAAATCAGGCAACTTCAGCCAAAGATTACAAAACATAGCCAAAGGTTCATCGAGAGGCTAATCTTCTATAGGCCTACTTCATCTCCTTCGTTGGCTTTCTTTGTGATATTTTGAGCAATAGTCAAAAAAATTTCAAGCCGATTAGAAAGTAACAAATGGCTTTCAAATTTGCCTACCATGTTGCAAAATCATGGCACCCAATGCTACAAGTCAAATTTTCTATTAGCCTGACATTACATTTACTAAAATAGTGATTGTTAGCAGGATAAACTTGTGCACCCTCAACCCAATATTTTTCATATGTAAATAAAAAATATCTTGAACATAAAAAAAGATACCTATATTAGAAATAAAAAAATTTAAAAAGTATTAATATCTGATAAATCATCACGACTTCCTTCCCAAAACTAAGTAAATGATAACTTAAAAACTAATAAGAATTTTCTCCATAAATCTGCAAAAAAAAAGCAAGCTTCACAGAGTAAAAGGAAAACATGGGGGGAAAAAAATTTGAATAACTTAAGAATTAATTCATTTATTAAATAACATAGCAAAAAATTATCCCATATACTTTTTACATAGAATTTTTTTTAAAAAAGTGTAGATATTCTTCTATATGTTCATTAGAACATGAAACATCAAGAAAACTAAATTATGTCTAGCATGTTTCAGAAGTTTGAAGATGCATAAAAGACAGTTCACAGGACTTACGAGTGAGAATTCCTGACAAGGAGATGACATTTATTTCTGATTAGAAAATTAATGTAGAAATACATGGTAAAGTTGAAAATTGGTATGCTTTGAAAACAGCCCTAATCATGAATTGCCCTCAAAACCCAAACAGAAGAGCATAATTTTATCAAGACTTGTCTTGAGAAGATTCTTATGCTCACAAAATCAAATTAACATTCCTAAGCCATCAGAAAATATTAGTAAAATTTATTTACATTAAATTTTAGTTAAAATGTATCACGAAGTTAAAAAGTGAACTGGCATACATGAATTCCCCATTACATAAATTTATAGCTCTAACACATTAATTAAACACAACTAATTACCCATCCCATAGAACCATACTAACGAAATTAATAAACTCTGCTATAATGATGTTTTGCATAAATTTATATACAAACAAAACAAAAATCGAGTGTATTTATAAAATCTTATACAAGTATTTAATTTGATAGGGAAGTTTAAAAATTTGTAAATATCAAAATCTTTGTAGGATTACTGTAAGAACTAGATATATATGTAGCAAAATTGCCCAAACGATTTCAATAAACATAAATGTTTATTCTTGGTCTGCCTCACTTGATGCAAGACAACTTTTAACCATTTCTTAATCTCCCCAAAATGCATTTTTAGTCCATAATAACATGCACCTCCACAATTCTGAATTTAGCTCTTTATTGCAGAATTCAGACAGCAAGATGCAAGTGTTACAAGTTGAATTCTTTTTAATCCAACCATAAATAAAAAACATCAAGTTACAAGAAAATACTGACTTAATGATGTTAACAATGATTGTAAAAATAGGAACCATTTAAAAATTGGGATTTAAAGTACAACAGTGTATAAAAATAGAGCTTCATTATTACAAACTTAACAAGACAAAAATATTCTCCCATAAAAAAGAATGAAAATTATAGAAATATGTATACTTATATATAAATATGCTGGGACTACAATCACAATTTTAAAATAATGACAAAAATATGAAAGGCCAACTCTGTAAGCCACAACAAAATTTTTGTTGATTTGTTACACAATTTTCCTATGTCAGGAAAGATGTTTAACCTCACCTTCTTTTGTCTGCGCATTTGTAATCTGCAGATCAAAATCGGAACTTTTCCCAATTTTTTTCTGTTGCATAATTGACTTTTTTAAGTCAGCCACAGAAATGTTCAAGCCGTCAAAAGTCACTGTGTCGTGATCCAAATTACTTTTGAACTTGTAATGAACAGACATCTTCACACAAGTTCTTTAAATTCAGAAATGTCCAACAAGGGAATGTAAGAAGGCTAACACAAAGTCGAGTTCTATGTTCCAACAACACTTGGTTTATCACATCCTCAGGCTTTGAAAAATATCTACATCTTCACAGCAAAAAGGTGGCTCTCTTTAGAAATAGCAGGCTTAGGAATGTTGAGTAGAATTTCCACACAGGCCCTACAAAAATTAAAATAATTAAATATGTCTAATGGAACATACTTTTTATAAATGCAGTACACTATAAATATAACCAACAATTTTTTTAAATTCAAAACTTTAAAAAATGCATGAATAACTCAAATGTTTTTGGTAACAAGAGAAATATTTCAATTCAGGCTCTAGATTCCATCAAAACATGTTGGCTAGAGCTTGAAACATAAGGTAAACAAAGGTTTTACCAATTGGATATGTATATATTTTATCTTGGAACACCACAATTTTTTTTTCCCCCTTCCAAAATCAAACTAAAGAGGCAAACACCTATTCTGGAAATTCCAGAAATGGAGATCATCCTTTTTTAAAAAAATCACTACTGCAGATTTGAAGCAGTCTCATGGCAACAAAGCATAAAAACCAAAATGATCCAGAACAAACAAGAAAGTGTTTCAGGTTATACTTTATAAAACAGTTCAAGGTAATATTCAAAAATTAATAAAAATATTAACCTTCATCCTCTAACATGCTAATACTCTGTAAATAACCTTTAGAATTCAATGACAACAAGGTGGAGCAATGTCATGTAACCTTCTACCACATTTCATTATACGTTACTTTTAAATCAAGAAACAAACCATGCTATATCAAGAAAAAGTTTATTTAACCTCCAAATATTAAATATGTAAGACAAATTTTAAAAACAATCATAAAAATGTTAAACAAGATACAAGTTCAACTTTCAAATTCTCCTGGCTGTTCTCAAACTTAAAATGAAATATAAAAATTCCTAAGATACATCACTGAAAAAAACTTATTTTGTAATATTTAACAAGCAATTAACATTATCAGTCAGAAAAACTAGAGTTTTAAAGCAGAAAAAATTAATGTCATAACCCTCTTTCTCCCTAATGTTTTCTCAACCATCAAAAATTAAACTGTAGTAAGAACTGTAGAAACTATAACAAGTGAAATGAAGTTCATGCAAGTGAATTTCTTCATAATAATGAAGGCAGAATAAAAAATATCACCAAAATTACAAAACCTGAATAAGTATAATGAATGCCAGATATACACAGACTACTTAATTAGTAAATGAAAATATCTGATTTAGAATTACTAATTTACAGTCTTCACAGGAAAAATAAAGATCCTGCATTTCTTCATCTATATTTTTAAAAAACTTAAAAAAGAAAATCTAATTCTTACACATAACAAAAATGTGGTAGAACTTTAAACAATTGTATTTCAAATCTAATAAACATTCATTTTAATTAACAAAACCATAAAGTATATTAATGCATATATTTGCAATTTAAAAATTTTAGGTTGAATATACAGACAGGCATCCATGTCAATTATTAAATAATTTTCTGTATGAACAATATAAATTTATTTTAAAACATAAAAAATAAGGTTAGAAAATTGAAAAACTAAATTGCAAAATTAAAGTGAAAGAATTAGTGGATTTGTTTCAACTGACAAGGTTATGGCTTCGAATTATTAATTGCGATGCAATTCTTGCTGATTAAGAATGTTTTGAGGTAAGAATTCATTTTGAAATTTTTTAAAAGGGTCTATTCCTAAAATTCAATGAACAAGCATAGCTACTAGTTTCTCGCTTTGCTCAAAGTGAAGCCTGTGATGTTTTTAAGTTTAAAAAATTTGCCCGGAACCCACCTGAGATGCCGCAGGCATTGCGTGCGCAAGGGAGCAATAAAATGTGCACCCAAAACAAATGTTCTTACATCGCCAAGCCATTTTGCTCCTGCTGATCCTAAGTAAGACGGAATGGCCGGGTACCATAAAGTTTAGTTTTACCTAATTAATAAACTTTTAAAATCCTGTAGAAATCTTAATATAATGCAATTTGCATTTTTGAAAATTTTTAGAACTGATATTATGGCATTTTCCCCCATTCTTTAAAATACTGCTCAGTCAATTAAATCACTTTTTGTCTCACTTCATTCATGTTTGCACTCGCTATTGTTTCTCTGTTTATTTTTTTGCACTGAAAAGTTGGAAAATAATTTTAAATTTTCTAAAACCTCCAAAACATTTCTACCTAATATATTAGATATTACTTAAAGTATTGCAAATGAAATTAAATAAATGAGATTAAAATTTAAAATGTAATTTGAAATGTGCAAATGCCTGATTAATTCAATGATTCATAAAGAAAAAATAATTTTGATACATAATTCCTAAATATAATTCTGGGGTGGATAGAGTTGATCAGTTACATAAAACGTTGAGAGGCACAGCTTTGCAATGAGAAATAGTAGTGGAATTATTTATAAATGCACTCAATATGGTTGTTGTTACTGGATGGCTATTACATATACCAACTCAGAGAAACCAATAAGCAACTCCCTCATCTGGAGTTTGATGAAAAGTTACAATTGCTTTTTCAGGAATTAGGGCAAGAAAGGCTACATCAGAACCAGGACCAAAAGTTAACAACTGTTATAAATATGTTTTTGAGCTGAAGAACGATGGTCATTATGTCTAAATTCAGCCTGTAAATGGTTAATAATCTAATTTAGTGAATAGTATGAACCAAACTTGTGTCCCAAAGCAAATTTGGATAAAAAAATAAATTTTATCACTTTTTCTAATAACCGATATTATATGCAATATAAGCCACAAAAATAACTTTTGAAGAATAAAACAAGAAGCCAGATGTTTCTAAAAAGGCATATGAACCCTGGGGAAGCACTCAATACAATATCCTATTTACTTATATTATCCAAAAAAATGTTACCCACCCTCATTTATATACCCAAGGAAATCGTAACATAGAAAGTAATACTTTTCAGTTGGTATCTACAAATTGGAACACACGCGATTTCGTTCCATTGGCAACCCATCGGCTAGATCACTTACGTCATGGCAAGCGTTTCGTGTATTTAAATTGTTTACATACTACGCGGATTTTTAAATAACTTAAAATATTTACTTAAATAATGAAATATATGTTAATTAGGATGATTTTAATTAGTAAAAAAATGACAAATAGAACTTAGGTTTATTTAGTGATTATATTTTTCCGATCATATAATTGAGATTTTTTTTTTTTGCCTTATAATAAAAATCGTTTGCATAGAATTTTTGAAGATGCTAGGTCATATTTTGGAATTTACCGTTTGGAATGCTGTCTTCAACTGCGAGTTGGTTTTCTTGATGCGCCGCATTGTTCATTTTTCTTTTTCATATATTAAGAGCATTTCCTCCCAAGTGCAAATATTAGAACTGAGTTAGTTAATTTTTTACTATTACTTGTTTTGAAGAACATTTGCTCTTAGTAGCGAAGTTACTAAGGGCAAATATACTGCTGCTTCATTAGAGTAATTAAAAGAAGCAGATTCCGTACATTCACTAAGCTAGCAAAGTTACTAGGATCCCGCTTTGCTAAAAGCAAAGCCGCTGATGTTTTTTAAAGTTAAAAAAATTTGCCCATTGCTCACTTCAGATGCTGCAGGCATCACAAGCTAGCGCCATTTTAATAAGTGTGTGTTCCAACTTGCAGATTTCAACCTACTTTTCACATACTTTAATAAGATCAGAGAAATAGAAACAATTAGAGAGACATTGCAATAATTATTTTCAGAAACACTGTAAACATGTTAATTTTTAAATTAAAAGACATAAGTTTTACTTAGGACTGTACTTAACAATAAAAATTCAGAAAGCCATTCAATAAATATTTTAACTATTTAAAATTTATGTTACATCGATCCCATCACCAAAATACATGTAAGCATAATAGGTGTTACCATCAAAACTGAAGACTGCAAAAAAACATGCTTGAAATGCACTTTTTGGATAGTAAACTAATTTAGAAAAGTAGGACATGTTAAGACTAATAAAACTTATTTGAGACATTTCAAAACTCTTAACGTCTAATTATCTGCAATTAGGAAAGACAATATATCTAATTATCTGCAATTAGGCGATGTTCAAAAATAACACATCACATAGCATTTTAAGAAAACAAACAATTATTGCACAATATTACAATACGCACTCTTCCAAATGGAGTACTTGTATAACTTAAGCCTAACACGCGCGATATTAATTTTTCTTACCTTTCTTACTAACATACGACATCTAACCTCAGGTAGCACAATATTACAATACGCACTCTTCCAGATGGAGTATTTGTATAATTAAGCCTAACACGCGCGGTATTAAATTTTCTTACCTTTCTTACTAACATACGACATCTAACCTCAGGTAATCTACACAAGCAGAATTATTTTGAAATGGAAATGACAACAATATTAATCAGATCACTTACCAAAAAGGAAAGAACCAGAAGGTTGTGTCCGCTCACGAGGTTACCAGGCCGTTTTCCTCCAATGGTAGTGAAACTCCCAGAAGAGAATGTTTACGCTAGAATGATCTTGAAACGAGGATAAATGACACCAAATGTCTCCGTCGAATTAATGATCACCGAAAAAAACTTGCTTCCTTCTTTAATTGTTTTGTTTAAATAGATCAACAAAAAGCTGTTTTCAAACAACTGGACTAATTTCACGCACAATACTACGGGGTTTCTCCAACTGGTCTGGTCTTATGACGCTACAGTTAACATTGATGACAGTTAATCTCCCAGTGACCGATTTAGTTATTATTATTTTTATTTTATTTTTAAGTATTGAAGTAAATTATTCTGTGGTCAAGTAACAAATGCTTGATATCGATTAAATTAAAGATTCCTCATGAAAACTGAACAATTTTAAGCCATATATGGGATGGTTCGAATGACCATTTGTTTGATAACGGACATAATATGGACAAATTTTCTGCTTTGTTTGTTTACTTTTAAGTGCCTTACTGCGTAATTCCGGTGTAATGTACGGGTGTATTCTGGTACCCCCCGTTGGGTTGGGAGACGTCACTTTTTTCCGCACCTTAAAAAAAGAAAAAGAAACGCCACCACACCCAACCGGGGGTACCAGAATAGACCCCATTCGGAAATATGTATTACAGGATGTAAACAAACCAGAAAACTCGTCCATAAATATACTAAAATGTCTATTCTGGTACCCCCGGTTGGGTTGGGAGACGTCACTTTTCCAGTTGTTAACGTGCGGAAAAAGTGACGTCTCCACACCCAACCAGGGGTACCAGAATAGACCCGTAATATGCGGGGTTTACACGCGAATAGTAAATAACCAATAGTAAGTTGACGTATGCGCAAAATCATAAAAATTTTAACAGGGCCAATTGCAAGGTGAGTAATTTTTTTAAATAAATGTTTCACAGCAAAATTTTAGGATGAAAAAAGGCGTGGTAAGAATGCGGGAAAATCTGTTTCCCATAAATAAGTGAGAAGGATCTAAAAGTTGTATATTTATCTGTAAAGATGAATAGGATCTAAAACATAAGCTAGATTTAAACTGAAATCGTATTTAGTAATTTTAAATATCGAAATTACTTCTAACATAGAATCAATTTACCACAGAGATTTCTCTGTGAAATTTACTTAGTCAGTTGTTATTTTAAACAATAGAGTTAAAGCCATCTCAATGGAGTGTTTTGTTATCAAGTAATTCAATTCATATTTTTTATCTTCAATAAAACCAAGACACGGTTCAAGGGTGAGTTGGAGTCTTAATAACATCAGATTTCCTGATATCAGATATGCATTCTTGTACTTCGTGAAGGGTACAAGGCCAATATTTCTATGGTAATATTTTCTTTGATGAGTGTATGCTTTAGTGGTGAGCATATATATATTTATTGTTCTTAGAATATAACTTGGTAGATAAATTTATAAAGAATGAATTAAGCAATATTTTTTCTTGAAAATGACTAAAATTAAAGTGAACTTGTATTTTTTTTCCAACAAATGGCGCGAAGACATGTAAGGAGAATTAAAAGGGGAAGTACTTTTTTCGAAGGGGAGAAAAAGCTTATTCTTTTTGAGGGAATCGCCGAAAACATCATACATATATATGTAATATGGATGGTGTGTTGGCATTTTTAAGAATATTGCAGTTGTTATTAAATCTGTTGCGAAATAGCCCTCATCTAGCTTCAAGACAGGATATTAATATAACAAGAGAACCAATCTTGCTTGAATAAAATGAGTTTTTAAAATTTAAATGTAAAATTCTAAATGAAATTAAGGTGAAAGACTTAGTAAAATATAGAATAAATAAAAAATTGTTTCTAAAAAAACTCATTGTAATATTTACATCAGGCATTTAATTATTTTTTATTTTGCAAAGTTTTTGTAAATTAAAAATAATTAAATGCCCATATATTATTAGGAGAGACTGTAAAATTGATGAGGTGAAAATAATTACGAATATGAGACATCTGTTATTTTCATAATTATTCTGCTGCCATATTTTTTTTATGTTTGCTGATTAAAATATTGTAATTTAATGAAGTAAATAAAGTGAAAAAATTCAAAATAAATAATTATCTAAAATTAAGTTTGAATTCTCTTTTGATCTAAAAAAATGAGTTCACAAAATGATAAAATATTACCACATGCATTCAAATGTTTTTTTAGGAAAATGCAATTGAAGAGAAAATTTGCAAGTGGAGAGAGAGCTGAAATGCATATTTGGGCAAAGTGGACAATTGATAAAATAATAGGGTGATTTTCACTCTATATAATTCAAAAACTATCAGTGTTGATGAATTTAAAAAGCTGGTTTAGCTTAATGAAGTTTTCTTCATATAAAATACGTTTTTCGGATGTTATTTACTGGTGAGTGTAGGTTGTCTAAAAGATGAGTCATATCAAACCCAAGCCCTATGAGATTGATAAATTTAACTCTGAGTGGTATCTCAATTTAAACACTGATTCCTTGTGACAAGTGGGATATCTTGGGGACCTGGTAAAGCCCATGCAGTGTCTACTGGATATTAAACCAAACTATATATTGAGGACTTGATAAAGTTGGCCTTTTTTACAAAGTCACTTTAATTATATGCCTATCATCAACAGGCTCCATTACTACCCCTACATTGACACTGTTCTGAAAATGACAATCTTTCTCTGTTATTTATTCAAAAGTCTGCTGACAAAGTTAAACCATCATGGTTCATTATTCATAGGGAATTTTGTACCATCTTGCAAATTGCAGGGCACGATTTTCCATGCTGGAAGTAGTGTATATGTATGGGGGAGCCATCATGATAAATGGCTGTAATCTTTGCACGTGCTCCAATGAGGTGTTATTATTGGTATAAGCCAAGGTTACTTGAGAATAGTAAGGTTAGGCTCACAGAGAGCAAATGAATGGATGGCATCTGATTGGGAGCACGCTGCTTCGTCCCAATGATACGCAACGTCATAAATAAATTGTTGGGAGCTCTTTTAGCTACAGAAAAAGTTTTTCTAAGCTTGATTTTTTTGTAAAAACCTTAAAGAGGCACTCATTACGAAAGAATGAAAATTTGGAGAGTTTAATCGAAAATTTTAATAAAGCACAGTGATCTTTCTCATATGGTCTCTATGGAAGAGAGGAGATAATTACATCTATTGGCTACTAAACTTTAATAAAGTTAAATACAAATAACTCTAGTTTAGTCAGTGGACGATGTTTAAGAACTGAACACTTAAAAGAATAATTTTAGTTGTGATTATAAAATACACATTCATTTAAATTTTGATTTTTCACTTACTTCATCTAACTTAAAACAAAATCGAATATCTTTGAGAAATTTCTAAAATATAAATTATAATTTTGAATAATTAAATTACACACACGCATTGCATCCTTAAAATATAAATATATTTCGCACAGAATAATAAATATAATATTAAATCTCTCAAACAACATAATAATCAACATT
Source organism: Araneus ventricosus (assembly GCA_013235015.1). Taxonomy (NCBI): domain Eukaryota; kingdom Metazoa; phylum Arthropoda; class Arachnida; order Araneae; family Araneidae; genus Araneus; species Araneus ventricosus. Next base: position 96,306 of record BGPR01001132.1, read on the forward strand.
TGCTATAATAATGACTAGCAGTATGTGTGCGGTGTTGCCTGTGGTATCAGGACTTCAACAAAATGAAAAAAAGCGCACAATGATATGAAAAAGTTTTGAAAATAAAATAAAAACAAAAGACACATATTGATTTCCCCTCTTATAATATTTCTTCACGATAATGACATTTTAACTGTAGGAAAACAGTAACTATCCTTACTTGTCGTAATGAATATGCATTATATTTTCTCTGCTTTTATGTGATTAATACAAGTTAATATGATTAGGATAACATTAAATATGACTTTACTTATTTGTTTAACTACTAAATTTAATCTTGATTTTATGATAATATAAAATTATTCATTGAATTAAGGGATACAAAACATGTACCCTTTTCAATTTCTTTTGACTGTTGGAAATGATGCAAGTACCATGCAATCTCCAGACCAAGTGTTTTAAAAACTGTGTTTTGATCTTATTTTTAAAATATCTGTGTTAACCATTCAATACTGATTATTTATGTTGCTCTTTCAAATAGTTTATTGTTACTTTTTTCATGTGTACATTTCAGAAGTAAGGCCTAAATTGTACTACTTGGGCTGAAGATGTATATAGTTTAATTTGGAATAATATTTGCACTATTTTAAAATTTTTGTTGTAAAATTTCTGATTTTATTGTTTATAGCCAGAAATGTCTCAGAACTGGAAGCCTATTTGGATTGTAGCTGCAGTGGCAGTTGGTGTAGTAGGAGTATTAGTATGGAAGAAAAAGAAGCGTTCATTTGTAAAAGTCGGAACCATTTCCAAACTATTTTTCTTCCCAGTTAAAACCCTAAAAGGCATTAGAGTTACTAAAGGAAAATGCACAAAATTAGGATTTGAAGTCGATGGTCTGCTTGATCGGTGAGAAAGTATTTTGTTATTGCTCCCTTTTTTATATCTTCAAATTTAAGAAATTTTTATAGTTAGTGACATCCGATATTGAAAATATGTGATGGGCTACATGGTGTATCATTATGGCTATTTAAATTGTCTTGAATATGATCATAATGAATTTAAAATGAACTGATATATTTAAACAGAAATTAGCCATAAAACTAGTGACTGATGTTCTGTCTTTAGTTTCTTAAAGCTCTCTCTGTAACTGTAATATCTATAAAAGTATGCATTATGCTGTCCACCAGAAGTATGCTCCCATGATGTGCTAGCTCGGCAGTTCCCAACCTTTTTAGTTGTGCGGACCACCTGTTGTGTAAAAAATATTTTGAGGCCCATTTATTAAATATACAAGTAAAAAAATACCAACTGATATATATATATGCACATATATGTCAGTAATTAGTAAAGTTTACTGTAAAATGATTAAAAATATACATTTTTATAAAGCAAAAAACAAGTGAAGACTCTTAAAGCTCCCTTGACTTTGACTCTTGACTAACTCTTCGCAGCCCACTAATACATTATCCGCAGCCCATAGGTTGGGAACCGCTGAGTCTCACTGAGTCATAGTTTTCCACATACTGTTATTTTGAGTTGTCACTAAATATAGATCCGAGTCGTTGTTTATCTTTTTAATGTGGTTACTTATTTTGATGATCTTTTAGTATTTCTTTAGAAATAAACAGTTTTTAAAACACACTTTACTACATGTTAGATTTTTTTATTTTAATTATTGTCTACTTTTTAGATATATTTTATTATTATAAACATTAGGGAATTTTGAAATCATTTTTTTCTCAAATTTACTACCAGGTGCTACCATGAGTATGGAATAAAAATTTGATTAAATTAATAATTTACAAAATTTTATTTTTATGAAGATGAAACAAGTCCTGTAAAACAAAAAATGTGTAGTAACTTTTTTTTCATAGTCTTTAAAACTGTAATGTAATAGACATAAATATTGACATTTATATAAATTTTATACCCTAATTTATTTTTAGACATCACTGAAGATAAATCTGTGTGCTTTCATCTATTTTTAAAAAGATATATGGTTTTGGATTTGTCTTTTTATTTCATTATGTAACTGAATGTTATTTAACTCTTAGCTTTTTCACAGTTCTAAACATTTAGTGATGTTGGTATAACACAATGAAAATTTTAATGTGTGAAACATATTTTTCCCTCTTCATTTTCTTAAGCATGTTATTTAAAATCATATTGGTTAAAGTTTTTTATTACTAAGTAGCATTAGCATTCTTAGAATTCTGATTGTCACTAATTGTTTTATTGTGATCATATAGAAGAAATTGCTTGTGAAAGTTAGAAAAGTAATTAGCCAAAAAGAAGCAAAATTCCATATACAGAATTCAGAAGGAAAATCTACAGTACAACTCTCTTTTTCAAAATGTTCATAAATTTAATTTTAAAAAAAATGTATTTAAGATACCCTTTACTTACCATCCCCAAGGCATCGTATGTTGTTTTACCATGCATTATTTCGTCACTATGTTCTGATCAGCTAATAAATTGCTTGTGGAAGCATTTTTGAAGTGTCTTCAATTATTCATGTATGAAGTATTCAGAAAGAAAATATATTTTGAAATAGACTTTGTTCTGTCTTTTAGTAGACAAGCAATAATCGAAAACTGGAAGTACATTTTTTTTTCACAAAACTATTTTCTTCAGTGTATTCAAAGCCTTAGTTCTAGCAAACATATAAGTATTTTCATCTTTTGGAAGACATCTCTGTTATTTACATTGTGAACTATCAACTTAAGAGTCCAGATTGTTTTTACATATAAATTCTTGATATAAATAATTTATTTGTGCTTTGAATTCTTTTCGATAATTTCAATAAAAATTTCAGCCATAAAAGAACTATGTACTTAATAACTAATGTTTTTCATTTTATTTTTCTCTGTGTTTACTTTTTATTGTTCTATAGGTGTGAAAATATTTTATTATTTGTGTATTTATATATTGTTGTCAATGTTATATAGCTTTCCTTTAAGAAAACTTGTGTTTTTGTTTCTTGTTAGATCATTTATGTTGGTAAATAATGAAGGGGTTTTGATCAGCCAAAGAGAGGCTCCAAGTTTGGCATTGCTAAATGTCCAGATTAATGACAACATTCTTCTCATATCTACACCCTCTGGTAAACAACTTAAAGTTGAAATCAAAAATTCAGTGTCTCCTGGTGATAAAATTATTCAGTGTAGGTAAGTTAGTTATGTTTATTGTAAAGAAATTATCTGTAGAATTTGATCCGAAATTGAAATATGAAGGGGAATTTATTTTGTTTAGAATTTTAATAGATTGAAATAAATAAAATTCACATGAACTGAGCTTACAATTTTTAAAAAATGAATAGAAAAGCTTGATATATCCTCAAAATATTATTTTTTTTACTGAGAAAAATGCATTTGATACAATGCTTTTATTGTGCAATTGATCATTCACCTTTTAAATAAAAAAACTAATTAAATAAAATCTCTGAAAAGATTATGAAGTTTAAATTTTTATAAAGTCATAGTAGTCATATTTAATAAAATATTCTTGACACACTAAGATTTTATACAAAAATTAAGTTCCACTCTTCTAGGACTAAAACTGACTGCATCCATTTAGAGTAATCTGCCACCATTTTTTATCATCCGTCTTCCACCTTTCTCCTCACCCCATCAGTTGTATTAATAGTTTTTCATTAGGGATAGGCGATCTCCTTCTCTTCTCAAGCCCAGGCATTGGAGGATGACACAACAGTGAAGGAAAAATCACTCAAGAGGGATTCTTTGATGCTTAAGAAATAGCTTGCTCAAAATTTCTTCTTGAAGGCAAGACTATAAATAAGGATAGGGTGATTTTCACCATGAATCTACACAGTTTGCTGTAAAGTGCACTGTATGTTTCAAGACCAACTACTGTGAGGCATAAAAAATTTAAAGATTATTAAAAAAGATATGTTAGTAAATCATGCTATGGATAAATTCTTGAAAACCATTTGTCAATATGAATTCAAAATTGCCAGAAAATTATTTTCATTTTTAAAAATCTGAATGTGATATGTTTGTGCTATAATGAAAGTATTTAATGAATATAAATGAAAATAGCCTATATATTTTAAACCTAAGATATTTTAACCTTTTAATCAGATTTCATGTGATTATTATTATTAGAATTTTAACTTGCTTTTACGTGGTGAAATATAGCATGAATTTTTCATACTCAAGGACAAGTGTTTTTTTTAAAATAGTGTTGATGCATAAAACAAGTTTGTACATGCCAAGGTTATTTCACTTCATAGAGGTTTGTTGCATTTAAGGTGAGAAGGACATTCTGTCTGAACTGTCTTTTATATGGCTTCTTTAATCTAAGTAATGGTGTGGTAATGATAAACAGTGCCTAAAGCAGAATCTTTTTCTTTCACTCTCCTCTTCAGATTTTTCATTGAAAGATGAAATAAATGCTCTAATATTTTGTGTTTGAATTCCCCTTGTGAATGGCACGCTGGCTATTTATACTCCGCATCCCTCCACCCCCATTGCTACATCACTGAAGCTAAGTTTCATAAGAATGTTTAAAGTGTTCTTGGACTAACAAATTAGGATTTGTGATTTTTAAGCATGTTTCTTATCTTCTACATTTTTTTTTTTACTTCTCCATTGAAAATAAATAAAATAAATTAAAAAAGATTCAATCCAGAAAGGAATCGCTGTGTACGCTTATTTGACTACCTCCACCAAGCCGATGCTTTTGTTCAGTTATGCCTCCTCCAATACTGCAAGAACAAATAATATCAATCTCCTTTTTGCTTTCTGTGTCTAATTTATTACATTTTGAATATTTTAGTAAATAAGAATTTTTTTTTTTTGTAATAGAAAAAAACATGCATGTTTCCTGTTATATTTTCATACTTGTTATTCTTTTAAAGGGTTCATGTTGATGGCACTGATGGAGTTGATTGTGGAGACGAAGCTGCATCTTTTTTTCAGACGTATCTTAATATGCCTGGTGTGCGTTTAGTTCGTCACTTTCCTACTTTACCCAAAAGAAAATACTTAAAAAATCATCCATTTTTAGATAAACTGAGAAAAGAAAACCCGGTTTGTATGAAATTCTTTTTCCTCCTTAACTTCCTTTCTCTATATATATTCAGGTTAAATAACAAACAATTATATTTTGCAATAATGAGTTAAATTGTTGTTGATTAAAATTGAAAGTGAATTATTTTATAAAATAATTCATACTGTTAAAAATGTTTCATGTTTCTCCTGTTAAAAACAAATAGTCATATTTTTTTTCCCATCTTGCTTTAGAAATATAAATTTGTCAGTTTATTTTATTTCTAAAGTTATGTGCTGGTATTTATGTTTAATAGAGGCTTGCTCTCTGTTCAATTATGGGTTAAGTATCTTGGAAATTACTTACAGTATATTTTTCTCAGTCATAATTTCTGCATTCCTTATTCTCCCTGAAATAATTGACAAAAAAAAAAAAAGACTACACTTATAGAATTTCTTTTATATTTAATTTTAATTAGATCAAGTATTTATTCTAAAAAATGAAAAAAGTTGTTAGTTAGCTTTACAAATTATATAAACTTCTCTGGGCCAGCTCGTATAAAAATACTGCATGATTACAGAATCCCAACTGTTTTCACACTATAAATTTAATCACTTAATTATTTAATTTTGCATTTGTTATTTAAATCCATAGACAATCTAATGCAAGTTACCTTTTAGAATTTTAAATCGTCAGGGAAAACACAGAGAAAAACAAAATTCCTCTACATTTTTCCCCACTATGCTGTTCGAACTCCGCAATTTCATATATTCACTAACTAATTCATTCTAATATTAATTTCGTTTAGCTTGCTTACCTGTTGGTAAAGGACTCATAGCCAGCAACATACTACTCCAATTCGTAAACAACATAACATTTATTGATATGAATGAGATGACAAATAACATACAGCACAAGACAATCACATAACACAAACTCAAACTAAACAGACAGTAGTTTCAGCTTCAACTTTCATATTCAACAAGCGCGAGAGTTACAGCATCGTATATAGACCTGGAACAGCGCACAGCACCACCAGGTAACAATCGTGACCTCTAGTTACAACATTAGTCTCTGTACAAACCTCTATTATACCTCTAGTAACAACATATACAACTCTCTTTGTAGAGGAGAGGGAAAAAAAATTTGAGGGACTGCCATTTTCTCTCAAAACTGATTTCCTTCCATTGTGCATGTAACAAAGTGCCGTTATTTTCTACCAAAGTTTTCAACTGACTAAGGAAATGCTGATAGGTGCTGTTCCAGAGATGTTAAAAGCAAGGTTTTTAAACGTTTTTCCATTACAGAAAAATGTTCCACTTACTTAACAGTTGAAAATATGATAGAAAATGAAGGAGAATAAATCAATAAAAAAAATGTTCAAATTGTTTTTTTTCTATTGTGGTTGTATTTTGAATTTTTTAAAAAATCCAAATAATTTTTTCCGTAATTTTTACTTGCAAATGTGGAAGGGGCTTTCAAAATAACCGAAAAGCTCAATATTATCCAATATAATCCTATTTGGGGATGTGACTCATTTCTTTAAAATCCCTTATTTAGAATAAAACATTAGTAGCTTCAAGGAACACAAGTTTTTAAAGAATATCAATAATTGCATTCCTATTTAAAAACATCACAAAATATGTACAAAAAGATTTGGTTGAACAAATTAATCATTTTTCATCTTTGAAATTCCTGTTACTACATCAGAGATTGAACCCTGCTTTAAAACATTAAAAAGAAAAATATATATTTGAAGGATTCTACGAATCAGCATTGGTTACTGCTATTGCTATTATTTCAATTAATAAAAGTGGTACAAATATGCATCACTGCACAGTGAAGAATTAAAAGTTGCAGCAGTATCACGATTACATTGCACAAGCCACCATTGAAGCTTCTTATTATTTTGTTTCATTTTGCTATCTATGTTAATAGACCTTGTGCAGTTTCTAAACAATCGGGAGAAAAAATCAGGGAGATAAACTGCACTTAGTTTCATTTTATTAGTTTAATAAATTTTTAAAGAAAATTAATTTTAGCAAACCATTTACCATTATTGTGTAAATAATTTCCTTTTAAAATTATCTAAATTTTTTCAAAATGATAATCTAATATTCTTATAATTTAATAAAAACAAATAAAGCAAAGTCATTATTTATAGTGGAACTTTTCAAACTGCTAGTTATGATCCTTTTTAGATTTATATAGCTGAATATTTGGAACAAAGTGAAGTCTTTTAGGGAAAAAAAAATGAATGTCTAGCCAGTAATCAAATATTAAATTTCTCATAATGATGATGAGCTGCAATTTTGAATATTTTATATTATGAAAAAATTAAATAAAATTTTTTCCTATTAACTAAAATTCTAGAAAATTATTTGATTATAAAGCAAGATTACGAGTATAATAATTTTCTGGAAGCTTTCTCTCTAATTGATGGTTACAACAGGTCTTTTTTTAGTTACTTTTATCTCTATGTATTTCATTTCTTTTTCAAAAAATTAATATAATAAACCAAATGAACTGCCATTTTTGTCTCTTAAAGCAAATTCGTGCTGGTGCAGTCAAATTAAGAAAAGTCAGATTACCTTGAAATCAAATACATACTTTCAAAGTAAGCTTTTCACATCTTGTACTGTTTTTGGCATCAAGTGAACAATTTTTCTTTAATTTTTTTTATTTGTATTACAGAAAGTTCTGCTTTGTAACCAATAAAGAATTTTTTTTAGAATGATGTACCCTTGCAAGATATGTTTTGATTTGTCAATTTTGTGTGCTCTTCTACCTTCACATTTATAGTTGCATTTACTAAATAAGATCAATTTATGTTTATCCTCCAGCTGAAGCTTTCATGTAATTTCAATGTTTTATATATATATACATAAAATCTAGCTTCTTCCAATCTCTAATAATACTTTACCTTTAAAGAAACTATATATATATATTTCACCTAGATCATTGTTTTCTTTAGTTGAACACGGGGTCAGATTACATCCTCTAGTGCCCCTTAAGCAATGAAAGTCTTGAGTCCCTTTCTCCCACTCCAACTTCCTAAAGCAGATATTTTAGTACTGATTTTAATTTAATCTCCATATGGGAAGCTTAAAGTAGCAAATATTGACGAGATGAAATAGTAAATCATTTAATTGCGGATCGCTTTCAGGAGCGTTGATTTCAGTATATTGCATATAAAAAAAATGCAAAATTAAAATTTAAAAGTAATTTTATACAAAATAGTAAAAAAAAAAAAAAAAAAAAAAATTGTTTTAACACAATCTCAATACTATTTAATTATAGGATCAGACATTTTTTTTAAAATTAGAAAGCAACAAATTTTTTGAAATTTATAAAGCAACATAATATAAAACTTGCGAAAGGTAATTAATTAGGAATGTTGTTAAAATAATGTTCAAAATTTAAATGATGCTTGTTGTTCAACTGCATGACCTTTGAAAATTAAATTATTCTGAAATTACTGCAAAAGAAAATAAAAAAAACATACCTCGGGGCCCATAGGCAGTTGCCTATTTGATAATCTGACCCTGGATGAACAATATTGTTTTAGTGTTGATTTTTTTTTAATTTAAAAGAGCTATTAATCAAAACTTAAAAAATTCTACACTTTCAGCTTTGTTTATGTAGCATTATATTCGAATCTTTAAGATCTGAATCTGGTTTTTGCTTAGGATTTAATTGTTTCTATTTTTAATATAGAAGAGAAAAGTGTGTCTGCCTGTCTGTTTCTTTATTTCCAACTTTATCAGCTATTTGATTTATTGTCTTTCATTTGTTATATTTTAAGTTAATAAGTTGTTCACTTGCTCTTAGATTGGATTTCAAGATCTTGCACCTTTACATATTTTATCAACATCTACTGTCGATGATTTGAATTCAAGGCTTCAAGAAAAGAAAGTATCAGAACTTAATTTCAGGCCAAATGTGCTGGTTGATGGATGCAAACCTTATGCAGAAGTATATCTTTTTTTGAAAATATATATATGCATGCATTTTTATTATTATTTAAAAATTAAAATAATGAGAAAAATTATATAAATAGTTATTCATGTGCTGTGCTAATTTTAAATAGCACATGTTTTATATTGTAAAATATTTAATTCTGTTTAATTTATACTATTCAATTCAATATTTAACCCTCTAAGTATTTCACACGTATTTTTCTGTTTCTCATATTGAGTTCAAAAGCAGATAATTCATGTTTATGTGTATAGTTTCTTAAACTACCATGGATAAAATATTTTTAAGATTTCAGAGACTTGATTGAACGCAATAAAGATGTAATTATTCCATTTAAAAGCAAATTTTGAAGACTCTATAGCTAGTACATCTAAATAGCTAACCGCTCAGAGGGTTAAACTTGACAACTGCTAGACCTATAATTAGCAATTTATTTTAATTTTACTTTAATTTATTACTGTGTGGCAACAAGATGAGATGTAGCAACCAATGAGCAAAAGATGTTCTTAGAATTCTATTGTGTGATCTTGTTCTGATAGCGATAGAAATACAAAATTTAAAATTGCTTTTAACTTAATAAATATTTTTATATATTTTTTGTGATTTTATCATTCATCTGGAGATCTTGTAGATCAGAACAAGGTCACACAGATTTAAGTATAAAAGGCGTGCAAGCCAAAAGTGAGTGTTAATAAAATGAGTTTTAAAATGAGAAAGAATTATTCATTTATGATTTATAGAGAATATTAGTATGACTATGTCATACCAACTATGTCTTTCATCAGAAATGATCGAAAATATCTTATATACACATAGAGGTACTGCTTTTAAATTTTAAATAATTTATTAGATATATTTAACATGTACATATGTGTTTCATTTCTGTTGCCATATCATATGTACCACTAAAAAAAAACATCTAAAAAAGTTATTTGTAGAGGCAATTGTAATAGAATTCTGTAAAGATATAATGGCAAGAACTATTGTACTATGTATAAATAATTATTTACTTGAAATTTAAGAAGTATAATTAACTGATATTGCATGCAGAAACATATTTTTTTTTATTGAAATGAGGAAACATTTACAGGTTTTCTTCAATCGTTTTGTTTATTCATAAATGGATATTCATAGACTATAATTATTGTGTTTCTGTAACTCTTTATTTTTAACAGTTTTCTGCTGAAAGTCTACCCAAATAACAATGTATAACCAATTCTTCTTTTTCCAGGATTCTTGGAGATATATTAAATTTCAAAGTGGAGTTTTGTTGAGTAATCTGCAAATGGTTACTAGGTAACGATTCAGTTTTGAAATGTTAATTGTTTATGCTAATTGTTTATTCCATAAATGCTCAATATTTCTAGCCTTGGTTATTAGATTATTTTTATTTTGACAGTTTTGAAGTAAATCTTTTTTTCCCCCTTGCATTTGATCTGATTCTCTTGTCATTAGTTCCCTCCAAAACATGAGCCTAAATATTTATTCATTGCTAGGATAAAATGTACCTAAGTTAAAATTGAAAAACTTTTCAATCCATTATTTGGCATACGTATATTTTTAGTGTCGGATTCTTATTAACTACTAGTTGCCTTTGGTGACCAGCTAGTTCACCAGGAATATAATTTCAATTTTATCTCATATGCATAATTTGGTATTCAGAGTTCCTTGACAAAGTAATTTTACACTTCAAATTGTGATAGTGTTCTCGTGTTCTTTTAGTAGTCTTGAACCTGTTCTGTTCATTGTTTACCTAAATTTCCCTAATGAAGTCAAGTGACTTGTAACATCTAATTGCATGTTCTCGACCACAGTTTTACTTAATTCTTAAATGAGTCAAATTTGCAAAAAAGAAAAAAAAAAAGAGGCTCTGAGGTGCACATCTAAAGTATACTTATGCCAAATTTGGTAGCTCTAAGTTAAACAATCTGTTCTGTAGATCACAAACAGACTTTAATCTTTATTTGTATTAGAGATAACCACAACCTTGTGTAGTATTTTTCTATTAGTCTCTGGGAAATCTGAAAATATTAACAGATGAACTGCAATAACTGGTTGTTGAAATTGTGTTCTAAGTTATGTTTAACCCATTAATGCCTAGACTCCCTTTTAAAGGATGCTTCTAAAAATGCATCATAACGTCACAGGAATTATTTTTCAACATAAATTTTACAAAAAAGTATAATTTTAAGTATTCATTTCTTTTATATTCAAAACATGGCAGCTGGTATAAAATGTTCAGTTGATAATATAGCCTTTTTATTTCCGAATCAAACTCGAAAGTAGTTTTTTTCAATGCCAAGAAGAAAAGGCTAAATTTGTTCAATTATTTATCAATTAATTTACCTGCATTTAACAAATTTATCAGTAAATAAAATTTTAAGATTTTTTTTTTGGAATATCATACAAGTTTAGATTTTGTATTTTCCATTATTTCCCTATACAGGGATACTAGGCTTAGGAGAGCACATTAATTTACCATTTGGGATAGGTCAAAGATATGTTTATTTTCCATTAAGATTTGTTCTAATTATACTGACAGATACCCATTAATTGATATTGCATCATGCAAGAAACATACAAGAGGCATTTTTGAATATAAATATGATGGCAAGCAGAAAAATGTAATTTCAGTTAGATGGAACGATAACTACATTGTTGTGATTTTCAAATACACTTGATGCCTTGCCATTACCCTTTGGTAAAAGCAAAACAATGGTCAAACAATGGTTAAAAAAAAATTGAAATTGATCAACCTAAACTAATTCAGATCGGTGCATGGAAGTTGCGAATTAAATGGATAAGAATATTGCAAATTATCTATGTTCCTACCAAAACAAAAAATGGTGGTAGTAACTTTTTTGGTTTGGAGGCTGCTATGCAAAATACATGGCTCTTACATTGTGTTTGCCCATCATCAAAAAAAAATCTTGACTTTCTTCAATTCCGTAGACATATAAATTTGACTTACACTTAAAAATATGCTGTGGATAAACTGAAGCCAAAGATGACTTTAGGGAAACCAAAGATATTAAAATCAAGATTTCTTGACATCATCAGATATGATGGGGAGAAAAAAAACAGTATGTTTTTGTTAATGAAACTCAAGTTCAATTTGCTCGTTGTGGGGAAAATGTGAACCATAAATGCAGCAAATACATGATAGGTCTGCATGACAAATGTTTTATGACATTCCCTACTTCAAAAGGAAATATAAAATATTATAGTTATCTCAGATATAAAAAAAATTTACTCATTTTTGCACAATACACTTGCATGTTCAAAGTTTTTGCACAGAAAACATTGTACCCTCTTCTGCCTAGCGTCCCTTTTGGGGGATGTTTCAGTTTTTTCAAATAAAACATAAATTTTTCATGTAGGATTGTTTTTAGTAATTTTCCAGTCGATTTCATGACATATAATATTAGTAAACAAAATATTATTGAAAAATTCCGACTTGGGCATTAATGGGATAACTGAAAGTGTGTATTTTCATTTTTGTTATCAAATTAGATTGATTTGAATTGTAAATTAATGACAATTTTGAAATTCTTTTATGAGCTGCACCAATTTTGGAAATGTGATTTGATAATTACTTTGCTTTGTTATAGGTTTTTTTTTTTTTTTGCAGAAATAAGAAAAAAAGTATCTTTTGATTCTTTCTTGTACGTTGTATAGACTATATCCCTTCATAATAATATCATTTAGATTAGCAGTGATTGCTACTATGTAATTATATTTTCCATATTAATTAAATCTATTCTAGAAACTTCTGTTCAGTAATAATGTTTAAATCTCCATTATGCATGTGGCTTACACAGTGCTATGCTATATGTCAATTTTGCCATAGGTCTAATAGAAGATTAGCTTTCAAATAAATTAAGATCTGTAACTGCAATACAGATTGTAGGCTTTATTTACATCAGTGGCGTAGTTGAAACATTTGCCACCCGGGGTGAACTTGCAACATGCCGCCCTTCCTTTAGATGATACATAAGGCACATAAACCTCAAAATAAAAATAAAAAATTCTGGGAATAAATAGCATTTTATTAGCAACACGATTTGTTGTCTCTGCAGATAGGTTGCAAAATCAGGTATCCACCACTGGTCTTTCTTTAACATATCTGCAATTTATCGATGCAAAGCAAAAAAAAATATGAATTAATTATGCTATTTTTTGTGTACACAATGATTGAGTTAGCATCCCTGCTCTTCTTAGCTATAAACTTGTTTCCCTGCATGCCTGATTTAGCTGCTCCTTTAGAAGTGCCACTTGGGTCAGCCCACCCCTCTAGCTACACCACTGATTTACATTTTTAAAAATATTTTATTCCTGATGATAAGCAGCTTTAAGTTTCTTCACTGAAATAAATGGAAAGGAATTCCATAAATTAATAATGATGGAATGAAGCATTAAATATGTTAATTCTCCATTATCACAATTGTTCTTTTTGTTTTATATTCACAAATGCAGTAATCTGGCAGATATCAAACCAGAAAACTGCTGGATTAGTGGAGGTTCATTTTTAAAAAATGCATTTTAATACCAAAACCAACATTTATTGCACAAAATTATACTATATCAGGGTGGCGACAGAACTGGGGATATCAGGGAAAAGTCAGGGAATTTTATCTATCTGGAAAAGTCAGGGAAATTCATAAAAATATCTAAAAAAATCAAGGAAAATTAATAGTTATTTGTTACTTGAGTTATTATCTATAAATTAGTATCTTATGTCTAGCATTATTTGTGATAATGGAATTTTTTTTTTAAAAAAAACTTATATTCATTTATAAAAGCATAAGTTTTTTATTAGAGCAATTAATTTCTTATGATTTGTTAAAGAATAAAGATTTGAAGTAATATTTTGGCAGTTTCTCTTGTTTAAATCTTTGCTAAAATATATATTATTAGGGTATGTATAATTATACTATTTTTATATTTATGCTGCAACATGTTATTCTGGTACTCGTGAAAAGAGCACTAATTAGTTATTGAACTGTTTTAAAGTTTTGAGCAAAGATCATAATAACCTGTACTGTTAATATAATTTAACTTGTGTTGCAAAGAGTAGTTTTAATGTTTCTTAGAATTCTTATGCAGTTTTAGAAGCAAAGTATTTTGTTAAAATTTCCAGTATTTTTTGCATACTAGAAATGTAATATAATGCTTTAATAAATTTTTGTTAGGATGTTCATTCCTTTTTTTTTAAATTAAATTTTATAAAAATATATTACTTTTTTATATTAAATAACTTGTAAAAGTGTTTTTAATAATGTATGTTGTACACATACAGTGATTCTGAGTAGGGAGAAGACTAGGAAACTAATATAATTAGTAGCCGTAAATCAGGGAAATGTTGTAAGTTTAGTGAGGGAAATTTTTTTCACAGTTTCTGTAGACACCCTGTATATATGATAAATATTACAAACTTTGAGCAGCAGCCTACTGTTTATGCCGTACCAATATCACTGACATCAGCATGCAGTGACTTGTTTTTCCTTCCACATTCCCCACTCACCTTTCTAAACACTAGGGGCCAAAGTGGTAGATTATAGAGAGACCACTATATAAACAAAAATTTCTTGTGCATCAAAGGTTGACTAGAGCTGTTTAGTTATTTCATTGTTAATTTTATGTTTTTTGTTCAGACAATTAACTTTTTATCTGTAAATTACCGAGTCAGTTATTTCCTGTTTAACATGAAAATATTAATTAAAACAATTTTTTTAACATGAATGAATATACTAATACTAATGTTCTTCTTTTTAATCTTTACATAGCCTCACAATCTCAAAACTTTAACAGAAAAAGGAATATATGAATAATTAATGATGAAACTTCATTGAAATTTCTCCTCAGAAAAGTACTGTGTAATTTTACTGAAAATGTTGAGGGGATAATATTTATTTTCTTTTCAGATGTTTAATGACTACAAATGATCCTGCTACTGGAATTCTGTCTCAGAAAGAACCTCTGGTGACTTTAAGAAAGTAAGTAAATTTAAGAAAACTTTTCAGGTTGAAAGCCTTCTCTTGAATCATTACCATATTAGTTATCTATTTTCATTTCTTTCTTTTTTCAATACTAATAGCAACCTCTCAATTTTTATTTATTTTATTTTTTTTTTTCATGGCTGGGATATCTTTACTTCTTATTTTTGTTGCTGTTTTAGTTACTTGAATCTTTTTAATGAAATCTTTCTTGGATAAGATTGCACCTGCTGTAGCTTTGTACAAAAGCAACATCAAATATCTTCTGTACATTTTTTGCTGTGGCTATTATGTCTTATGTATGTTTCTGTGGTAATCACAATTATTTTCTTTCTTGCACTCCATTACATTATTAGCTTTTCAACAAAATTTCAGGAAAACTTGTAACATAAAATTCACAACACAGAAATCAATTATGTGGTGCCCAAAAAAGATTATGATTGCAAACTCTTTAAATCTCTTTTCTGAAATTTTCATTGATGTATCAAGTTCACTTCCTACTTTTATTTCGCTATTGCTTCTTATAACCATTTTGTATCCCTTTTAGTCTGTTTGTTTCTCCTGCAGCACAACGAACAGATGATACTGTGGTGTATTTGTTATTTGAACATGTGTTTAATGCCTGAACTGTTTGTTATTGGCACTGTTTTTAAAAGTTTATATAGATGGTATTTAAATGTATCAGAATAAACTTATTTTGTAGTAATAGGAAAGATATTTAAATTGTGAAAATGTGTTAACTTTTTCTTAAATTACTTGTCTTTTCAGGTACAGGATACCCAAGGCTCCTGAAATTGTGAAAAACATTGGATCTCTTCCTTGCCTTGGAATCGGATGTGGTGTTTGGAAAACTGGTGAAATTTCTGTAGGCGATGATATATTTGCTGATGTTGGCCCTCAACCAATAATGGCAGTGAAATAGTGTACAAATTTACAAGAATTTTTTTATTGTTGAAGAAAGTGTTGCATTTTTTAAAAATAAAATATTTTTATAATTTTTTTTCATGTATTGTATTGTTATTTAGATGCAGTTACTTTTTATATGTTTTTATCTTGATATTTGAATGAGTAGCCTTTGCATTTACTGGGGAGAGAATGGCATTTTAGATTAATTTTATTACACACAGAATAAAACATATTATGAAAAGAATTTGAACTCCTTATATACAGTATTGTGCATAAAAATGTAAACCATAGGATCTGCTCATTTTGAAATATTGGTGATATTTCAGCCCATATTAGTGATAATTACATTCCTCCTGTCTTTTACTTTTAAACCTTTTGATATCATCCATTGTATTCTCTGCAAAACAACTTGCAACATTCCTGGTGCTGCAAATTTGTTTATAAGAACTTTCTGAAGATGAATCTTTTTCACTACTAGGTAGAGTGAAGTAAAATTTGCAATTTTAAGCATGGCTTCCACAGTTTGTCTTGTAACTGTGAAACAATAGTTATTTTTTTATGATTTGGTAGAACAATTAGATAACACATATATATATTAAAATCTTCTCATTTAATTAGATTCTCAGCCTGTTTCAATGACTGATTGGTCAGGAATTAGCCTCTAAAGCAAGGGTGCTTGCCACCCCTTGGCAAAGAAAAATTCATCAACATGTATACTTGCATGCTCATATCCACAGCTAAATGTAATGATATAAAAAAGTTCATTGATATTTTTAAAGTTAGCAAAACAATATTTAAATTTCACCAAAAAAGAAAAAAAAAGTGTTTGTAATAATTTTCATTAACTTGTATTTAAAACATCAATAATTCATTAACATATTTAATACATTACAGCTAAAGTTAAGTGCATATTGTAATTTAATATTTATTAAGAAAATTTATTGTTTGTGCTTTGGCTCTTGCAAATATTTGAATTAATGTATTCGATGTCAAGATTATGTGCAATTTCATATTCTTTTGATATTATTTCCAGACAAATTAGTCTTTCTTGAGTTCATGGTCAATAAAAATTATGCTTTTATCAATTTCGATTTTGAAGTGGCTACTCATACTAGCAATATTATCAATTTGTATAACATGATAAATATAATTGGAACTCTGTTTCCTAATTTCTACTGGCATCTATAGGAGAGGATAGCAATTGCCAAATTGTTTTCTGAAATTTGTCTTCTATTACTTATAAAACTTTTCCATCAATATCTATCTGTTAAATATTTTTGAAACAACTCCTCAGATTTTTTTTACTGTCTGTAAATATTTATTACACCAAAATTTTTATTTCATACGGATGTGTT
This sequence comes from Araneus ventricosus, assembly GCA_013235015.1. Lineage (NCBI taxonomy): Eukaryota > Metazoa > Arthropoda > Arachnida > Araneae > Araneidae > Araneus > Araneus ventricosus. Next base: position 113,530 of record BGPR01001132.1, read on the forward strand.
TGGATTAATCGTTCACGTCTTCAATAGTAATATCAACGACTGAAAAAAATCATTGTAAATTTTTGTTTAAAATCGGTTTGTGCTCATACATAGGTTGCTTCTTCTTTTTCTATTTTTGTTTGAATTATTTCTCAATCTTCAAAATTAGGCAATACAGTTAAAATTGCGGCAACTTTTGTCACTTCTACCAAGAATTTAAGCTTTTTTGGTACCATACAGTTCAAAAGTAAAGGAAATGTAACAATTGGCCGATAAATAAAAAAAATTGGGAACTACAGTTTCTTTACTGGTTATGGTGCAGAAGTCCGAAAACAAATCTCGTAGTGGTAAAACCAGCCCTATTCTAATGGATTGAAAAAAGAGGTGGAGGTTATGTGACATTCTTTTTGATTACATTTCTCACATCTAACAGATTGACATGTAAGAATCAAATAAGGAAATCTTATTTTGATATTGTTGTCAAGTTGTTTCCCTGACACGCTAATCTTATGGCAGGAAAGGGAGTTTTACTGGAAGTCAAGCCAATGAACCTCGACCTTGGTGACAAAACGAAGCTAATCTAGAAAATAGAAGCTCTTCTAGAAAATTCATGGCAAGTTCAGAATTCATGCATCTCAAGACCAACAGTCAAGTCCTTGACATTCGACAAACTAACATCATGGACTGTTTCCAAGACCCAGTCAACTTATAGCCTTTCTCCTAGGATAGAGGCAGAGGTTCTATGAGAAATACCAGCTGATAAGTTGTCGGACCTAATGACCATTGAAAAGGCTTTAGAATCCCTATTTGGAGACGGCCATCTTAATGCAGTTTTACAGAATTGAATTGAAGACAAGACGTCGGAAGCCAGGAGTCTTCAAGTATTAGCCACTGATGTGGAGCGACTAATAAGCCTGGCTCACCCCAAGTGCCCTCTGGATGTTCAGCAAGGCTTAGCAGCCTAATTCTTTGTTGAAGCCATCAGAGACGAAGAGACGCAACTTTCAACAAGATTGATGGACGTAAAGGATTCTGGCATATAACATGAAGTATGCGACTACAAAAACTGCTTCAAAGATCTCCATGCACACAAGGTCAATAGATATAGAGGATGATACTGGTAAAGAAAAAGATTATGAATTTGAATCTCTATTGAAAGTGTTGGAAAAATTAGTGAATAATCTTGCTGCTCAACAGAATGTTCCTCGACGAAATCCAAATGTGACTTGTTGGAAGTGCAATAAAAAGGGGCTGAAGGGAGTGCCGAGTTAATTAAGTTCACTCAGGAAAAGTAACTTGCGGTCGTTTTGCGGAGCAAAGGGTAACTTTTCTGAATAAAGTCTCTGAAGAAGGACTGAAAACTTCTACACTTAATGGAGGGAAAAGTGGACTCTACTTGGAAGGATCTATTTGTGGTATCCCGTGTTTGTTGTTGGTGGACACAGATACAAATTTAACTCTTTTAAGAGCAGACTTGGTCCGGAAATTGAAGGAACGACTTATTTACACGGCTCCTAACATTTGTTTTAAGACTGCTACTAGCGAAAGAGCAGAGATACACGCGAAACTCGAAGCATGAATGTGGATCCAGAAAATTCCAACACAGAATACGTAGTTGATATCACCTATCCATGTATTCTCGGCCTGGATTTTCTCCAAAATTTTAAATTTACTGTAGACCTGGAGAAGAACGAGATACGGACAGGAGGGGAGCAAATTCCTTTGTTTTCAGCCATTATATAGTATCGTAAAGGAACTTCTCACAGAAATGCAAATACCCTCTCTCGAAGACCCTGTATTGAGAACAGCAAACATTGCTCGAATATTGAGAAGTTCGAAATGGGAACAGATATTTCCGTGAGAACTTTAACACTGACAACTGAGAATAGCTGGTCTTCAAGTGAGATCCAAAAACGCATCTGGAAAATCCAGATATTAGACCAGTTTTGAAGAAGAAACTAAATTCGGCGAATCATCTTGGCAAGAAATCGCTCCGGATAGTCCTGCAACCACACGATACTGGACTCTTTGGGACTCCTTCCTTCTTAAGAATGGTGTTCTGTATCGCAAGTGGGAGAGTGGTGATGGAAGCTCTTGTCGATGGCAACCAATTCTCCCGAAGAGCAGAATTGAAGAAGTTCTGCGCGAAACTCATGTCAGCGCAAGTGGAGACCCATTTTGGAGTCATAAAATCTTTTAAGTAAGACCCGAGAGCAATTTTTTTGGGAACGACTTCGTGCCGATGTTGAAAAATGGTGCGGAGAATGACAGGCTTGAGGAGCTTGAAAAGGACCCAAAACAGAACAGAGAAGATCAGTGAGTAGATAGACTCTAACAGAGATGCTTTTTGTTCGAACGCCTCCATCACTGTGCGATATCCTCTTTGGACGACCGAGAGGTACGCCTTCTTCGCCGAATGAAAACATGAAATATTTAGAGGCACGTTTGGAAAGCGTACATGCGTTTGCCAGAGAGCGAAAAGAACTGGCCAGTGAACGAATGAAGACTTGTAACGACTCCAGAGCAACAGACCATCATTTTAAGGAGGGTGATTAAGTCTGGATGGAAAAGTCCGAAGCTATGGAAAAGTCTAAGTTCGAAGCCACAACAAAACTGGAAGAACCTTATACTGTTGTCAAGAAACTGAATGATGTTGTTTACAGAGTTCAGAAGTCGCCCAATGGTAAGCCAAAAGTAATCGATGTTAATCGGCTTGCTCCATACCGGGCTACTGATCATTGTCCTATGTAATGAGTGACGGGACGTGTAGTCTTTAAAGGGAGAGTTGTGTTACAAAGCTGCAAAGTTGTTTTCCTGGCATGCTAATCTTATGGCAGGAAAGAGGTTTTACTGGAAGCCAAGCCAATGAACCCCGACCTTGTCAACAAAAAGAAGCTTGTAAAAAATTTAGGAATTGTGATTCTATCTCTACTGGGAACGGAAATTTAGAGAGATTACTATGTGATGCCATATCCTATCGGAATAGGTATAAAAAGCAAGCAAGAAATGGGCTTTCAGGAGTGGATCTTCTGCCTATGCTTCTTCAGATTAGAATTTTATGGAACAATTGGATTGAGTAAAGCTTTCTCTATAGAGTGGGTTCTGGGCATTCTTAGTTCCACTGTTCACGTAGTACTTCGGTGAGAAGGTTAGAATTAAGATTTGTTGATTTCAAAATCGTTTTCATATTTGATTCGAAGTATAGAAGATTACTTGGCTCTAAAGCACAGTATGAACGGCCAAATCTGATTTTTTTTTTTCAAGCGATAACTCGCCAAATTTGGCATCAGATTTAACACGGTTGGTGGTCATCTTAACGATTGGGGAAAGGTTTGCGATCTTAGTAACAGGACCGTGCTTTAATTTTAAGTGTAACCCAAAAACATATCAGAGAACTGGGCATTGAGCATTAGACAAATTTTAAAAGCGAGGTAGTCAGTCGCAAAGGGGAGGTGATCAGAAATTTCAGCCCACCAAAACTCAATTAAGGCACAGAGTATAAGAAAATTATTCAAATGAAGGCTTGTCGCTTAACTCCTTCCCTGCTGTTACAAGACATTAGTGAATAATGAAATCATTTCACTTATGCAGTCTGCTGCAGAACCCGAATGGGAGGTGAAAAGATTCCCATGTTACTCACAGGCAGTTAGTTAAGCGATGTGTCAAACTCGTATCAGAAGCAATGAATCCTTAGGCCGGTCGAATAAGCTACCTTATGCGTAGATCAGAAACTGTTATAAGATTATGAAATCTAGCCAGATTTATTTCCTATATTTCCCAACCTGCACACATAAAAATCTTAAGTCAGTCATTCACGACCACGCCACGCACCTCCCGTGATGGCGCCAAGGCAGGATAAGCAAATTAGATAACTGCCTATAGAGGCCCCAAGGCTCGAAATTATTTTCTTATATTATTTTCAGGGTAATTTAGTTTCGTGCTTTCATTTGATTTACAAGAGTCGCATGTGTTCGAAGTTATTCAAATTTTAATCAACTGTATTTATTAAATTTCAGAACATTATTCTTTGGATTTTTTCATGTCTTCAAATTTGCTTGCAGATCCTTTTTGCAGTTGGCTGACTACCCAAGTAGCACACTATATTGTTCAATATTGTAAAGTTCGAAAAATTAGTATTGTGTTACAATATTGAAACAGTGTAAAATGTAAGACTTTCCTTATATTGCTCAATATTGTTAAATATTGAGCAATATTATACAATATAGTTCAACCTAGTTTTAATAATGTACTATTCATTTTCCAAAAATTATAAATATTCCTAATATTAAACCTAATTACATGTAAGAGATTGAGGGAAAAAAAATTTTTGCTTCCATACAGAAACATCCCATTATCTTTTACTCGACATTTGTTACGGATTCGAACCCCGGACAGCTTCGTTACCTAAAGTAGGCCATTCATCTCTCGTCCAAAATGGAATTTTTGGAACACGGGAAGGAAAAAGCAATCGTCAGTTTTAAAAACCGTTGGAAATTGGTATAGCGGAATGGCAAAGCTGGAATTCCAACGAACTAAAAATCAAACACTTCATGCGCCGATTCCAATTTGGGACCTCGATGCGAGGGTAGCGGCACATCAAATGATCTACCTAGATTGGGACCTCGCGACGAGGCTAGAAAATCAGAAATCCGCCGTGTGGGGGAGGAGAAATAGAGGGATCGAAGAGCGGTGGTAGCGCACTTTGGAGCCTCCGTGAATGACGTGCCTTATTTTTCGACTTGAATGGGTGCGGAAAAAACGAGTCTTGAGACAAATGGAATGGAGTACAGATGAATTCCAAGCTTAATCCGTCGCCTTGTCTACTGAGCCACCGAGATTTTGAACGCTGAAGTCAGATTACGGTTTAACCCTTTCAAGTTCACTACATGTTTTGTATTGAAAATTACTAAATTTATTTCAAAAATGAGCATTATACATGTAGCTGATCATAAATATGTAAAGGGTAAAAAAATAGCATTTTTTATTTTCAAGAAATATGTGGTTTCACAGTTTTTCCTCCTAGTTAAGTTATCATCGAAATGCAATTTAAATTATGTATTTAATTTACGTGAGCATTCAAGATATTCAACCTTCATAAAATTCAATATTATTTTCGAAGATTCAATTTTAAAAAATATCAATTTGTGCAAGAACCCTCATCATTTTGTTCCTCTTAAAGATAAAAAGCAATTTAGCTCTTGCAATGCCGATATCTTTCTCAATACTTACGATATTGAACTGGAATTTCTATATAAGATGTCCTATATATCCGGCTCTTAAGTTATGAAAGAAAAATTACGCTACATTTGAGTTGCGTGGTTTCACTGGGAAACGAACGTGAAAGGGTTAATACGAAGTATTGTGCATCTTTACATCTTATTTTGAATCGTCTTAACTTTTTCGAACTAACTTTTTATAATTTAATAAATTTTTAACTTAATCGAATTAACTTTTTATAATTTTGAGTTGAGAATTTGATTTGAAATCAAAGAGAGGGCGATTTTCGCTAGTAACTAAGTTTTGCTAATGGAATAAATTATGAAACTAGGGTTCAAAAGTAATTGCTTTTAAAAACATAGGGCACAAAGAAAGTTATTTTTTAACAAACATTGACTGTTTTAAGGGCTTAATTTTGTTTATGAACGTTAAAATTCAACATTAAGAAAAAGGTGATATATAGTTTTCTTTTAAAGTGCGAATTGCTCATCGTAACTGATAATTTGCTTAAACAGGATAATTTTGGCATGTTTTATATTTAGTAAAAGTTGGGATGGAAAATGTTGCAAAAGTAATATTTTTATAAAAATACATAATTAGTTTTTCAAATTATCATTGACTTATTGAATTAATAAAAAGAAGGACGGTTTAGGAGATTTTATTAAAAATTGGATGTTTTTAAAACAGAGACAAAGATTCAAAACCAGATATATTGAAACGTATTCAGGTGATATGGTCACCCAGGATTAAAAAAAAAAACTGGAATAATAAAACGTTGCGTTATATTTTTAAATGCAGAATTTACAATATTGTCGTCACTACATTTATAAACGTTGTTAAACGTAGAATATTGTCTCTACTAAATTGATCAACATTGTGGGAATATAGAATTTTTAATATTGTTTACACAGTGTTATACAGTATTCGGCTTTTTTTTATGAAAAATTGTTCCATTGAATTTTTTGAAATAAAATCATAAATAACATAAATTATTAAGCTAAAACTAGTATATTTGTGCCAAAATTTTTACGTTTACAAAAAAATTTAGATACACCCTTCGGTATTCCTCGGCATTCACAATATTGTTCAATATTGCCCAAAATATTTTACAATATTGTTGCACTACAGGGGTAACTCACAAATCAACAGCTCTGAAAAACTTCGCATTAAAGTTTTAGACCGTGTCAAATGTTTCTAAAAATTTTACCATTTTGTTTAAAATTAATTTGTTAAATTTCAATTAAACTTTTACAGACGAGATACTGACACCATCTCTCTTGAAGGGGACGCGCAATTAAATGCTTTGTTATTTTAGTTTGTCATAGTATTTTTTACTTGAAAACTGCTTATATAGAGACTAATTAAGAATCAATAACAAATATATGTTTTTGTAAATTGGAAGGAGGAGATACCGCAACTTGCATCGCTTAAGGGCCCCTACTGGGTTTAATCCGGCACTGGATGGTACTCCAAGTTATTTCGTTTTTAGACTATCCATTTAGGCAGGTCATTCATGACCGCTCCTCACCGGGCAAATTCATCCAATATTCCTTACTCTGACTCCCGTCTTCTCCGATTTTCTTGGTGAACCACACGTCCAAAGTCTTTGCCCCCCCCCAACACACACACGTACCTACTCCCTCCACGTTTATAGCTCAGAGGTCCAAATGGAGTGATGAATGTTGGGACAGGTTGGATATCCAACCTTCCACTCCATACCACGCCGATTCTGACCGGTTTTTCACATCGACTATCCGTTTTGGCGTGGAGCTGTCATGAATGAGCAGCCTTAGACAGAGAAGAAATAAAAATAAATTGTAATTGCCTGCATCTCTACAAATAATAAAAGCGAATCAGTGGCGCAGCTGCAAATATTGCCACCTGGGGAAAACTTGCAACATGTCGCCCTTCCTCACCCTGTTAGCACAAAATGCCTTACAATATTGTTATAATATCTTCCCGATATTGTGCGACATACATAAATATCGAACAACATCGTGGATATATCGGAAAACATCTTGTGCTAATAAGGGTAATGAGTTACATAAGACGCACAAGTCTCAACATAAAAATAATAATTCAATGAAAAAAATAATTCTGTTAGTAACGTAATTCGTCGATATACGTAGATAGGTTGCGAAATCGCACTTCCATCACCAGTCTTTCTTTCTTATATCGGCAATTTACCCGCCAAATGCGAAAAATATGAATGAATTACATTAGTATTACTTTTTGTACACAATTATTGAACTAGTGCCTCAGCTCTTCTTAGTCATAAAATTGTATTCCTGTATGTCTAATTTTGCCGCCCGGGGCGGATTGGCCCCTTTACCTACGCCACTGAAGCGAATGTGTGTCTGTTGGCGCTCTTATACAGGACAGACAATTAAACTTAGAGCTACAAAATTGAGCACAGATAAGACCAAGTTGCACATTCCAACCCTTTAAAAGAATGGAAATGTGCAACTTGGAGCGATTTATTTTGGAAATTTTAATTAATTAGAAATTAAGCAACATTTTCGCGCTTTTCGTCGATAGCTTCCAAAAATATTATCCCACAAAAATTATTTTTGTGCCATCTTAAAATTAAAAAAAAAATAATATATTTTTAATGATACCAAAATAATAGTCGTCCATTTTTTCCCTTTTTATGCATAATTTGCAATAATACTGTTCATTGTTGAAAGGAGATTCAAACTATTTTCTTTGTTTATACTAATATATAATTACGTGATTCTGTTCCATTGTTGAAAACTGTGGTAATATCCTAATAGATTTTATTTTCTTTTTTTCTATTTCATCAATTTTTCTGTTAGAAAATCCTCTAAAATAGCAAGCACATTACGAAATATATCCATTAAGCTCAAAGATTACGATTGCTAATCTTTAATTTTTTTATCGGCAGGTTTTGATTCAGCTAACATGTTAATGGTCGTTAAGATATGCGCCGCTCCATTTTAATGTTGAAATCAAATGCAAATTTTGCATGAGGTATAAGTAAGTGAAGTTGGTACCGATAACGTGCATTTAGATGTTAGATGGTGCCGACAGTTACTTGACTCCATTAGGGAAGTTCATGTAGACAACGAACAGAAAACAGTTGCTAGGTTACTAAAAACAGGGTTTAAATGTTCGAATTTAAAAATTTGAAGTTTAAAATCAGTTTGTTAAGGGAACCATGAATATCAAATTATGCATAAAAGATTTAATTAAAATTAAACACAATCAGTATCCCAGGCGAGCAAGCTTGTCACCGAAGGCGGCTAGTATCATTAATAACGAAACCCCTACCTTGAAAACCAACACACAAAATAAAGGCCAACGAAAAGGAATTCCGGTGAAAAAATAAATGTCAAGTTCTCAGCATGTATCAACTTGAAAAATTAGGTGTTAAATATTCCAACATTGGGAATATTCCGACAGCAAATAATGTTGAAACATTCATTTTTATTTTTCAACCAACTTTTTGTTTGCTTTCAGTTAATAAATAATTTTTTCTAACTGGAAGGTTGATTCCATATATACTAATATCCTGATTTTTCTTGTTCATTGAGAAAAAAGATCGAACTGTAAAAAAAAATATTTGCTGGGAGCCATATTTGCGCCCAAGACCTCAAAATCCCAAGGTTACTTAAGTATAGTAAGGTTAGGTAGTTATTATCTATCGGAGGTCACGGTTCGGCTCACAGAGAGCGGATGATTTGATGACGTCGCATTGGGAGCACGCTTCTTCTTCCCAATGTTTCGCAACGGAATAAATAAATTGTTTGGGAGCTCTTTTAGCTACAGAAAAACTCTCTGTAAACTTGATTTTTTTTTGTAGAAACATTGCTAAAGAGTCACACATTACGAAAGAATCAAAATTTTGAGAGTTTAATCAAAAATTTAAATAAAACGCAGTGATCTTTCTTATATAGTCTCCATTCAAGAAAGGAGATAATAACGTCTATGGTTACTAAATTTTAAGTTAAATAAAAATAACTCTAGTTTAGTCAGTGGACGATGTTTTAAGAAAACTAACACTTAAGAATAATTTTACTTGTGATTATAAAATACAAATTCGTTTAAATATTGGTTTTTCACTTACTTCATCTAACTAAAAACAAAATCATATATCTTTCAGAAATTTCTAAAAAATTAATTATAATTTTGAATAAACAATAACAAAAATAGTTGATTTTTACATAATTGCTTTCATCGCACAAATCATTCCGTTCAATTAAACAGAATGCCCACGGAGGGGGTTACCTTTAAGGGGTAAGTGGATCGGAATTAAGTCTAGGGGGATTTAAGGGTTTCTATCACATTAAATTTAAAACAAAATATTACATGAAATAAATGAGGAGACTTCAATTTAACTACAAAACATTTATTTAAATACTATAGGGAGAATTTACAGGGGAAAATATATACAAAGAAAGATAACAAAATGGTAAAGGTTTACATAAAGTCATAATTATACGCGAGCTAGATTAAAGTTGATATATATATATATATCACAGAATAATAAATATAATATAAAATCTCTCGAACAACATAATATCCAATATTTACTATATTAGTGATAAACGATTGCCTAATTGCTATTATATGCTTTAAACAGAAAACATAATAAAACTTATATTAAATACATTCGATTAGAATATTTCCGCTTCAATGCCGATCACGAGAAATCAGCCAAAGCACTTTTTAGAACGTTATGTACCACTCTAGTTTAGAGTGTTCCTCTCTAACTGATTAAATTTTTAATTCATCGTTTCATTTGATGGCAAAAATAATGCAGGAATAGCTTTTGGTTTCAGAACTATTATTAATATATTTGCAGGAAAACTAAGCATTTAAACTTCAAATCTCGCTGAATTGCTCAGAGAAAATTCGAGCATTTTCATATATTTTCTTTTGCCTCTACAAATCCAAATTTTCCGAATATCATGATCTTTCGAAAATGAGTGGAAAGAAATGTTTTTGCCTTTCAGATTTCTCGAACGCATCGAACATCTGACAACAGCACAACGAGGCATTGCATTAGCTTCAAATCTTTCCTTAACTATAACATTTCCCAGATAGCAATTTTAGTTTGCAGCAAATTTGCAGCAGACTTGCACTGCAAATCTGTAAGCTTTCTTCAAATTTGTCACGACAAGTGTGCAAGTGTGAAACAAGCTTGCAGCAAGTTAATGCAAGCCTCGAAGTCACCATAGGACGAATTTGCAGCAAGCCTGCATTGCAAACTCATTGCAAATTATAGCAAAAACAGAGTACGAACACAACCGAGGATAAAACTCGCCACCTACCGGTTCGGAAGCTGACACGGTAACCACTCGGCCAGTTAAACTCTGAGATTAGAAGATAGTTTCGCTAAACATCGTTCGATTCGTATACGATTTATTTTAAACTATTTTTTTGATTTCGTTAATTTTTTGAGTTGAGAATACGATTTGAAGTCAAAGAGAGAGAGAGAGCGATTTTCGCTAATAACTACGTTTTGCTAGTAGAATAAATTATGAAATTAGAGTTCAAAAGTGATTACTTTAAAATGGGACAAAATGTATAAGTTTATTTTTCAACAAACATTGACTGTTTTTTCGGTTTAGTTTTGTTTATAAACGCTAAAATTTCAACGTTCAGAAAAAGGCGATATAGTTTTCTTTAAAGTGCGAGTGTTATATTTAGTAAAAAGATGGAAAATGTTTCAAAATTTTTTTTAATAAAAAAGTTAATTTTTTTACAAATTATCATTGATTTATTGAATTAATAAAAAGAAGGACGGTCCAGGAGATGCTATTAAAAATCGGATGTTTTTGTTTAAAACAGAGACAAAGATTATCTCTTTGTGCTATTTTTGCATCAAGCTTGTTTTGCAAATTTGCATTGCAAAGGGGGTGGCGCTATTTGTCACGGTGCACTTGCAATGCAAGGAAGGTGGCGCTAGTTGTCACGGCGAATTTGCTACAAGTTCGCTTCAAATTTGACGTGTCAAATTTGCTATGACAAGCTAATATCAAGTCAAAATCAAACTTGCTGCACACTTACGTGCTATCTGGGAAACGAGAAATATTCATAATAAAACTAAATTTCCCACCTTTTAATTTGGAATGTGAGAAGAAAAAAAGAGACAGACCCTTCGGTTCCAGACTTGACATAAATAAACCCAAAAGATCATATTATTTATTTTCATTCATCGAAAACTCCTATTAGACAGGAAAAAAAGCAAATGGTATCCTCAAAAAGCGAATCGATCATTTGTAGTTGCTGTAAAGTAAACAAAAGAGAAGAAAACCATCAGGAATCATTTTCATTAAAAATAAAAATTCATAACGCGGAATTTATAAGCAATAAAAAGCAGTCTTGTGATGTAAAATGATGAAGATACAGTAAGGAACCATTAATCGGGTATTTTCACCGTTTCTTACAGATGGAATAATTTTATTTCTTTAAATCGAAACTAGGTGGGAAAGCGGAAAGTTTCGGAATTTGTCCCAATATGACGTAATGCGCGGAAAGACCTTCTGCGCATCGAATTTGTGTGTGGACCCTCCCTGTCAATTTCCATTGTCTATCTTTGTAATGTCCGAGTTCTCTCTTAAATCAGACCACAGAGAAGAAGTACTTTTTCTCTGTGACCTCTGGTACTTTTTCTCTGTGAATCAGCTTCCAAATACCATATGATTAGAAGAAAAAGAGGAAACAATCGATTGTTTCATAGCTATCGATAAAAGGTGTCTATCGATAGAAACGACCGATCGAAAACTATCGATGGTATCACGAAACTCGATGCTATCGATTGTTATTATCCAAAAAACCGCAGAGAAGAGGAGTCCGGTTTCTTTCTTCAGTGTATCGATGTTTACGGAACCCTAATTAAAATATTTTTTTAACGCATATATTGTTGGTGAGCACACTTTTCTTATTATGTTTAAAATGTAGCATAATTGAAGCATTTAAATTTTAGAAATGTAGGTAGATGTGATTTTACATTTCAGATTATAACACAGATAGTCATCGGTGCCGACGAGTAAGGGGTCTGTCACCCCTCACATTTTTTGCGGGAAAAATTGAATCTATCATTTATCTGCCTAAAACTAGGAATTATAAAAAAAGCGATAGTGTCCGGGAAAGCTAGCTAATTTTGTAACTCAATTTTTAAATTTTGTTGTCTCCCCGGTACTTTTAGATGTGTATAAATTTTTTGTCCCGCCGCAAAACCAGCAAAATAATAATAGCAGCAAGCATTTCAGGGAAATCCATTTGTGTTTTGAACTTTAGATTGTGTATAGTATTTTTGTTTACAGTTATGGGTGCTTTTTATATTATTGATTTGATATATCTTAGATATGAACTTCTCTGAAAGTTCTGACTAAAAGGAAAAAAATTAGTCTCATTCTTAGAAGCTTCTTTAATGGTTCTTTAATTTTATCTTAGATTTTTGTATGGAACAATACTAAAACAATAATTCTTAATTGGTCAGCAGGTCTGTAACATTCCTATTATTGGCCCAAGAACTAATTTCTGAGTCTTATGGAATATGAATTTCACTGAAATATTTCAGCTGATTATTAATTGATATAAAATGAATAACCAAATTTTATATTTGATTTATAATTATTTTTGGTAATTCTTATGCCCACTAATTGCGAGCAACTTTGAAGTTTCTGTATTGTTTAGTTAGTAATATTTGTACTCATTGGTTATAAATTGTGAAAAATCAAAGGAAAAGAATATATACTAGAATTAATTGTAATGTAGATCAGCATTTTTTTATGTTTACAAGTATTTCAAGTTTTTTAATACATATTATGAAGCATTCCTTTCCAATATATTTGAAATTATTATCAGAATTTCTTCGTTTGAAGAAGTTTTGACCTTTTTTTGTTATTTTTTCATAACTTTTAATATTTATTGATTATCAGCGTTTCAAAAAAATTTTAAAACACATTAACAGGTAATTTCTGTTGGAATATATTTTTATTCTCTTTTTATATATAATTGAAACAAGCTCTTATATTTAGTACTACATCTAGAAATCACCATAAGTTGTCTAATAAATATATAGATTTGTCATAACTGTCAGGAAAATATGGCTTAAGAGTTATAATTTATTCATTCAACTAATGATACTCATTGAATGTAAGTTGAGTATGAGAATGGAAAATACCCCTTGCGTATAATGTTTTTTTTAATGATTTAAGTCATAATTTAAATATTCTCTTCCATTTTAGTCAAAGATTTAAGAAAAATCTCTGAAAACCAAAATTTTGCTATTCATTAGTTATTGTAGTATTTTTTACAGGAAGAATATTGTTATTGATGTTTTAGTGATGATTGCAAAATTTAATCTCTAAATTTCCAATCCTGTCTTATTGTATTTTCTTTGCTTTGCAGTGAATGCACTGCTGATGCATGCAAGCTTTGCTTGTGACTTTTTTTTTTTACTGTGATCAGTGGCGAATCCAGGGGAGGGGCTATCGGGCTGCAGCCCCCCCAGAGCTGAACCAAAATTCTTGATTTAATTTAAAATCACTACAACTGTTTGATCTTAATTTTCATTTAAAAAGAATAGTAATAAAATCATGACAACATTGCTTTCTGACTTGACAGGCTCGAAAATTTTCCTACTTTTCTAGTCATTCCACTTACACTTGTAGTGTTGGCGCGGTCGAAAACATTTTTTGGCCATCTATTTCATTGTATTTTTTATTAAATTATCGAAAGTATTGTAGTGTTCTTTATTATTCTTATTGTCAGGAGAGGAAAGCCTGTAAAGTTAAAGTGTTTTGGTTTACATAAGCCAGAGGTTTGACATTCGTCACTGCGATACAAAATTTTTATGACCTCGAGACGAATCCTGGATTCGACACTGACTGTGATTTAGCATGTTTTTAAACCTGTTCATTTTTTTTTTTTCCATTTTCAAATTCAAATGCAATTGACATTAACTGGTTTCTCTTTCATTTGAATGTACTATTTGTCATGAGTAATGTCTTTCCAAAGTTTTAGTAGTAACTTTAACCCTTTCCTTTTGGTTGAGAATTTTAAATCAATCTGATACCTTATCTACCAGTTTTTTTATATTTGAATTCTTGTTACTTTTTGTAGATGTTTCCCTTTTTTTTTATCTCGTGCAAGAAAGGCCTCGACAGTTTTTTTTTTTTTTTCCATTTCAGTACTTTCATTTTCCTTCATTATTTTTCTAATACCCTCTGTAGTTCTAAATAGATTGAAAGATCATCTATGTGGTTCTCTGCTTTGAGAAGTAAGTGAAAAGAAGATAGGTTGTAATGTCTTCAGAATGATCTTCATATTCTGGATAACATAATTATGCTGAAATATTCTATTCTATTATTTTATTTTAAGTATAATGGTCCAAGAAAACTATTTAAATTCATATACAGTCTATAAAATTAGTATTTCTATAAAATATATCCAGTCTATAAAAAATATAATTACCTACTATTTCTTAATTTTTAAAATATAATTTTAAAGATTTAAATTATATTCTTTTGATGTCTTTTTGTTTTGTTTACAGTGAAATATTGCAGATTGACAGCAAACACAAATCTTTACTCTAAATTATTATACATAAAGTCTTGGCTACACAAATTTTCCCAGTCTAGATGTTGATTATATTACTTATAATGTGAATTTCATATACATTTCTCAAATACACACACACACACACACAAATGAAGTCCTGTTAACTTTACTTCATTGGTTATCACTTTAAAGATATTGCCTCAGGTCCAGAGGAAATTTTCTCCCTGTTATTCCAAACATAACCAGCTTTCTTTTCATCCTTCTTGTACACTGCTGCCCTCTTTGTTAGAAAAGCTGCACTGTCCAATCCCTCTTGTAAACAAATGTTTCCCAGCATTTAAGTATTGTCTGTTTCTCTCTGAAAGTTCCTACTCCCTTGTGTTTCTCACACAAACAGTATGCAGGTATTTTCACATTTGATTTCTCACCTGATGCTTGCTTAATAGCTAGCACCTGCCACATGTTGCTCAAAAGATGACACTGATCATAAAGCATATACACTTTTGAAATGATGTTCTAAATATCATTTCAGAAGTTTATATGTTTATTGCTGTGGAACAGAACGTTTAAAGAGAAGTAATGTTGTATTTTGTTCAACTCTTTTTCTTTTTTATACATATTAAAAAAAAGAAGTAAAGTATTCAAAAGTTACAAAGAGGAACTATTAATTTTAAAGAGGTGGTTGTGAATAAGCTTATTACATAAAAATTTTCTGATTTATGATTAATTATTTATTTCTATCAACTTTTCAGTTTATTTAAAATTTTGAGACATAAATTACGAGGAATTCCTTATTTCATGGACTATCGAACAACTGTTCATCAGTTATATGTATTAAGCACTGTTTTCATCAATTATATGTATTAAGCACTGTTATGATATTTAAAAAAAGCATTTTTTATTTATATTAAGTGCTATTTGTATCTTAAAATTTTAATTCAATATTATTAGCTCCATAATACTTTTTGTGCTTAAAAGCTATTTTATCTGATGAAATCCTGAGAGATAACTTGGCTAATTACAGTTTTTGCTCAGAGGAGTGATCGACTTCATTTTTTTAGCACAAATATAGGGTACTTGTAGTAAATTGATCTTCAAAATTATCATCTATTAGATAACTGGATTGTTGCTGTACCAATGTATTAAAGCTATAGATGATTCATTTGAGATTTCGGAGTATAGATAAAGTATTAATACAAATATTCCTGAGAGAACAGATAATTCTATAAATTGCCTAGACATTTTTTTTTTTTTTTAATATTTTCTTCTATTCTCTTGATTATACCTACCTGCATGTAATCTGCTGAAGATATGTTGTGCTTATGTGTAACTGTACATTTTGTGTATTGTCTTTTGTAAATAAATTCTGTTTTTCTCCTTTTATTCTGGCTATTTTATTTTGCAATATGCTTATTGACCTTCATTGAGAAATTACACAGCAATTTGTGGCGATACCTCTGGAATGAGTAGTGCTGCAAAAGATATTTAATTATTATTATTGATCCAAATTTTTTACATTCATTGTCAAATGCTTTGTTTTCTATATTTTAAAAGTATTAAATGAGTAGAATTTGATGTCTGTTTAATCTCTATTCCCAATAGACGTGGGATCGGTCACCCAAAGATGTAACATATTTTTAATTTTAAAACTGAAAAACAATTACCTGAATGAATAATTTGATAACAATAGAAATAAAGAAAAAAAGTTAAAAATATGTAATAAGCAGGTGGTGTTATCTTCCTAAGCAATTCTTGTATATATCAACGTTGAACCAGTGAAGAAGTTAATTGGAAAACTGACCAGACAATTCAAAAAGATCAAAAACTATGACAGCCAATTGGTGCCAAAGCATTTTTCACATTTAATATGGGGTAACATTCCTTATTCAACCCCCAAATGAACTTAATTGATAAATCCAACTTAACTCTTGTTGAAAAAGAAACAAATTTCAAAATGACGCATATTCATTGGGTTAGTTGTTTATTATTTTAATTTTAAAGGAAAAAATTCCTAAAAATGTAGGAAACTACAAGAGAAAAATATAGAATAGAAAACCGAATATCTTGAGAGGAGAAATTTTGCATATTTATGTATAATATTTTAAATTAATTTTTATCATTTCATTACTCAATTTGTTAAAGTCGGCTAATGTAATTTGTTTACTTACACTAATCTCTTCAATGCAAATATATATGCATTTCTAATTGAACAGAACTGTGGAGAACTCTAGTGCTGAAGGACACATTTAATATTTATGATAGTAAACAGTAAGAGAGATTCACTGGTCACGAACTCGCTTACATGAAATGACATCCAAGCCTCATTCCACCAATGGCAGGAACATTGCAGTACTACACAAAATCGCTATTTTAAAGATATGTGTTCAGATCTAAGTAACTAGTGTAATTTTTTTGTCAGTAAAACTTCTCCCAGATCTTATTGATCCGCCGAAATAAATTTTTTAACCGAATTATATCTCTTGTGCCGGATTCAAATCAAACTCGATCTCTACTAATAATAAAAGAGAAAGTCTGTGTATATGTCTTCTGGCTGTCTATAGGACAGACTTAGAGCTACCAAAATTTGTACAGGTATACTTTGGAGAATGGAAATGTGCACCTCAGAGCCATTTTTTTTTTTAAAATTCAGATCTTAATTCTTTAGAAATTAGACCAAATTTCGACGTATTTGGCATTTTTTCCGTTAATAACTTCCGAAAGAATTATCGCATGAAAATGATTTTTATACCAATTTAAAGTGCAAACAGTTATATTTCCAATGATATTAGTATGAGTACTGTGTGATAATTAGTTTCATTTTGCAAGGTTTTTAATTGTCATTAACTGCGGTCAAGGAGGCAGTTTGTCTTTTCGACTGAACGGGGCAGAGGCCAAAGGAAGGGCTGGGAGCAAACAGGTTTTCTCTACTAATAATAAAAGAGAAAGTCTGTGTGTGTATGGCCTCTTGCACACACACCGATTCGTGTCGACCGGTTTCAAACCGGTCTGCAACATTCCATTTGTAGTGTATAGAGAACAGTTGAAGCTCGCACACGTATCGGCGTCTACAAAAAACCGATCGGCTGTTGAGAATTGCCACTGCGCTTCGCCGACATTGGCAGCTGCAGGGGGTCCCAGTGACACATGCAAACCTACTGGCGTTTGCACACACACCGATTTCTTTCATCCAATTTCTTGCAGGTGTTTCCAGTAGCATATGTAATTCTTCTGACGCTTCCACACACACCGATTTCAGCCGATCAACTTCTCTCTCGTGGCGAAATAATAAAATTAGTAACATTTTGAAAAAAAATATTGAACAATATTTGTAAGGATATTTTTTTTTCATTATTGATATTTTCAGTATAAGAATGAAAAAATTACTTATACACAAAGAAATTTTTAATGGATATTTAAAAATAATGGTTCTTAGTAGCGGATTAAGTTTGCTAAAAGACCAAGTGCTTTAACATTTAGGGTCTCTGAATATATATATATATATGCTTTTTTACATTTGAACAAATCGGCTTTTCTAATTTTAAAATAATATTAATGATTCTGCATTACATTCCATACTTTTATTTCTATTTTTAATTACATTTTGTACTTGCTTTGTTATTTATTTTTAATTAGCTTAATAAATCTTTGTTGAATAATTGCAATGCCTTAAAGTTATAGTTAATTTAACATAATTCGCTTTTAAATAAGAATAATTCTCAAAAGAACTTTACTCTCTGACAGCCTTAGAAGTAAATGTAAACCCTTTGGCTTAGATAAATAAAAATTGGTATGACGGTTGCTAACATTGATTATAGATCTGTGCCCAAATTTCGTTTCAATTGGTTAAAAAAAAGGCGTTCAAATTGCATATTCAATTTTTTAACTTGCGTACTGGAAGCAATCTCTGCGTATGCGCAAGCTATTCAGCGATAGCGAACGAGGTCATTTCTCCTGTTTTCTTTTCGCTCGCGCACGCCCTTGCATTAGCGGAGCTTGCTAGAGTGTGATAGAAAATAAATATAACTAAGTTTTAATACATACGCATCTCTTTGAATTTGATTCTTCACCTAAATATTTTACAATCGCTATAATCTACAATGAAAAACCTTCTGATAGTCATTGCATTCTAGGTTACAGTAGTTTCGAATTCCTTATCCACTCAGGGGGGGGGAAATGACAAATTTTTGAGAAGTATACGAGAAAGTTTAGGGGAGGCCATTCCTGCCAGTTTAAAAGTATTACTGCTTTTATGAAAAAAAAGAGAAGGAAACACGAGACCGCAGACCGAAAATCGGTGTGTGTGCAAGCGCCAGTAGGTTGGCATGTGATACTCTGGACCCCCGCAGTTGCCGATGTCGGCGAAATGCAGTGACAATTTTCGACAGACGATCGACTTTTTGCAGGCGTCGGTACGTGTGTAAGCTCCAGCTGTTCTCTATACGCCACTAATTGAATGTTGCCGGCCGGTTTCAAATCGGTCGACACGAATGGCCCATGCACACACACCTATTCGTTAATGTTAAAAGAAGTTCGAAGCAATATTTGAAAAGTGGCAGCAGATAATTGCATTCATTTAAATTCTGTCAATATTAGATTTCATTTACATACTGACAAACTTTGAAGTTTGACTTAATGTAACTGAAAATTATCTATATACTTTTTTATTCTGGATGCATTTGAATTTCGTCTTTACTTTCACGTATATGAGGTATACAAAGAGAAAGTATTGCAATCATCGAAAAATTCGAACTCGAGATTTTGATGAATCTCCACGTTTTAGACCTTCCCGAGTCCGAAAAACACAATTTTGGAATTACGTCTGTCTGTCTGTGAACACGTTAACTCGAAAACTATTAGAGATAGCGGGATGGAATTTGGTATACGATCTTTACAAATAATTTGTAGGTGTTTTTCAAACTTTGGACAAAATCCGTCTACGGAAAGTCTGTCCGTCTTCACGTGAACACAATAACTCAAAAACTTAACTAGCTGGATGGATAAAATTTGGTACACGGTTTTATCATAATGAATGCAGGTCTTTATCAAATTTTGGACCAAATACGTGAACGCGTTGACTGTCTGTCTATATAATCGCATGCTTCTGAACACGATAACTCTTAAATGGAAGTACTTAGATAAATGAAATTTGGTATGTGATCTTCTAACCCTCTGTGTCCAATTTTCATTGCAGTCGGTTAAAAAAAGGCGTTCAAATTGCATATTAGATTTCCTTTATCTAACAAGGCCAAATTACGTATTGGCGCTACTCGTGGTCTTCGTAATTACGCGCTACTACTAATACCCTCCTTTGGACTTAGGCGCACGCCAAAAGAAACTCGTGGATAGTCGTGGCATTCTGGGTGAGAGAAGGTTCGCAATTTTTATCCGCGTGGGGGGAGGGGAAATGACACCTTTTTGATTTTGGAGCTATTTCATCTAAAAAGCATCTAAAAATTCAAGATTTTAAATATTACACTTGTTGACAAATGACTACTTTAATCTTAAGTTTTATCTATTATCTTTCAAGGCCAACAGTTTATTAAGATCAGAAACTTCAATTGGAAATTACTTCATCGGATAGCTTTAGTTCCAAATTATTGTTGTTAAATATAAAAATAACTAAATTAAAACAACTTGCTAATTTCAAATTTTATTGATATAACTGAATTATTTTAACTAAATATGTAAGGCGAACCAGCTGGTCGCCGTAGGCGGCTAGTTTAGAATAATAAACTCGTTGTTTCCTTATACTATTCTTAACTTGGACACTGTAATAAAATCAATAAATTACGATTTCTTTATAAGTTAATGTCAATGACATCTTTTCAGACACTACTAGATATATATGTTCTTCAAACATTAAAATGAGTACTGATAGAAATTCAAATATAGCTGGATGGCCCTTGTGTCATAAAACAAAATCAAGTCAAATATAGCTGGAGTACATCTCAGTAGCGACGAGTTGGTGGGGGGTGAGGCAGTCGCCCCCTACTTTTTCCTGGAAAAATTAAATTTTTATTTCATTTTAGCTGCCTAAAACTAAGAATTATTAAAAAGCAATACTGTCCGGGAAAGTTAGCTAATTTTGTAGCTAAATTATAAAATTTTGTTGTATACTCCCTATACTCCTGGGTACTTTTAGATTTCTATAAATTCCCCCCCCCCACTAGTTTTCCAACCCAATAGCCGCCACTGGTACATCTTGTACTTATACAGTTCCTATAATTGCAATAATTTGATACTAACAGAATAATAGTGAAATAAATCATATCAGTTACATTTTGATTTTTTTAAAAATCACAATCTGCATTTATCGATGGTTACCGAACATATAGCACGATCATTCCAAAAATATCCAGTGATGTGATGAATTTTGAGTTTTCTTCGCGCCTTCTCAACAGCCGTCCTCTCTTTCTCAGAAGTTTAATTACATCATTTAAGGAGGGTCAAGACGTAGTTGATGGCCCTGGAAGATAGAAAAGCTCTGATCTGCAATGTCAGTATTAGTTTATTCTTTGGCCTTACTGCCATATTTAGACACCGTTTTGAGAGAAAAAGGCGTATACTGTTTTGTTTCTTTGTGTGTGTCTTGACGTTTAACCTAAATCGAGGAATCCTGTTTTCTACTATCCTTACTTTTTCTCCTTGAAGAGCTAAAAAACATTCGCTTCATCCTGTTTTCCATCGTGTGATAATTATTAGCTTTTTGCTCATCAAGGTAAGCATAATATACATCTCAAACAATTTAGTTTAACTAAAACAGATTTATTGTTTTTTTATCCAATTTTTTTTTATTTCAATGTCACTGTTTACTGAAAAGAAAAATCTCAACATTTAGAAAAAAATTGAATTGATTGCTGTTAAGATATAAACTAGCTATAAAAATTACGAAAATATTTCGAAAGGTATGACTAGCCAACAAATGAGTAAACAATGCATAATTTTAGGTGGGGAGGGCCCGCAATAGTTTGACTCGGTGGCTACGCCAACTCTTCAACAAAAGAACAAATATAGATACATTTATAAAGAAATGAAGTTAATAACAACTTTTCGGAGCTTTACATAAATGTATCGAACCGCTGTATAAGGGATGGAAAACTGAAATGTTTTTCTAATTTGCACCTCGAAATCTGGATTATTAGTAGATTTAGGAAATTCAATATCTATTATCAATCCGAATATTGCTAATTTTAATAATAGAATCTAACTTAGTTGTACCCAGAATAGATTCAAATTCACTAGATCTTTGGTACCAAACATGGAATTTAGTTTTTAAAAATTTTTTGTAACGATATATAGAGGAGAAAAAAATTAAGTGCATTAGAGGGCAGGTCTGATAACTTTTGCCAACGTCTTATTTACTAATGCTATTGTTACAGAATTCTTCAATTTTTCCCACTAGATTCTGCCCTCATAATTAAAACCTAGTTATCTGCTTGGACCTGAAGGTACAAAGATTCATTATTTAAGAACAATACTTCATTAAAATAAAAATTCTATTTGTGGGTACCAGAACCGAATCCTGGGGACAGTCATGGTATACCCCAATTGTAATATTAACCAGATTTTCTATATGAAAAAGATGCGAAAACAATAGGGAATGTTTTATTTTTCAAACAAAATGAAAAGGACTCGCCAATCCAGACTATCAGATGCCGGCCTGATGTCACCATAACGATCTGACCATCTGTCCGGAGGTCCTTAATTTTATGTATTAAAAAGTCCACAGCCATTTCTCAATTCGACTTTTCTCGGAAGCCAAACTGGTACTTATGAATAAGATTATTACAGATTATATAATTATTAAAATGTAACATAAACAATCTTTCGATAATTTTTCCTAAAATAGATAAGAGACATTTTAATCATTACAAGAGCAGGAAAAAGATCCTATCATTTTTTTGCAAGTAAGAAAATTTGAAACAAAGATTAACAAAATCGCAAAAGAATGTTTTATCTTGTTCA
Organism: Araneus ventricosus; assembly: GCA_013235015.1. Lineage (NCBI taxonomy): Eukaryota > Metazoa > Arthropoda > Arachnida > Araneae > Araneidae > Araneus > Araneus ventricosus. The sequence continues at coordinate 136,225 of BGPR01001132.1, forward strand.
AAAATTTCAGCCCACATCCTTGTCAATTCGATTCATTCCCTGGGCCCTTCCTCCTTTTAAATTATTTAAAACATTATCAGTTTCCTTTATGGTCACTTCTTGGAGAGGTTGGAACGGAAAACTAATATCGGACAATAAATTCGCATCTTTGTGAGGGGAAAAAATGGTTAAGCATAAGATTAACTCTATCTTGCGTAGTTGATATATTATTATTAGTAGTAATGTTTATAATTATATTTGCTTGTCCTTTTAATTTTTGGGAAGCTATTTTGAAAGTTAACCCTCTGACTGCCGCATTTTTTTAAAAATCGCTAATTAGTCGTCGGCAAACATGTTCAAATACGTTTGAACGAAGCGAATTGTTATTTATGTGCAAGGCTTTATTAGTATAATACGATTTAACGCTGTAACAGTTCCAAGTAAACACAATAACTTGTAAAAGTCGCAGGATGCAGCAGAAAATAGACTTACTTCCTACCCGCGGGATAAGCAATCAGAGGGTTAATCCGAATCTTTTATAATAGATAATGTAGATATCCTCGCATGCTTGTCTTTTAGTGTAATTAACTAGTCTTTTCAATTCCGAGCGTTCTGTTCTGTAGGGAAGGCCGGCAGCCTGCGCCAAGTCCTCGGGATCACTGTTATCTCTAAACCCTTTAAATTTCTTATATAACGCTGTGATTCTTTTTATTCTTAACTCTTCATTCCAAAATTTAAAATCCTTAAAATTTCACACTGCCCGCCCCCTTTAAATATCTGAATGCTGAATTGCAAACTGATTGAATTAAATTATCATAAAAAAAATTCAATATTGGCTATTGCATTAGATGTCCTTAATAACTACTTTAAATGCTTCAAATTTTTACAAAAGTTAACTAAAAATCTTTTAACGCCAAATTTTGATTAAAAAAAGAAATCATTTGAGTGTTGAAAATCACCGCTAAGCTGTTCACAGACATACCATTGATAGCTCAAGGAATCAATGTCAAATACAGACCAGGATTCCAGATAATGAAAATATGAACCAGACATTCAAGTTAAGTCTGGAAAATCTGATTTAGTAGTCGAAATAAAAATGGGACCTTTTTCTAGTTGAATACATATCGTTAAATTATAGGTTGAAAAATTTTTTAAAATAATCCTACCTCGGTGGTCCTCAGAGCCATAACCCCAAATTTGTGATCTGGCATTAAAGTCTCCGAAGATAAATTCAAAAAAATCACTAAACTTGACAAATGATAATTCTAAGATTAAATTGTCATGGTTGAAAGTATACACAGATTAAATTAATCTAGATATTTTGAGGGGGGAAAAAACACTATGGAAACTGAACTTTCAGTGCTGTATCTAAAAGAGTATTTATAATTCTAATTGATACAATAAATCACACAATTATTTCTTCTTGATCAAATTGGGGCCTCCCGAGGAGTTACCCAAGGGGAGCCCTCAATTAAATAAGGATCCTGTATACAAAGAAAATCTATATCAAGTCTCCAGCAATCACGAAAGCAGAGCTGATCCCGGGAGTGATTTACATTTATCTGGCGAATCCTAGGACTCCCCATAGTCTGTGAGCCGCACCATATTCGCCTTTTGCTTGAAATAAATACTGCAAACAGTTTTATTGTTAAAATGATGATTAATATCGTAATTAGGCGCAAACCTTTGGTTCGACTCGGAATAATTTATGCACTGTACTAACTGCAAATGTTGCAGAAAACACTCTCTGTCTTTGAACATTTCTTCATAGTATGGCCAAAACATTCACGATGTCGGCATTGTTTGACATCGAAAAAGTTATCAAATTTATATCTGGACCATTTGAAGTTGAGTCCGGGCTCGTCAAACACCCTTTTGTAGGATCCAGAGATAGAACCCAGTTAGTGTCTTTACGGGCCATTATAGGTTTAGTAGAGGAAAATTTTGAAACTTTTGCCTGCTAAAAAGCAGCTTTGTCTCAAATTGAGGGGAAAAAATTGAGAACTAAATTCTCGAATTGAGGACTACGCAAAGGAGTCGGCCTCACCGCCTACTCACTATTTCCACCATTATGGGAAAACTAACTTCAAAGAGAGGTTGATTCTGAATATTACGTAAGTGATGATTTTTGGCAGTGAGTCTCTTCAGCAATCGTTCTTTGTTCACCTCTTTACCATCGAGTTAATTAATTCATCGAAGGATGCGACAGGTGCAGAGCCCTTGGCGACAGGTTGCCACGTAGATGCATTTGCCGTTTTTGACCCCTCAGTAAGTGATTTCAAACTTGGCCCGGCAATTCAGTGTAATTAATTTGCTCAACACAGAAATGTGTTTAAGGATTATAGCAAATTTTGTATAAGCAATGTTTAAAAAATCGGATATAGCTAAAACTCGGTTCAGAGAACTTCTGGATAAACCCTTTGAGGGTTCATTATCACAGAATTTGACTGTATAAAAAATCAGTTTTAAAAATACACTTTTATTACTGTTCTAAATCTAGAATTTTTCTTTATTTTAATAATTATCTACTTTTTAGTCTTTCATTTATATTTTATTATTATAAATATTATGGAATCTTGATATTAGTTTTTTCTCATATGTAGTTACTTCTAAATAATTAAGGACGGGTCTATTCTCGTACTTCGGTTGGGTTGGGAGCGTTTCGCCTTTCGACCGCGGGACATTAATGGCTTTTTCTCGACCGAAAGAAGGGGTCTGATTCTCGTACCTCGGTCGTTTCGAGCATCGTGCTTTACGCTAGGAAGTGACGTATTTCTGCTGCGCTCGTAGCAAATCAAGCGATCGTCATTGTTTCATGGTTTCAGATTCAGTTCGAGTTTTGAATCGCCAAAGGAACTATGGCGAAGCGTGCAATTGCTTCCCAATTCGAAATTATATTGGATTATTTTGAAAAATATCCATAAATTTTAAGTGGGAAAGTTGATCGCATCTTTTCAAAAGACACCAACGATAAGAGGTGGGAAGATTTAACTTCTGCTCTTATAAGATGCATTATAATGCATCTTTCTTGCTTTCATAAGTCCATTGTTAAGGGGGGTTAAACCATTTATCTTTTACAAAATATACATTTATAATAATATTGTACATTTATAGAACATAAATTGGAGTCTTTTTTTCAATATATTGATGTAATTTTACCAGTTTTCTAGAGAGAGGAAAAGCAATAAACTTTTTTCCATGCCAATTATTTTAACATGAATAAATCTTATAAATTAATATTACAAACTATTTGTTTATTTTTCCAATTACATAAGAAAATAAAAAAAGAAAAAAATTATTAAATTCCGCAAGTTTTCACAACATTAAAAAAATTACATCTTTATCAAGTAACAAGAAAAATTCTTTTATTGTCAGATTTTGCAATTACTTTGTAAATATTTGACAAATTTCTTTGAATTAAAACCCAAATAAAAAAAAATGTAATGATATATACGGAATGAGGAAAGTCATTCCACACTCAATGTTAAAAAAATGTTAAAATACTACCCTAATTTAATTTAATAAGAAAATATTAAGTAATTAAATCCTTAAATGTAATTGATCTTAGCTAATTATCAACTATCATTATTGACTATCTTGATAGAGTAGTAAAAGATTTAACTACTTTTTTAAAAAATCTAAAGTAATTGATAAATTCTTCTTCAGATTGGTCAAATGGATTACATTTATCCCGCTAAACCCTTTCAAAACACAATTAACGTCTTAGCAGCCTCCATTTTAAACGAAAATTTGATAAGTTCTGATATCGAAACAACACTTCTCGCTAGCGAATAGCGTTTACGCCAGATACAGATCTGGCGAGAAATCGGAGTCCTTTTCTCGACCGAGCGAGATCCCAACCGGTTGGAAAAACGAGTACGAGAATCGCACTTGTCGTTAACGGGCGGAAAAAGTGACGTCTCCCAACCCAACCGGGAGTACCAGAATAGACCCGTTAATATACTGTTGTTTCTCAGTCTGAAAACTGTATGAAGAGATCTTATTTTGATTTCATAGATACAACTGTATATCTGAAATCAAAATCTCGTTTTACCCTTTACTAGTGTGGTATTCTGTACTGTCTAATTAGATGCCCACTTCTGTTTGGGAATGGGTTGTCGTATTGATTCAACTAAGACCCAGAGAACACTTGAGACGTTAATGGATGATTATTGCATCGAATGATAACGGCTACGAATGACTTAACTTTAGGTTATAAGTGTAAAAATGCCATAATTCGATGCATGAACTGAGATCGGGATACACTGGTAAACGGTTAATGTCCAAGGTAATCATAATCGTATATGACTGTTCTTTATTTCTCTGGATTTCGCAAAATGTCATTGAAATCACCTGAACAATGGAGTGTTCTTTGACAAGTTCATATTGATTCTCATATATGTGAGCAAACTGTCGAGCATGAAATTCAAGCTTTTTGATAATGAATTCTTCAAATGCAGAATTGTGTGCCTACCCGTATTCATCTAGGCCTTCTATAGGTAATATAGCAATCTTTGAAGACCCATGGGTGATCAGCCATTCTTTTCCAATCGCTTGGGCTCACCGCTCACCCGATCTTACTCCGGGTGACTTCTGTTCAGTAGCATAGCGAGTGTAAGTGGCGCCCAGAGAATATAATAGATATACTAAATTAAAATTAAAAAAGAAAGAAAAGTATATATAAGAAACAGCAGATTTAAACAAAAACGATGACAATACATCTTTAAGCGTACTAACGCAACAGCCTCAAGTGATTGCATCAACTGAAGTTTAAAACGATAATATTTAAAACACATAAAAATTAATTTGGAAAGTAAAAAATGTTCGAAACGGAAAAAATGAACGAGGAATCGAATGGCGAACTTTATCGAAGACCACTCACCATAAAGATTCCAAATTAGACAAGATTTTCTGTCAAGGGTTCCGCCCAGAGCATAATATACTTATTTCGCCCTTAGTGGCTATTAGTGGTATAGCAAGAGTAAATGGCACCCAGATCATGGCATAATTTTTTCGCCTCTCCTTATACTATTTGTCTATAAAAGTGGTATAAACAAACACACTAATGTTTTGTCTCCATGCTCCCCCCCCCCCATGAATGGCTTTGAATTTGAATTTATACACTGTTTGGGAGTTTTAAAATTAAGAAAAACAATATGCTCACTCTTGCAGAATTGTAATTTGTAAGTGAGTATTTAATAATAATTTGATATTAATCCCTTAAACTTAAATATTTTTAAATTTTTGATTGTATGAGAATTCAATAAAAACTACCCCATTTCGATTTAAAAGTTATTTGTAAAATCAGTTAGACCAGCGTTTGAACGTTTTTTTTTAAAAAACTGTAATTTGTTATATTGATCTGCTATCCCTGATATTAAATTAAAATCTGTTGATTTCAAAGATAATCATATAAACTCGAAAGAGACTTAGATTCTATTTCTCAAAAGAGAGATATTTTGAGTTAATATTTTTGAAAATGGAAAGCTTAAAATTAGTTTTTAAGCGATAGTTGCTGGAATTTATGACAAACTAACTGATCAAGAAACTGAATAATACACAAAAGATGAAAAATGAAATCTAGCCTCCATTGTGTTATAAATGTTTCGTCTTATCCTAACATTTATTTATTATAGCTGGAGATGCCTCAGATCTGGAAAACAGTTTGTATTGTAGCTGCAGTAGCAGTAAGCGTGGTTGGAGTGCTGGTATGGAAAAAGAAGCGTTCTTATGTCAAAGTTGGAACCATCTCCAAACTGTATTTCTTCCCGGTAAAATCACTCAAAGGCATGGAAGTTACCAAAGGAAAATGCACAAAATTAGGATTTGAAGTCAACGGTGTTCTTGAGCGGTAAGGTCACAATTCCTTTTCCTATATACAAGTTAAATTATAGGTACGTACATTAATTTTTAATTTAGAAATGTTTTTACGGAGACTATCCCGGGATATATTATCAATGCTGTGCAACTTTACACTTGTGTACTGAACGCTAGATAGTGATCCTGAAACCTTCGTGGATCTCTTGGAACGGCACCCGTAAAGGTCTGCGGACCATCTTTAAGTAACTTGATCTACAATTTTCGAACTCAGAAATCGGATGGTTTGAAACGCGACTCTAATCAACACTTCGTAGGAATCGTAAGATTCCTATATATCAATATACAAGATGGAGGAAACAGATGAAAAAAAAGGAGTAATTAATACATGACCGTTAACTCCATGATAATAATGGCTAATGTCTTTATGGAATTTATGAATTAATTCCATAAAGGCTGTTCTTAAACTTGCTAATTTTAATTCTCTTAAACAAAGTAAACAAACAGAATATCGAATCAGATACGAGAACCGCATCTGTTTTTCCATCCGACTATTTTCCGACGTATATCTGTCTGCTTGCATGTGAACACGATAATCCAAACAGGCAACGAGCTAAACAGATGAAATTTGATATATGGTTTTATTATCAGGATTATAATAGCTGTATCAAATTTTAGACTCAATCCATCAATGTGCCTGTCAATTTGTCTATTTGTGCGCTTGTGAACGCGATACCTAAAAAATGCAACCAGATAAATGGGTTAACTTTAGTAGAAGAATTTTACACCAAAATTATAGAACTGTGTCTAATTTTCGGTAAATCCGTGATTGAAGTATACTGTCTGTTCATTTGTCCTTGTGTAAATGAATGTGAAAACTGAAAAGCACATCAATTTAGATAAATGAAATTCATATAGATGATTCTCGAATTCTGAAACCTTCCCCCAGGCAGCATGTATACTTGCAGCAAGTTTGATTTTTCTTGATATTAGCTTGTCATGACAAACTTGATGTGGCAACTTTGCAGCAAACTTACTGCAAAGTAACAAAGCATAATTGACCAACCCATTTGCAAACTTGTTTTGCAAAACAAGTTTGCAAGTGGGTCATGACAACTTCACACCACAATTGCAAAACAAGTTTGCTGCAAAGATGATAGCACGCTTACAGATAATCTTTGTCTCCATTTTAAAAAACATCCGATTTTTAATAGCATCTCCTTGTCCTTCTTTTTATTAATTCAATAAATCAATGATAATTTGTAAAAAAAACTAACTTTTTTATAAAAAAAAATTGAAAAATTTTCCATCTTTTTACTAAATATAGAACTCGTACTTTAACCCTCTAAGCGTTTTGCACATATTTTTCCGTTTCTCATAATGAGTTCAAAAGCGGATAATTCATGTTTATATGAACAATTTATTAAACAACCACGTATAAAATATTCTTAAAATTTCAGAGAACTTAATAAAATGCAAAAAAGATCCAATTATTCAAATTTAAAGCAAATTTTTACGACTTTAAAGCTAGTACATCAAAATAGCGAACCACTCAGAGGGTTAAAGGAAACTATATCGTCTTTTTCTTAATGTTGAAATTTTAGCGTTCATAAACAAAATTAAATCTAAAACAACAGTCAATGTTTGTTGAAAAATAATAACTTACATTTTGTCCCATTTTAAAAGTAATTAATTTTGAACCCTAATTTCATAATTTATTCTACTAGCAAAACGTAGTTATTAGCGAAAATCGATCGCTCTTGACTTCAAATTATATTCTCAACACAAAATTAAAAAAAAATTAATGAAATCAAGAAAAGAGTTTAAAATAAATCGTATGCACGATCTATTAGCGCAATCTATCTTCTCCTCACAGATCTAGCTGGCTGAGTGATTAGGACGACAAATTTAGGAAGCCAGATGTCGGGGGTTCGAATCCCAGGTTGTCTTCGTACTCTGTTTTTGCTATTTTGCAATGAGTTTGACGCGTTATGACTAACTCGTTTGCGGTACCTTGTTTCAAGCTTGCACCCTTGCCGTGCCTAATTTGTTCTTAGCTTGCAGATTTGCAGAGCAACTTTGCTGCAAACTAAAATTGCTATCTGGGTCCGCGCTTTTGCGCATGCGCCAGGCGGAGTTGATTTCCCCAAAATAAAGATGAAGTGAGAAATGGAGGGGGGAAATATTTACATTTTACTTAGCGTGACCTAACAAAAAATTCCGGAAATGAGCTTATCTTACTCATTGCCTGTCACTCCTTTCCAGAATAAAATTGTCAAATTGGCAGTCTTGGCATTTTGAAATGATCAGTATGATCTTGACACCAAAATTGTAGATCTATATCAAATTCTGCATCCAGTCGGTGAACGGGGTCGAAAATGCATATTCGATTCTCTTCACTATATGATGAAGCTAAATTTCAAACGAGCTGTATTGTGTAAGTGTATACCAAAGTTGTGAGGAAAATACTCCCGCTAGTTTTATTCCATTTTTAGAGTTTTGTTTTTCTTTACAAATATATCAAACCTTTCCCCGTCGACCTTTAAAACACTCCAAGCGCTTTGAGTGAGTGGACCGGATTTTAAAAAGAAAAATATTTCAAACTTTTTTGTATTATTTTTTCTGCAGCTAGTATTCATGTCTGAAATATGAATATATATATATATATATATATATTCACGTTTCTGTTTTTACTAGATCATTCATGTTGGTGAATAAAGAGGGAGCATTTTTCACTCAGCGAGATGCTCCAAGCTTAGCACTGCTATCCACGCAAGTTGATGGCAAAAAACTTACCATATCCACTCCATCTGGTAAGCAGCTTAAAGTAGATATTAAGGATTCCTTTGGTCCTGATGATAAAATTATTGAATGCAGGTAAGTTTATTTCAACCATTCTTCAAAATCATCCATCTTCCTTAAACTTTAAATATAAAGTCAAAATTTTTATTTCCTTGACGTTCTAAAAATAGACTCTGAAGTAGCACTTGTAATATTAGGTTGGCACGAAAGAAATTTTAGTTTTCACAAATAGATGGCTTTGTGTTTGTTGTGGATGACATATGAACAAGGCCGGCTTCAGAGTATTCGGCGCCCTATATGAAATTATTGTGGCGCCCCCTCCTTGTATATATCGTATATTGGTACATAAGCTATCGATAGATTTAACTATGATTATTGACTCCTAGAAGATTTGTGCCCATCTGTTGGCTTTTAGCTCTCCAACAACATCTCAGATCTGATTGTCACAGATTTACTAACGGAAGATGTAGTAGAAAATATCATGCACATTGGAAGAGTGCTTAAGAAATGAAAAAAGCTTGAAAAACAGATCTGATGAATCAATTGTCCGAGTAAAAATAATGCAAAATCCATTAAAAGAAAAAAAATGCATTACCAAATACAAAATTTTTTAAAAATGCTAAATTGATGAGTGCAAATCTTTAAGTAAAGGGAGATTTTCAGTGTTTCCCAAAAAACTCAGAGAAAAAGAGCATGCACAAATAAATGAACAAAAAAAAAAATGCTGAAAGATTATATTAAGAAAATAAATTAATTCTGGTATAATTCCTATTTAATATTAAATCATTACAGAATCAAAACAGTATCCCGTTTGTATGCTAATTTTAGACAGACCGTCTGAATCTCTTTGGCATGTAGCCAAAGCACGTGACCGCCACCGATTTCAGAGGGTAATTCTATTATAGATACTTATTAAATATAATTATTAACTAAAATAATCAAGATTTAACTGTTGTAAATGATTTAATTATAGTAAAAGATTTGCTATATACTAAAGACTTACTTTCCTTTCTATTGTGTTCCAGTCGGCAGCCATATAACGCGTACGAATTTTCAAATTTATGATTAGGAATTGGCGCCCCAACGCGTTCGGCATCTTGTGCCGCGACTTAGGTTGCACATCCATGTTTATGAAAGCCATTTCATTGCTATTATTTTCAGCTTACATTAGAAACTACTTGTGCATAATTTGAACTGCAGCTGTTAGTTTTGAAGCGTTTTAACATGGAGTTTAAAATTGAGCATTGTGGGCAAATTTTTCTCTCTTATTTCCGTAAAAGCAAGCAAGTTATTGAGGCTCGCAAAGATATATGTGAAGTTTATAGTGTTGACTACTTAACAGAACGCATGTGTCAGAATTGGTTTAAAAAATTCTCTTCAGGAGATTTTTCTCCAACCAACCAGATGACCAACTCTCTGGTGAATCTCCTGAAGTTTTGGATAATCAAATCAAAACCATAGTTTAATCGAATCGCCAAATAACTGTGGGAGAGATTGCAAGGAAATTAAATGTATCACACACAACAATTAAAAAAGCATTAAAAACGTCTTGAATTCGTTAAGAAGCTTGATATTTGGGTTCCACATGAATTGAAAGAGACTCACTTAACCCAACGAATCAATGTTTACGATATGCATCTGAAACGCAACGAAATTGATCTTTTTTTGAAGTGAATTATCACTGGAGATGAAAAATGGATCGTCCACAATAATATCAATCGAAAACGATCTTGGTCCAAGCATAATGAACCTGCGCAAACCACATCGAAAGCTGAAATGCACCAAAAATTTTCATGCTGTCAATTTGGTGGGATTATAAAGGTATCATGTATTTTTTTAGGTTCCGTTTGGTTCTAAAGGACCAAACGATAAATTCAGATATTTACTGTAAAAAAACTAGCGATACTGGCGAAAGCAATTAAAGAGAACCGGCAGGAATCGGCAAGTCGCAAAGGAATTGTGTTTCACATGAAAACACAAAGCCTCACACGCGTTTGATAACACGCATAAAATTATTGAAGATTGAGTGAGAAGTAATACCGCATCCCCCGTGTTGCCTTGACCTTGCACCATCGTAGAATCATTTATTTCTAAGATTTCAAAACTTTTTGATTGCTAAAAATTTTACTAACGACGAGGATCTAAATTCGCACTTGTATCAGATTTTTGCTGAGAAGGACCAGAAGTTCTATGAGCGCTGAGCCATAAAGTTACCAGAAAGATGGGTAAAGGTCGTCGAACATGGAAAATGCATAATTGATTCATCCTTTTTGTCCAGTAACTTTAGCCAAAAAATGGGTGTTTCTTCGTAAAAATTTTGACCGAAGTTTTTTTTTTTCACAGAAAGCTTCTTTATGTCATTCTAAATGATATCGCAAAAGTCTCCGACATTCTGCTGTAAACTTCCCATATTTTTAGGGGGGCGATGGGAAGAAAACTGTACCTTCGCAATCTGGTAATTTTCTTCGTAAGAATTATAAACCAAGTTCTTTTTTTCACGCAGAGACTTTTTTTACCTCATTCTAAATGACATCTGAAAAATCCTCGACATTCTGCTGCGCGCTTCTCATGTTTCTCTTTGGGGGGAGGAAGTGGGGGAGAAAATTGTATCTTAGCAATTTGTGCAAGTAGGGTATTGTTTTTTATGTATTGTTTAACGCTGAATTGAATGAAACAGGAACTTTATTGATATGATGAGTATTTTGCAAGTTAAAGGATTTTTGTTGAAGATTGACTTTTGAAGTTGACTTTTTTCGCATTGTATTTATTATAGATTATTAATAAGACTAATATATTTACAGATATAAGAAATGTATACAGATAGAAGTAAAGACTCATAGATTATTAAATCAGGTCTATCTTGTTTCGTCATTATATTTCAACAGTTGATGGTATGAATACAATTCATTCATTGGGAATAATCAGAATTCTTGCTCCACGTGATGAGTTAAATGATTTCCTATAAACTGTACCAAGGCTGAAAGAGATACCAAGTGCTTCAGAGCTAATAAAAAATACACAAATACCGATCAAAATTTTGATAATCGGGGTCTTCAAGGATTGAAAAAAATTATTAAGGAACAACATAATTGCAACCCAACATCTATCTCCAGTCTGCAGAATTCAGATGTGTTAAGGATTTATGCTAAATATAAGGAAGTACTGCAAATTCTTGGATGGAGTGGATTCATGGAGCTGTTGGCACAACATGAAGAACACTGAAAATCACACATCATGTACCTACCTTTCATAAACAGTCCTGTAAATTATTACAATATCATTTAAACCACCTTGTTTATGTTCTAGAAGATAGTGTTAAATATGGCCACGCTACTTGCGTTATATCAATTGATAAACCCCTTTACATCAAAGCAAAGGAAATCGTTTCTTCATCCGCTGTAAACAATGGGGTCTCTAAAATAGTGGTAGTTGTTGTTTTACTTATATTGTTTTGTATTGTATAACCTAATTTTTTTTGTATTACGTTGTATTGTATTACTTTAATATTTGTATTGGAATTTTTCTTCCCACTGAGTCGTGACATGCTTTATTACTCCCTTTGGGTAAGCAGGGTCGGCTTGAGCAAAAAAATATTGGTGAGACCAGGATGTTTTCATATGTGCATGTCCTTTCTTCGATCGATTGGCTTCATCATGACTGGTAGTGGCCTGAAAGAAGTATTAAGTACTATTTATGCTTCTCATTCTGTTGACAGGCCATGCTTACTCTCGAGCTGTCAGAGGCCATACACTTCTGTTAATAGCTTTCTCTAAAATAATTTTCAGTGAAATGAACCTGTCTTGTGAGAAATAACAATTCGTGATTCAAAAATTTATTAGTGATATTTGAGTGTCTATTTTGTGATGGATATCGTCCATTACGTGATGAGCTACGATTGCGAGTTAAAGATGGACTTCTGTACTTTCGAATATTTTGGACATTTTTGACAATATTCGTCAGTTTAGACACTTGTTTAGTCAATTCTGCAACCTTCTGTTCCAATGTCGAATTATTAGAGGAATCTCGACTAACAGCAGTGTAATTTACATTTGGTTGAGGAACGAGTTCAAGAATCTTATCAGCCATAATATCTAAGCTACTCAGTTCTTCGTTTGATGCTACTAAGCCTAGTCTGACATTCTCTAGAAGTCTGTCCAACAAAAGTGATTTAAATATATCATCACTAAAGTGTTTACCTGCTAAATCACGCATTCGTTTTAGTAAAATAGATGGTCGCTGGTCAAATTTGCTTCAACAGAATCTAGGGATTAATTTATTATGACATTATTTTAATTTGAAACTGATTTAATAGGATGTCCTATTTTTTAATTTTATAGATGCTGAACTCTTTAATTCATTTCTGATTTCGTACTTTTAAACTGACCTCTTGTTAAAAGCTTTAAATTCAGTAGCGTAACGAAGTTAATTTATGCCCGGCTCCAAGTACTTATTCTTAATCCCGTCATCACATTTGGTCATTTAAATGTCGTGGAATGATTTTATTTATTTATTTATTTCGACTCCAAGGCGTCTTTCAAGATCAACCTCCAGGGCATCATTGCCATCCTTACACTCCCTTCGCTAGGCCACTGTTTATAAATATATAATCACTGACCAGATTGAAATCCTTGGATATGACATTTTATGATGTGACTCATTTAAACTGAACTATAATGACGCAATTTCTTCAAATCGAAAAAACTTTATTTCATAGTGTTTTCTAAATACTTAATAATTAGGTGGAAATGGTTCTTAAATTGATTTTAAAGAGAACTGAATCAAATTATGTTCATTCGATGCACGTCAGGTACATCGTGGCAATTTTATTCTGGAACCCATTGCACATTTTGCAGTAGGTAAAAGGACATGATGTTGCTGCACATCATGTGCTGTTAAGAGTGAGATGGCATGTGCAGGTAACTTTATCATGCTACTACGACGTTATGCACATTGTCTCTCTTATAGAATTTTTTTTCCGTCTCAAATGTGAGTGTTTTTTACTTTTGATATCTTTCATTCACTTAGTCCTCAGTGGATCAGAATCTCGGTTTCAAGACCAGTATGTTGCGGGTTCAATTCCCGATTCCACAAAAGATCTACCGTATATGCTGGTCTGGTGCACGTTAAATCCATCTATATCAAACATCCTCTTCTGGTATGGAAGTTAGGAAAGAGGGTTCGGCTAAGGTGTCGTGCTTGACATCTAACCATGGTTATTATTGAGAGGTTAATGCTCGTGAAACTCCAAAAGCGGGACGTTAATCTAAAACTAAACTAAACTTATATTTAAAAAAATGTAGTATGTTTATATTCATATTGAATTGCTATTGAATGGAGTCAATTCACGTCACATCACAGTTGCACGGCACATGCAACTGCTCATGTTATCTAACATCTGATTGCATGTTGCCTTAAGCTGTGCTATGATATCTACCACGTCCTTTTTTCCGGCAAAATGCACTAAAGATTCCAAAATTAAATTGGCGCAACACACGCTACGCGTGAGCATGAATTAACTTCATCTACAACATGATAGACTTTATTTTTTCTAAATTAAACCGAAGCATTTCTGCAAATCAAAGAAATGTGTGTCAAACATTGTTTTACTGCATATTGTCCTTTCAAAGGGTAGTAGCAGATAGCACCAAGGGAGTCGATTGTGGAGACGAAGCTGCCTCTTTTTTCCAGTCTTACGTCGATGTACCTGATATACGCTTGGTGCGTCATTTTCCTTCTGTTTCCCACAGAGAGTATATAAGAAATAATCCATTCGAGCTTCATCTCAGGAAAGAAAACCAAGTACGTATAATTATATATTACCCATGGCATATTTGATATTTTTGTAAACGAGTTCTAATTAAATAATAAGAAATCATACAATAAGTCCGGCTAAAGGTATTAAAAAATAATAGCTTATAAGGAGAGTTTAGTTCCTATCCTATTTTAAAGCAACACGAAGGTTATTTTGGGATGGACCTCGTAACTTCGAACCGTGGTCAGATAACGAAGACGTCGACTGAGCCCACGTCATCTCTCCAAACTTCCGCACCGTGCCAGCGCGGGAGGATGTTTGACCCTCGACTTCGAACGTAATGATCACCAGCCTGCATACACGACAGATTTTTGGTGAGATCGTGTTTCGAACCTGGAACCGCTGGGTTCCAGGCCGAGAAAGGCCTGCTTACACTGACAGAGACTCGCTTGATGAGTTATAAGTTTTATTTGCATTAAGCCAGGAATCGCCTCAAGTTTTTTTGTTTGTGAATGTAGTGGCTCTGCTGATATTCACAAGGTAGTTTGGAATCGGCCTCTTTCCAAGTTTTACTAACATCTGTGGTGTTATTATACCTGTTGCAGATATATGCTAATTTCGAGTTATTGAACTTCTGTTTGTATACAGTGATATCCCTGAGATGAAAAGTGGTCCAAAGCAGGAGTCTACAGTGCGTATGCGCAATCTTAAGAAAAAGCTTAGATGGAAAAAAGTAAAGCAATGACTTATCGAAGCTGTGACACTTTCATTACTAGTCATGTGTGGTTCTCTTAGTTATAAAACCATTACTTTTGGACACCTTTGGCTATTTTACTGCTTTGGACAAAAAATTATATTCATTGAATTGAGGATTTAAATAAATGACGTCAACTCAACTTTTCATTGTAATGGTCAGTGTAATAATTTATTTAGGAAAACTAAATGATGATTGTAATTAAGTTTTCATATTATGACCGACTGATGGGTCATAGTGAGTTTCGCTTGTGAACATGCATGTCACCTGTGGGTCACCTACTAGTGACTAGGTATTATCACTCATAGTTATTTGCACTGGCACCTGTGGTAAAAATTTTCTCCGCTTTTAAGTAATATTATAAAAAATTTTGTTTCTCAAATAAATTTTAAAACATGAGGAAATCATTAAATTTGGAGAAAGTTAAGTATAAATACCTGGCTCAAAAAACTGTGCAGCATGCTCATTTTTGAGCTTCTGTTTTCAATATGGCTGAAATTGATTCGTAACAAGTAGCCTCATAAGCGTGTATGATCTTTAATGAACAATTTAAATGAATTTAAAATGAACAAGCTTGTGTTCGCTTTCATTTTTAAATAATTATCACTTATCTCTGAAATTAATAGTTCTGCCAGTGAGTATGAAGCCTTTTTATTTTGGATTGTAACTCCCCATTCCAGTCCAGGATAAGATTCTCGGAACTTTGAAAGCACGGAAAGAGACACAGGCAAATGATCCTTTTTCCTGCTAATAATTATAGATCTTTACCGGAAAGCTGTTTATTAATGAGTAGAGTTGTAGGAAATACAGGCTCCGCCTTTCGCATGCTTGGCGGCACATCTTTCAAGCTTGTTACGTATTGTTACGAAAATCGTCAGGTGAGTGTACGGTGAAAACAATCCAGCAAGCCGGATATTGAAGAACGACTCTTTATTCACGAATATTCCGGAAAGCACGAAGCACAGGAAACTAGAAAAACAGCACTTGCACAAATTAGCAACACAAACAGAAATCACTAATAATTACAGGAACAGTACCTTCAGTAACTCTCGGCGTCTAACAGCTTACCAGCTCGCGCTGCGGACAAAACTCCAAAGAAAGATTCCAAAGACGTTCAAATACACTCGCGCTCCATACAGATTCAGCACATTCCACACGATCAGCAACTGCGGGTATTTATAGTCTTCCCGATAGGACGTGACGTCACATGGAATCATCTAATACATTCTGTATATATTTGTTCCTAATAGAGATAGCGAGGAAATTCTAGTATTTTTGAGGACCTTCATTTTGTCGCCAAGGTCAAAGGGTGTTGGCTTGACCTACCTCCGATAGCCAGTAAGAACAGCTGTAAATGTCTCTTTCCAACAATAAGGCTAATACTGCTGGAAAGCAACATGACAGGTTCGTAACAGTATAGCTTACACCAGAGCGAATTTAAGTCTGTAAAATCAGCCTTAGTTTGAAGTTGGTTTTATTTACGTTTTTTTCAATTTTAGAACGATAATTTTTTCTCATTTGCTGTCATTTTTCATTTCTAGTAATTTTTTTGTTTTTCCTTTCTTTTTTATTTTTTAGACTGAC
The DNA here is from genome assembly GCA_013235015.1 of Araneus ventricosus. Classification (NCBI taxonomy): domain Eukaryota; kingdom Metazoa; phylum Arthropoda; class Arachnida; order Araneae; family Araneidae; genus Araneus; species Araneus ventricosus. Next base: position 152,913 of record BGPR01001132.1, read on the forward strand.
CAGTGCTTCTTTATATTTAGGTTGCATTTCAAGATCTAGCACCTATTCATGTTTTATCAAAAACCTCTGTTGATGATTTAAATGCAAGACTTGAGGAACAGAAAGTAACAGAACTTAACTTTCGACCAGATATTTTTATTGACGGTTGCGAGCCGTATGCAGAAGTGAGTATTTGCTTTGTATTTACGAATTATATCCAAAAAGAAGCATAACTTCTAAAATAAATAAAAAATTAATCTGAGTACCTTTTAATGAGACTTGTTTTCTTCAAAACATGCTCCTCCTCTTTTCGTACACTCCTCCCAACGTGTCTTCTATTGATAGAACGACTCGTAGAAGTTCTTTTGATGTGTGCGAATCTCACAGCCACTTTTTTGCGTTCTCTTGCATTATTTCAAATCTTTAGACTTTTCAACTATTGAGAACAAAAGAAATTATGCAGGTTGAAATGTGGAGAGCAGGGAGAGTTGCCTATTTTTTTGTTTTGGTAAAAAGCATTGATAAGGAGTGATTAATATGCTGGCGTTTTATTATGGTGAAGTCTCTATGGTCTTACTTCTTCGAAATTCTGGCCTTTTTCGTCACACTTTTAAGTAACATTCAAGTAAATGCGTATGTTCAATATTTGTTCAATAAACACAAGATTAACGATTCCTTACCAATCAACATCACCTTCACATTCGATCGACTCCGACATGCCTTTTTTGGTCTTGACTACAATGTTCCTACTCAGTGGCGAATCCAGGGGGTGGCTATCGGGCCGCAGCCCCTCCCAGAGCTAAACCAGAATTCTTGATTTTATTTAAAATCACTGCAACTGTTTGTTCTCAATTTCCCTTTTTTAAAAAAATAATAAAAATGTGACAACATTACTTTCTGGCTTGAAAGGCTCGAAAATTTTCCTACTTTTCTAGTCATTCGACTTGTACTTGTAGCGTTGACGCGGTCGAAAACATTTTTTGTCTAGTTATTTCATTGTATTTTTTATTAAATTATCGAAAGTATTGTACTGTTCTTTATGATTCTTATTATCGGGTGAGTAAAGTCTGTAAAGTTAAAGTGTTTTGGTTTACATAAGCCATGAGGTTTGACATTCGTCACGAAGATACAAAATTTGTATGACCTCAGCCCCCCCCCCCGACCCGAATTCTGGATTCGCCACTACTCCTACTACTTTGATGATGCTTTTTTTGTTTCAATGTCATATCCATAAATCCATGTTTAATCACTTGTTATATGTTTTCGAAAGTTTTCAACCCAATTTGAACGATCCAACAACTAACTTCTCGACTGATTGCTACATGATTCATGTTTTGCTCGTCAGTCAAAAGGAAACACTACTATCATTGCTACTCGACGCATCTGTAGATTATATCAGTCAAAATCGTGTGACATGAATTTTTGGTGATTCCTTGATATTCAGAAATCGCAGAGGCATGTAAATCTCAATTTTCACGTATCATAACTCGCGGTTTCTTAGCGTGAAGATCGCTCTTTGATGTCCAAAGGTGCTCAGTTTTCAAATTGTCTTTAGTGGTTGGTCCGTCCGATTTGAAATATCGGTACCATTCATAGAACTGGGACCGTAGCGGTCATCACGAAGAGAAAATTTCATTTCATTTATTTCACTTTTTGAATGCAAATCTGACGAGCCAGGAGAAAAAAGAAAAAAAAAAAAAAAATGCTCAGACCGCTCATTTACCCTTGCTACGCCATTGCGTATGCTAGTTCAGTTCACTCATATTTGAAATTTCTTATCCTTTCAATCTTCCGATTCCTTTCATGGAATCGAAAATAAGTAATAATAATAAGAAAACGTTCTGCATAAATAACTCTCTAACTGGGTAATATGCGCGCGAACAATTTAAGGTTTGTTGTAAATAACATTTTTTATTTTGTAGGATTCTTGGAGATATATCAAGTTTAACAGTGGAGTAGTGTTAAACAACTTGACTATGATTACGAGGTAAATAAAATTTCTTGATTTTTAAATATTCTTATTTCTGTACGTATATGATTCTTGCAACTCTAAACAGCTTTTGTTTCTCGAAATATTTTTTTAAAGAAACACTGAAGTAAAATTTTCATCTTTGTTATTTTGTTCATTATGTCCGGGGTTTAATTTCGCGACTTTGACACTTGACATCCTTTCTGTACAATAATCTTTAGATTTAAATACTTGATAAAGTCATTTGGAAGCTATTTTTCGTTACGTGCACTTTGATTCTGTCTGTTGGGTACAATGCAGGGCCAGCCGGAAGGGGTGCGAACGGTGCGACCGCACTAGGCCCCGCGTTTTCTAAAGGACCCGCGCAACTGACTGATTTTGCAAATTAAAAACGTCTTTTTATTTTAATCCAAATATACATAAATACGTATTAAAATATTAAGAAGAAGAAGTAGGAATATATCGTATATGTGCACATTTCATATCCTTGGAACGATAATTATGAAGCAGAGAGAAATCTATAGACGGTTGATTTTTTTTCAGCGTCGAATTAAGAACAAGATGAATTAGTCCGAGAATCGCAGCTTCAACGCGATCAACAAAGAGTCGAAAACGAAATATCGATATCAATGATCCTGGTATTTGGCCTGAAATTATAAATGATAAATTTAGAACGGCTATCATACAAATTAGTGTGACATGAGTAAAAAAAACTAGGATTTTTCGAATGATAAAAATAGCAGAAGTCTTTCTGAAATTATTTAAGAAAATTAAAGAATGAGAAACATCAAAAACAAAGACGGGATGGTTACTCTCCTCAAAATGCAAAGATGCCACGTTTTGCCACTCTTTCAAATACCACCAAAAATAATTCATAAATCTAATAATATAATTAATTACCAGTTTAACGTATTTCATAAGTCCTTAATATACCAATTTGTGCAGAGTAATAAATAGAAAAGTGCAATCAATTATTATTTTGTTTTACGAAATTAGTTTCAAGGCCCCGCAAACCAACTTTCCACCAGTCCCCGCTTTTGTTCGGGCCGGCCCTGGTGCAATGCATGAGATTTCTAATGTCGTGTGCCCTAACGGCGACTGAAGAAACATAAGCACAGACAATCAGAAAGATTTTTACTATGTACACATTCGACTGAGCAACAGGAGTGCCTCTTTTCCTTATAACTTGACAGCGGAAATCGCACTTCTGTCATTCTCTTTTTCACACAGCAGTTTAGCCTTATACGGGAATTAAGCCAGGGCCTTCTGGCACGGCAGCGTCGTGAGCTAACCACATTTAATACCGAACAGCAGAGATTCAGATTCTGTGTTCTTCTTATTATCAGTTTGTGCTTTTTTTTAATATTAGATTCTTTAAACGGAACGAATAGCATCCGATTCGGACGAATTTTTTTAATGCAGTTATGTATTCATTCGAAAGTTAAATTTATTTAACCTGAAAGAATGATATCAAAGCAATTATTGCGATCTAATAAAATTTCAAACTGTTAACGCATTTTATATAAATATTCAGTTACAGAAATAAAAACGTCAAATATGGCATATACAAAACATCTTCATAAAGGACATTAAAAATTTGAAGATCTCCATTGACAAAGCATTTTACCAGAAGTCGATTTGGTATGGTATGCCGGAAGTTCGTGTGATTGTTTAAAACAAAAAAAAATTGTCCCGTTTGTTGTTATCATTTGTTCGAATAATCTCCTTTTAAGAAGACAATTCCAAAGCTTGAATTCATTATTACATTGCCAGTACCGCAGGACACATTTGAAATTTTGTCCTACATCAGTTTAGGTTGTAGCTAGGGATGATGCACTACTTCATTCATTCTTGGGGATGGGGTCAAATTTTCGTAACAATGTTATTTTTCAAACCAGTCTTATAAAATATCCAGAGAAGATCATATCAATATTTCGACGTCCACTAAACATACATACAATTAAAAAATTTTAAAAAGGAGAAGAAATTCAAATATACATTACTCAGCAGCGTTGCTATGTTTAGAACAACTCTGATCTTAGCGAAAAGACCGAGAACCGATTATGTTTAGAAACAGCTAAATTTCGATAACTATACAGGAAATCTGAAAATGCTTTTAAAAAAATTTAATGGAAGCTAGGAAACATCGATGTGAACCATATTAACTTAGAACACCACTTGCAGTAGATAGAAGAGACGCAGCAAAAACACATTGCAGGAAGCAGTGTGAAAAGCTTTATTTAAAAAACTTGACAATACTGCAAATACCGGATACATAATAGGTTTTAAAGTAGTTCTTCAAACTCTGCATGGCAACAACGATTCATCGATTGCTGAACATTTTTCATAGCTACCTGGAACTGTGGGAATATAAGCAGCGGGCATGTTGATTCTATTCATATCAATGTTGTCTATCTCCGCTCAAATTTTGTTCGTGGAGTTTCGAGACATTGTATAAGCTTGTTTAAAAAACTGCCTTTCATAAATACATAACAGAATATGGCGGAAATATATACTACTTTTTTAAGTTACTGGACTATCGAGGTGTAACAAGGGCATAAATTCACTTGAAAATGTTACAAGAATGAATTAACAGTTCATGTTAGAACGATAACTTATTAGTAAGTTTTAATCTCATTACCATATTCTGTACTCTATTCTAGATTTTGAAATTTGCAATAATGAAAGAACAGTTTTGCAAAGTCTCTTCCAGTTTTATTTATGCATCTAATATTAATAGAGTTCTGTCATTTTATTATGAAAGAAGCTTTTCGGAATTTGAGGTGCCCAATTTATTTGATCTCTGTTGCTTGGATAATTGAAAATGTTAGTGGTTTTATAAATTTAAGAATTTGTTACCACATTTCTGGCCAAAAGAATTGCACAATTTGTAAATTGCGAAAAGTTTGGAGTCAATTTTGATACAATGGTTCACAATTAGTTGTGGGACGTATAACCATGTTGACTCGCATTTTACAGTGAAGATTCGGTAACCAGGGCATTACAAATTGTGCAATATTTTTGGCCAGTAGTGTATGTATTTATCAGAAATCATTTAAATGCTGATTTAAGAATGAAATTTTTTGCAACACTGGCTTGTTTCAAAAGCAATTCGAAATAATTACTTGTTTTATTGGTGTTTTATTAAAGTTAAATATTGATTATGGAAAGTGATTAAAATTTTGCATTTCAAGTTTATCAAAAGAAATTAATTGTTCCACTTTTTTCAGATGTCTATTGACTACGAATAATCCTGCAACTGGAGTTTTGTCTAAAAAAGAACCATTAGTGACTTTAAGGAAGTGAGTAATACACATAACAAATAATTTGTCTATCTCGTTAAGAACGTTCGGAAAGTGATGACATTAAAAGAATCATATTCTCAGTTCTTCTTGTTGCTAATACATCGAATTGGTTATCAAACTGGATGCTTTGATAAATTTAATTCTAAAAATGCTTACAAACCTAAAACTTTTGAAGTAAAGAAAACGCGAATGATGGTAGTAGTGATTAATTGAATCAGTTCTCATGACGTCATACTCTCGTGGTAAAGGATCCATCATATTACTGCATGTTGCCTTCCGTTTAGCTGCAACATGGGCGTCCTTTTTCCTGCAAGATGTGTAATACATTCGAAAATTAAACTGTTGAGGTGTACTTAACGTGCACGTGAGCAGAGCATGTACACTAAACCATTAAGTTCTACAGAGAAAGAAGAAGTACGGCGAAAAGTTCAAAAGATAAAGCTAGTGGACAAAACGATTACGTCTTGTGGCTCCCAGCTGTGCAGTTTGATAAATCAATCGTTGCAATCATAAAATTTCGCTTCTTCTTTCACAAGTACACGGCACTTTAGGTAACAGTTTTAAGGTGTTATAAAAATTGCGAAAAAAAAAAATGGATTTTCAATACGAAGTGTAAAAAAGTAAGAAAACTGTTCTTAGTGAACGTAACTAGTGGAACATGAATGGTTTTGATTTTCTGTAAATTAAATATAAAAGTTCGAGAAGTTCTCGAAAGAATTGAGAAATAATTAGGGGAGAGTGGGGTAGAACCGGGTACCTTTGATTCTGAAGTTTTTATTTTTCCCATCTAGGAGACAGATGGTGAATTGGACTCTACTAGTCAAGAAAAAGTAACAGTCATAGTGGCGTGTTGTAACTGTTAAATTCACTGATTCTGTGAAGGTTTATTTGTTTTAAGACGTCAGCTGTCTAATGTTCGTTTGATTTTAAGCTATCCTTAGTTAAAAATCATTACAGTTATAAAAACTATATTTAGTCCAGCTTATTATACATTTACTAAGGATTTATACCCTATCAAACAATAAGTATTTACTCCAATAATTGTGCGGATATATTTCTTTTTTTATAACCTCTGCACTCGGGGTAAAACCAGGTACTCCAAGTGGCGTAGGACCGGGACAGTCAGTATTGATGATTTCTCCGATTAAGACGATAAAAACGCATCAGATGTTGATTGTTTATATTTTAATGATGCATTTTCTAATTTAAAGTAAAGAAGTGTCAATTCAGTGTAAAAATTGTCTTATCTGTACCCACGAAAGCTGCAATGGCGCGGAGGAAGAAGACAACTGCTTTACATGTGAATTTTGTAACTAATATTCTTAAATTGTCATATAAAATAAAAATGATTGCAACTTTTACAATGAAAATCGAGTTTTCCTAATTTCTCATAAAGTTAACATGTGTACCCGGTTTTACCCCAGTAGTGGGGTAAAACCGGGTACACATGGAAGTTTGAGTAGTTTAATTTTATTTTTTTTAACACGCCGGGTAGTTTGACTTTTTTTTTTTATGAAAAAATCATTTATAAAAATAAGTAATGAAACTGTGACTTTTCTGGAAATATATATTGTATTCCGATAAACAACGAATATTTCAATAAAATTTGAGAGCTCTATGTCAAATAATTTAGCTCCAACAGGCTTTCGAACCTTAGCGCCTTAGCTACCCGGTTTTACCCCACTTTCCCCTACTAGGACAAATTTCAAATGTGAATTTCTCTATAACAAAAGAATATATCTTCCTTCGGAAAAAGAAATTCCTTTTACTCACGAATAATACAGGGTTAGCCTAAATGATTCAGCGGGTTTCAAATGACTGTTTATTTACAAGTATACGACGTACAAAGACAGGTGGTACATAAAAAGATACATACACTCACCAAGTTTCTGGTACATACTACAAATGATCAGGTGCAGCTTTTCCGTATTTGCGTAAGAATGCATGCTGAACGCTCGTAACCGAAGAACACTTTGCATATTCCAACACACAAAAACTCTACTCCTGCATTGCCGCCATTTTGTACTGTGCCGCTACAGGCCTGTCATCTAGCGAGCCACGAGGCGAGCTTTTAAACTTGGAGAGTATATGTATCTTGTCATTTATCACTCTTCTTTGTAGATCGTAGGTTGATATGAGAGTTACTGCGATATTAAAGAAAAAGGAATTTTAAATATTCTATTTACTGTTTCACGTGATTAAGCGGCAAAAATTATCTTTAAAAACGGAAAAAGTCTTGCCTCCCATTTTCTAAAAAAATAATCGGGAAAGCCTTGGCATTATATCAAAATTACAGTTGCATTCAACTGAACAGTATTCGGAATGCATTTTTGTTTGATTTCACATTGAATCTTCTTAATGCTAATTTCCCAATAGCTCAACCTTAAACTAGGTTGAACTATATATAATATTGCTAAATATTTAACAATATTGAAACCCAATATAGAGCAATATCGGAAAAGTCTTACATTTTACACTGTTTCAATATTGAACAATATAGTGTGCTACTTTGGACATCATTCACATGAATGGCGCTAGAGTTTGCCCGACGGGGGGGCCGAGTGTAATGAAATTGGTCTCAAATTTTCGCCAGATTATTATTTATCAACTGCAGTTGAATACCCCGTACAAAAATTTTCCCCGACGAGATACAAAATTCTTCCCCGACAGGGGGGCCCTGGCCCTCCCCGGTCCCCCCTCTGGCGCCACCCCTGATCATTCAGTGCAGCTTTAGTTAGTGCACGGAAGTACTTGAATGAATGGAAAACAAATAAATTACTGTCGTGATCCACGTTACTGTTCGAAACTTTCTATTCTAGTATTTCTTACAGGATGCATCTACAAGATGCTGGGTGACTTTGGTCAAATAAATCAAAAAAAGCCTTCAGAAAACATATATTTATTTCAGAGGACGGCATACAAACACAATAGCATTCGAATCCAGCCAAAATCACAACTTCAGCTTGTTATATATGTCAGCTCACAGGTTGGCGTCACATGCATCGCCACCTAGTGGTAGTTTCATTTCGCTTCACCTTAAAGCAATTACCCAACAGGAGACGAGGGCCTTGGTGTCGAAGATAATTAAGTTCAGAGGATATAGAAAGCCACTGACGGCCGAATTAGAAGTGAATGACATTAAACAGTATTTCTATGCATCTAACGATGGAAAGAACTCCTGGAAATTAAACTTTTTTCGTTTTTAAACGTTTTTGCTTAGCTTGAAATGTTTCATATTTGCAAAGATGGATTTTTGTAATCGACTTTCACTTACTTCCTGATGTACTAAAGTTCTGAAATTTCATACAGTTCTTTGTTCTCGATGACAAAAAATTATATTAATAATTTTAGAACTCTTAATTATCAATTAATATATTAACTGCATTTTGATTTCATGCAGGTGTCACCATCAGATAGCCATTTTGAGAAATATTAATTTTTAGATTCCATAATATTCATAATCATGAAATATATATTAAAGTCTAAAAAATAGAAAATAATAAACATAAAAGTTTTTAAACACGCTTTTATTAGTGTAGTAAAAAGTGAAAAATAATACTTTTTTTATCAGAAATCAAGCAATATTATAAAGAAATTAAGACACAATGAATATCATAAGAAAGAAATTCCCGGACAAATTAAATTCTTCCGAGACACTTTCAGTTATCTTCGACTGGAGTTTGCTATAAAAATGTTTTTAATGCTTTTGTATATCTTTATATCTTTTCCAAGGTACAGGATACCCAAGGATCCAAAAATCGTGAAACAAATAGGATCACTTCCTTGTCTTGGAATTGGATGTGGTGTTTTGCGAAGTGGGGATATTTCAGTGGGCGATGAAATATTTGCAGACGTTGGCCCTCAGCCAGAAATGAAAGTGAAATGAATGTACTTGCCATTCATTTCCTAGAAAATTTCCATTTTTTGTTAATTTTTTTATTTCTTCACTCACTGTTAAAAGTTTTTTATAAGTAAATACTCTGTTAAAAATTTTAATTTGTTTGTTTGAAATAAAATAGTTTTTCCTGTTGTTTCAGACTATTGATTCCATTTATTTCTTGACAATGATTATTGTCTTGTTTTCGAACAAGTAGGTTTCTCAAACAAATGTGATTAAGTTCATTATTTTCCAAGTTTTCTTTAAAGGTACTACTTCATAAAATTCTAGAACAAATTGAAAATTTTATGTAAAATTTCCTTTTAATTGTATTAGTCTCTGAGTAACAATTATCTCCTCTAAGTAACCCGATTTAAGGTTTTTTTTGCATAAACATACAAAATTTAAATAAGAAAAATATTCATGAATTTTTCTTCGTCATTTTTTTAAACTTTGTAAGGCAAACTATTCAAAATAGGTCTAAAATAAGTACTATTAGATCTGAGCTGTATCAAATTTTTAGTAGATACATAAAGAACTCTTGTAAACTGTGCGCATACGAGCTCAAAATCAAATGCGTGACGATTAAAAACCATAATTGTTTGAAGAAAATTTTGTAATAATTCAAAGCATATCTGTTTGAAAATAAAGAATGCAGATTATCACTTTGCTTTGTTAATTGTTTTGCCTTAAGATTAATTATTTATCATAATAATTGTTATTTGTTTTTAGACAGTTTTTGAAAGTGCAAAATCGTATAGCTATTTGGAGGAACTGTTCCCATCTCCTTAAAGAATATAAACGAAATAACACAGTACAAAACTGTGAATAAAGTCTATTTCTAAACAAAGAGATTTCAGACTCTGACCAAAAGTAATCTCAGCAAACCACAATAGATTTATTTCTCCTTCTACACCCTACACCTTCATCCACTCTTACACAATCACAGTATTTAAAAATACTATTTTTGCCTGTCAATGAGCTTTTCCGTTAATCAACTTTTTAATCTCGTTATCTCATGCCAGATTCGCAGTGATGAGAAATTTGGAAATTTCTCTAAGGTTCAAGACTTTCAGACCTTTCTTTAGTGGGCATATTCTGTGAGAAATCGACGTTTTGAAAAGTTAACCACCCAATCACACTTAATTTTCTCAGAGTCATTAAATGTACGTAAAGTGTTTTGAAAGAAATTTAAAATATAAAATTATCATTTCTTTTTCTTATACTTTCTGCAAAAGTTTGTGTTTTTAGTTCTGTATACTGTCAAAAGATGGCGTCTACAGCGAAAACTACTTTTGAAAGAGATCTTGCTATCAGTCAAGTTAACGACAAATATTTCAATCAAGCACGGAAGCTTAGGGATGACGAATATTTCATGAACTGTTATTTACTACGCAATATCAAAAAATCACAAATACCAGTGATGAATACTATTGTCAAAACAGTGTGATACAATCATTGGTAAATAAATGATGATTAATAATGATTAATGTTTCAAAATTAAAAAATATCATTCCTTTTTAATATACTTTTCCTAAGTTTTAGTTTTTAGTTCTATCTTCTAACAACAGATGGCGCCATGGAAGCCCATTTCGGTGCTTAGAAAGAAGGTCCTTCTTTTTGCAGTCACGGTCTATGGTCACGTCACGGTTCCCCACCTATCGCAGTTTCATTGGCATTTCCTGACGCCGTGAGTCACCATTCTTGTTGTGATATGCGTTTTAAAATGATTACAGCTCTTGTATAACGATAGAAAGTCGCAATAATTGTTCGAAACCAATATTCACAGGGAAGCTTAGTTAACTGCGATCGGAACGGAAAATGATTTGTGATTCACTGCAAAGGAGATTCTGAATAGTTAACTGTGTTGATGTTGACTTCCGCGCTTGATGGGAATATTTGTGGTTAATTTAATTGATCGGAATTTTTATTAAGTAGTTTTCGCTACAGGGATCATCTATTAACAGTATATAGAACTAAAAACACATTTTGCAGAAAGTGTAATAAAAGCAAACGACATTTTTTTATTAAAATTTTTTTCAAAACACTTTACATACATTTAATATGAGTTTGAAAATTAAAAGTATGATTGAAATCACACTTATTTAAAAAGATATTTGAAAATAACAATAACAAAAATTTTTGTTATTAAAAATATCGTGAATTATGCATCCCTACGGAAGTTAACATCTTTCACAGTTCGGTAGGGATGTATAATCCAAGATTTTTTGAGTAACAAATATTTTTGCTATTGCTATTTTTAAATATCTATTCCAAATAACTGAATTTTCAACCACACTTTTAATTTTCAAAAATTCTTATGAAGTATAAGTAAAGTGTACAAGAAAATTTAAATAAAAAAATTATTTCTTTTCAATACACTTTCCATTAAGTTTTAATGTTTAGTTCTTTATAGTGTCAACAGATTGCGCCAGCAAAAAATGGTTTTGGATCTTTGTAGAAGGAGATGTCGAAAAGTGAGTTCACGGCTCACAATCAATACTAATCAATCACATAAGTCATCCTTCGACGTCACAGTTTAGGGCGCGATCGAAGAAGGGAGCTTTTACCGCGATTATTCTTTTTCGAAGAATTACTGCGATTCTGTCCCATATAGCATGCACACTTGCAGCAAGTTTGATTTTTCTTGATATTAGCTTGTCATGACAAACTTGATGTGGCAACTTTGCAACAAACTAACTGCAAAGTAACAAAGCGTAATCGACCAACCCACTTGCACAACAAGTTTGCTGTGAAGTTGTTATGACAAGCTTCACAACACGATTTCAAAACAAGTTTGCTGCAAAGATGATAGCACAATAAGAGATAATCTTTGTCTTTGTTTTAAAAAACATCCGATTTTTATTAGCATCTCCTAGACCGTCCTTCTTTTTATCTATACTTATAAAAGGCAATGTTTGTGTGCGTGTGTGTGTTTGTCTGCGATGTCCAGACGAATCTATCGCACTTATAGCCATGAAATTTGGCATACACGTAGTCGTAATGGTGACTGAATGCACCTCGAACCCGGAATTTTGAAATTTAATCTAGAAATTTTTTTATTTAATATTTTGTGTCTTTTGGGGTGATTTTTCACACTCATTTCTCAATAGCATGGCTTCGAATAATTGTACGGAAAAAACAGTTACACCATCGGTGTTGTATAGAATTTTAAACTAAAGAATTTTTTTAAAAAATTATTTAAATTCTAGATATTTTTTTTCTCTCTCTCGACTTGGTTTTACTAAATTGTTGTTTAAAAGTTATTAGTGTTTTTTTATTTAGCAAAAATCTAACGATAAGCCATTAATATTATTGTAATATTTTATTTGTTTCGGGAATTATTAATTGTGCAACAAGCTATTTTTTAGCTAAATCTCTCTTCAGTCGTGACTTAGGTTTTCCTGGCGGAAAATATCTTTCTTTTACCAACCAACGTTTCTATAAGTTATTGACCTCAGCGGTGGGGAAATTTCCTGGAAAACCATCCCCCTTTTGACTCTCTGTGCGGGCGCATTGCAAAAATTCCGCTTTCCCACCCTCGAGTTGACCTTTGAACTGAAAATGGTGGTGTTTTTCACCCGTTTGGGGTCGGTGACAAAATTTTGGTTGTCGGCGGTCTGAGACAGAGAGGTTTTAGGCTCCGAAGAAGGAGAGAGGCTTTGGCTTTGAAGAAGGGAAGAGGGCCCTCCTGGCTCTCGGCCCGGACTCTGAGGCTTTGTGGTAAGAGGAAAATCAGATCGGGCTGGAGACGCTGGATTCGGTGGGGAGAGACCGTCTGAGACCAGTGACCTGTGACCTTGCTGGGCTGGCTCTCGGTGCAGCTAAAATGGATGGAAAACCGTGAAGTCGGTCCTTGCTGGACCCTCTTTCAGACTGTCCGTAGTCGGAAAATTCATAGTGTTGCCTCATGAAAAAAAACACGATTGAACCGAGCATTCCCACGACCTTAGAACTGGCACTCCACCATGTACATTCTGTCCGGAGCTGAGGATTTTCTGCTGCGAAACCATTTTTTTTTCGCTGTGTTCATCTGCTAGTGAACACCTAGTGCAACATTTTTTGGCCAATAAAATAATTGTCAGATCCTACGTGCTGGTACAGACAGACTGAACAATTTACATGAAGGTTTATGTGTTCCTGGATTCTTCACGTGATGCTGCTGATACAGTTAAGTTTTGACTTACTATTTTGAATTAAGTTTTAATCAGTTATAAAAGATTCTTGTTTTAGTGAGCAGGATTGTTCTGTTGTGATGCATCTATAGATAAATTAATATTGATATGATTCCGCTAAAGGTTGATTAGCATTAAAATTCCTAATAAGTATTATGTTCTATTTATTTTAATCGGATGAAGCTTGAAAATGAAGTAGTTATTTCCAAATGTATTAAATTGAAATTTTATTTTTAAATAAGGTAAATATGTTTCTATAACACGAGTTTTGATAAAGTTAGTTGACAATGTAATGCATCATATATATATATCGTCCTTACATTTAGCAATATTGTACTGTTAAAAAAAAATGGTAAATAAGGATTCATGTCAATTGAAATTAAGAAGTTAATTTATTATTAGTACATGTTATCAACATTTATTTGTAAAAGCAAGACATGATTTTATCGATATTTGTCAGAAGATTTTGTTTTTATTTGTCAGTTTATGGATCAGTATGATATTTTTAAAACCGTGTGTTTTATTTGGAAGAAACAATGTTCATTCATAATAGTCATGTTTGTTAATTAGTGAAAAGAAAACTAGTATAATAATAGGGCGAGTTGGTAAAGTATTAACAAGAATATGAATCAAAATATAGATTAAGTTAGGTAAAGATTAAAATTAATAATTAAACTGTTAGTGGCCACTATTTAAAAATTTCTTTTATATGAGCTTGTTATTAATGAGATAAAATTAAAGTGAATTGATATTGATGAGATAAAATTAAATTGAATCAATGCTGAGGACGCAGTAAAGATAATTATATTTTGAATGTGGATGAGGTGTTGAATTAATATTCATTTCTCTTGTATAATCTGGGTCGACCCTAAATGTATAATTATGCTTGTTGTGTTTTGTTATAATTTTTTTTTATTATGTTCATTATTTTATGTGTTTTTTGTCATCGCGCATATGTAGTAATAATTCTGATTTTTATTCAATAAGATTAGGATATGTAATTTGTGTGGTAAAATGGTGAAGTTACTTTTTTTATATAAATAAATGTCATTAGTTTGCAGTAATTTCGTCTCTGATTTATTTGCCACCCCTATGATAGTGATGGAGGTAACTATTTGGTGTAACCTGGGTTAACATTATAAAATATAACATCTAAAATTTTTATAAATATAAGACACAACGCAACTAAAGATCTTTATGAATTGTTTTGGTGTTGAATTTGGTGATTATTTTAATGATTAATTAAGAACTGAAATTAAATTGAAGTTATGCTATATTGTGACAAGAAATGAATTAATTATTTGTTTGATCAAATGCTATTTTACTTGCCTTGCACATGTAAAAATGATTTCAGATCTAAGATCCTAGGAATCTAAAAGGTAAGTGTGATGAGTAAAAAAGGAGTATTGTTTTTGTGATAACGAGATACTTAGAGCAAAAGGCATAATTAGTGAGAAAATTAAAAAGTTTATTGTTTCGTATTAATTTAAAAGTTCATAAATTTGTATTTCTAATAATAATAATATTATATAAAAAGACTAGTTAAATTAAATAAAACCCTTTACGACATAGGAAAGAACAAACGATTTCCGTTCTAATGAAGTTTGTTTCGTACGTCTAACGTAATTTACTGAATTTTGAGAAATTTTTGAAAAATAGTCACTTTTATGGTAATTTTTAAAAAAGATTTCTTTAAATTATCGCATCTGACGTTCTAACATCTTTATAATTTTCATTTTTTCAGCCTATAAATGGAACGTTTATGTCGGATTTAAAACAAGAACTGTTCAAATATCTTTTTTCGTTTTTTAAAAATTAATTTTTCCTTGATCGGTTAAAACAGTTTTTTCGTAGCGAGATTTAACAGCGAGAGCTTCTCCGGACCATCCCACAATGCATTGTTGCAACGTGACCTTCTTCGCGGCAGGTGACGTCATTCGCAAAGAAAAATAAACGGGAATATCAATAATGTGTATTTTTTGTTTTGATTTTGTTTTCAAAACTTTTTCCTGCCATTGTGGGCACTTTTTTCCACCCACTTTTTTGAAGTCCTGATTCCACGGGCAGCGCCGTGCGCGTACTGCTAGTTAATTCAATAAATCAATGATAATTTGTAAAAAAACTAACTTTTTTATAAAAAAAATTTGAAAAATTCTCCATCTTTTTACTAAATATAGAACTCGCACTTTAAAGAAAACTATATCGCCTTTTTCTTAATGTTGAAATTTTAACTTTCATAAGCAAAATTAAACCTAAAAACAGTCGATGTTTGTTGAAAATTAATAACTTACATTTTGTCCCATTTTAAAAGTAATTACTTTTGAACACTAATTTCATAATTTATTCTACTAGCAAAACGTAGTTATTAGCGAAAATCGCGCTCTCTCTCTCTCTCTGTTTGATTTCTAATCATATTCTCAACTCAAAATTTAAAAAATTAATGAAATCAAGAAAATAGTTTAAAATAAATCGTATAGATGAACGATCTGTTAGCGTAATCTATCTTCTCCTCTCAGAGTCTGGCTGGTTGAATGGTTAGCGATAGGCTTAGAAAGCTGTATGTCGTGGGTTCGAATCCGAGGTTGTCTTCGCACTCTGTTTTTGCTATAGTTTGGAATGAGTTTGACGTGACAAGTTTGACGCGTGGTGATTAACTCGTTTGCGTTCACTTGTTTCAAGCTTGCACTCTTGCCGTGTCAACCTCGTCGCAGATTTGCAGAGCAAGATTGCTGCAAACTAAAATGTTATCAAAGGGAAAAACGAATACTTTCTCCTTTGAGTTCTCAACGAAGCTTCGAATTACAAAAACGCCGTTATCATTTGAGAACGTATATCACAACAAGAGGGGTGATTCACAGAAAGACTTCTTAAACCGCGATGGGTGAACATGCGAAATGTGATATAATACGAGAATAAGTGGTGTAGGGTGATCCGCGCGGTGAAGCGTGGCCTGCTATCTCCAAGGTCACGGGTGAAGACTCTGCTTCCCCCGAGTGGGGTGTGTGGAAGGTAGTTCATTATGTGTGAGAGCTTTTAGAGTAGCTTTTGATGGCGCCATCTGTTGACAATATATAGAACTAAAACCTTGCAAAATTATATTAAAAAGTAATAAAATTAAACAAATTACAAAATTTATACAAATGACTGAATCACACCTTTTTGACAGTAGTATTATTTGTTATTTTTTGATATTGAGCAGAAAATAACAGTTAGTCAAATATACGTCATCCCTACAGTTCGGAAGCCCTTTTCCAGAGAATCGCAAATCCAATTATTTTTCGCTCCGATCGCAGTTAACAAGCTTTTCTTGTGAATATTTTGTTTCGAACGATTATAGTGAGTAAATCGATAGCTGCGTTCATATCACAAAAAGAATGGTGACTCACATGAAATCCTTTGAAAATGCGATCGTGGGAGTGGAAGTCTGACCGGAAAGATGGCGACAGGAAGGGGTAGTTCATATATTTGTGGTTTAACGATCCTCTTTCTGAGCAATAAAAATTAACTTTCGATGGCGTCATCTGTTGACAGAAAATAGAATTAAAAACTAAGACTTTACAAAAAATGTATTAAAAATGAAATAAAAAATTCCTAAAACACTTTATATACATTTAATTACCAGTGACTGAATCACATCTTTCTGACAGTAGTTTTCATCACTAGGGATGTATAATCCGCGATTTTTTGAGAAAAAAAATATTTTCGTTATTGCTATTTTTAAATATCTATTCCAAATAACTGTTATTTCAATCACTTTTAATTTTCAAAGAGTCTTATTAGGTATAAATAAAGTAATCTAAAAAAATTTAAGTTATTTCTTCTTTATATACTTTCTATTAAGTTTTAATGTTTAGTTCTTTATACTGTCAACAGATGGCGGCAGCAAAAATTCTTTTGTATGTTTGTAGGATATGTCGGAACGTGAGTTCACGGATCACAATCAATAATAATCAATCACATAAGTCATCCTTCGACGTCACAGTTTTCGGCGCGATCGCAGAAGGGCGCTTTTACAGCGATTATTCTTTTTCGAAGAATTACTGCGATTCTGTCCCAGATAGCATGCACACTTGCAGCAAGTTTGATTTTGAATACTTGCTCCTTTGAGTTCGCGACGAAGCTTCGAGTTACAAAACCGCCTTTATCATTCGAGAACGCATATCACAGCAAGAAGGGTGATTCACAGAAAGACTTCTTAAACTGAGATGGGAGGGGACGTGCGAAATGTGATATAATACGAGACGTGGTGGGTGATCTGCGGGGTGAAATCTCGAAGGTCACGGGTGAGGACATTGCTTCCCCTGGGTGTGGGGAAGGTAGTTCATAATATTCGAGAGCTTTTGATGGCGCCATGTGTTGATAGTATATAGAACTAAAACTTTGCAAAATTATATTAAAAGAAATGTAATTAAAATTAAAAAAAAACACTTTGCGTACATTTTATACAAATGACTGAATCGCACCTTTATGACAGTAGTATTCATCACTGGTATTTGTGATTTTTTGATATTGCGTAGAAAATTACAGTTCGTTAAATATTCGTCATCCCTATTCATCACTGGTATTTGTATTTTTTTTAATATTGCGTAGAAAATAACAGTGGACCTTATGCATGTGACGTCACATCCTCCGACACGTGACCTGCTGGCGGCAGCCAGTGGTCAGTCTTAAACAGCTGACTCAGAACTGCTTTTATTTCTGAGTCACTTATAGGCCGATCGTTTTGTTTATTAAATGTGCTTCGATAGTTACGTATTGCTTTGAATCTTCGATATTATTTACTGAGTCATTTTTCCATATTCGGAATTCTTTTGAAATGATTCTGGCTAAAGCCCAGTGTGGGAGAAGAGACAATGAATAAATGTGTTTTTTAATTTAGTTAGCAAACTCTACTACTTTTACTTAAAGTAGACAAAAGAGATTTTTGAGATAAAATACATTTTTGATTCTTTTAAAGCAACAAATAATACAAATTAATGATCTTTCTAAAGCACATATATAAAATCTTGTTTGAGAAATCTTATAAATTAATCAAAAAAAAAATCCCATAATATGTAGGCAATTATGTGCTTTTAAGTAAGTGCAACATACTTAAACAGAATTAAATGGAACTTTATGGGTTTAAAATATATAAATTTGATATATCAGTTTAAAATATAAGCAGAATTTGTAACTCGTAATATTTTATTTCAAAAATAAAATACTTTAGATGGCATTTTTTTTTAAATTTAAATATTTAAAAACAAATGCAAACATACAAATGAAGTTTTATATAAACAACAAATATGAAAGATAAAAAAAAAACTGCTACTTCTAGTAGACATTTTTTATAATTGAATGAGATTTTCAAAATTAAATTAGATGGT